>CAUJGJ010000368.1:945000-1030000 GCA_963170055.1 Halisarca cf. caerulea
ATGTAACGAAACTCCTGGCATGCGCAGCCGTTCAAAGGAACAGAGATCCAGGGAGTACCAAAGGGGATGTCTGTCTCTGTGAGCAGAGCAGAACACTGTGTGGTGTTTTTTGAATGAGGACATTAAGCCTATACAGACGTGGGGCTTGATATGGGTATTAGCATAGAAGAACTTCTAACCAATGGCTGTGCAGTATCTATGGGTTCGTCTAGTTAGTCCAGTCGCCTCTCAACAGCCCAGAAGGTCTTGTTGGGACCAGTTCTTGAAGAAACTAGACTCTTTTTCGGTTGAAGAAGAGCAAACCACCCATTGTAAGTGGTTCTTCAGATCTAAACAATAAAGACTGGGATGATGACTGCTTGTGTAGGCTAGGGCAGAGCAATGTGGGAGATTTCTTGGTTGGTGTGTACTGCTGATGCAGCAAGTTCCGGATGTTGGTTTGTGTAACAAGTGACTCATACTGTGAGGCTCTTGTCAGCAGGGTTTCAGGCCAGCATATTGTATAGGCACTAGTTTTTGCGGGGCCTTTATTTTGTAGATTTCACAAATGAGCGTGCATTCGTGAAAATTTAATTGCTGTTATTTGGTTAGATGCATACGTAGTCTGTTCATTTCATATGTTTGTAGTAGTGACTGGTCCATTTATGAAAATAAAATCTCAGTTACTTCCAAGTTTTTGATTCATGAAATAAGTACATATGTGTACGTGTGCCCCATGAAAAATAGCGCCTATTTGGTACATCTCAATGACAGAAGTGACAGAAGTGGTTATAATGTTTGTTCATGCGACGCCACATAAGATATCTATCAAGCTTTTTGTGCCTTAGTTGCTAACATGCACACGTAAATGCACACACATGTAAAAAGCCGCCTGGAATGTTAGTACTGAAGTATTAGTTGCAAAAGTATCCTGAGATCTGTCATAAAGACCTCTTGTGTAGAAGGACCACCTGTCTATGTACATATGTGTGGGAACCACTGTAGGCTGGCCCACCTGTCTATGTACATATGTGTGGGAACCACTGTAGGCTGGGCCCACCTGTCTATGTACATATGTGTGGGAACCACTGTAGGCTGGCCCACCTGTCTATGTACATATGTGTGGGAACCACTGTAGGCTGGCCCACTTGTCTATGTACATATGTGTGGGAACCACTGTAGGCTGGCCCACCAGCCACACCCATGACACTGTTTAGGAGACCATCTGTCTATGTACGTACGTATGTGTGGGAACCACTGTAGGCTGGCCCACCAGCCACACCCATGACACTGTTTAGGAGACCACCTGTCTATGGAGGCCACTGTATGCTTCAGTCGTATGCTTCAGTGATACTACTGCACCTCTTTGGGAGGACTACCTGTCTACAGAGACCACAATCACTTGGTCCCTTGAGTGGTCCTTATAGACAGCTCTCCCTATAAATCTCCACATACGTACCAAGATGTCAGACCCAATAAAATCTACTGTTTGTTGGTTTGTTTGTTTGTAGTGTAATTACGAGGAAGAGCGAACCAAGTCGATGTTGCATGCATACCAGAACATCACCTCAGGTGCAGGAATCTACAGACAGATCAGTTCCCCCGTGTCCAGCGATCACTATCCCCTTGAAGATCGGCACAGGGGTGTACATCCATCTCACTCCATACCTCCCACGTCCAGTAGTGCTACAGTGCAAGTACCCGTGGAGGTACTGGAGATGATCTTAAAGACGAGACAGAATGACAGTTACGATGGACAGTTGAACCCGCGCCCACCGCACAACCCTCGACCACCTCACCCACCACCAGCAGCTTATTTCAACCGGCATCCATCTTACTACCATCACATGCCACCATTTCACGATCCCTACTCGTATCACTATCAACCACCGTCACCTCCAGGTTAGTCGAGTTAGTGCATGAAGCAGTGCTAGCATTCAGTGATGTACTTTGTCCCTACAGACTACTCTGGTGTACTGCATGCTCAAAGGAATCAACTGTCGAAATTGAAGGAGGTGAGGAAATACGTACTTACATACATGTCAAATTTGCTCTCTCTCTCTCTCTCTCTCTCTCTCTCTCTCTCTCTCTCTCTCTCTCTGTGTGTATGTGTGTGTCAGCCAGCTTTTACGTATGTATGTATTTAAGACAGCTGTGTTACACTCCCTCGGAGTATTTTGGAGCACTGTGTACAGTCTGTCCTAGAGTTTCCGTTCAAGAATTTTCTAGTGAATGCAAGAGCTTGTCTTCTCCTTGCCAGACACATGGTTTGAGCCATCTTTCTTCATGTTTTTGTGTGCCCCCGGTACCTGGTCAGTAGACCAATATACGTACATACGTATGTACTTGCGTATGTCTATGCTGCACTAAAACTGTGAGCTTTTCTGGCTGGCTAGTGCAGCAATTCCCTATGGTTGACTGTAGTGTTCTGGTTGTACTGCGTTTCAAGGGTTTGTTATAGCTGTGGTGGGGTTGCCGTGGCTGTAGTCACCTTGACTACAGTTGTCTTAGTTACTATCACCAGGGGGGTACTGTCCCCTTGGATACAGTTCCCTTGGTTACTGTGACATTTTTGGATGATGTCACCTTGGATACAGTCACCTAGGATTTTAGTTGAGCTACAAAGTATCAATTCAGAATCTCTTGAAGATAACATTTCTGTTTGTGGTAGACTAGCCAATCTCTTTCCCAGAGATTACTTGAAAAGATGTTTTAGTAAACTGTACATTGGGCTGAGTGCATGTGCAACTGCATACTGCAAAACTAATGAAGTGTTAATTTCAGCATGTCTTTGTTTGCTTGGTATGTTCTTATTTTAGGAGGTTAGTAAGATCAAAGAGCGCGTTCATGACTTATCTGAGAGTGGTAAAGTCCTTGAAGCAACAGTCAATGACATTGGATTGGCTGCCTTACAAGGCATACAAGTATGCAAGTACACACTCGTTTGATGTGCTGTACAGTGTGTGTGTGTGTGTGTGTGTGTGTGTGTGTGTGTGTGTGTGTGTGTGTGTGTGTACCTCGGTGTGTACGTACATATATGTGTGTATGTGGGTGTACATATCTGTGTTTGGACGTGAAACAAATGTATTTCCCCTGAAGTACTATTGCACTTACTGTATGTTTGACTGTACATAACGGACATACATCATAGCATGCCTTGGATTTGACTTGTGCTTAGTTCTAGTGTTTTGTTTGGCATTTGCACAATGCTTTCAAGTACAGAATGTAAAGTTGTGGTTTGCTGTTTGCAGAATGAACAGCTTGAAGATAGAAGAGTCATAATAAACACACTGGAGTATGATATTAGAAGTTTAACCAAGCAGAAGGAAGATTTACTAGGTGAGTATGCATGGCAGCCATGGTCGTGTTTGTCTGTGCTGTGCATGTACGTACGTACATATGTGCCCAAGGTTGTGTTTAGTCTGTGTTTTGTCTGCATGTACGTATGTGTGTGTATGCAGACACACACTTGTGCACATGGACAAACACACGTGTGCAAACATACCATTTTGTGGAGAAATGCTATGTACGTATATGTATTATACTCATATGCACACACACACACACACACACACACACACGCTTTTTTTCAATGTCACCGATCATCATTATAAGAAACCAGTACGGAAGACTGGATTAAAGCATGCATATAGTATAAAAGTGAACAGAAAAGGTAGACTAAAATGAAAGGTGACATGTACGTAAGTGAAATAACACTGCCAAAGATGTTCTGAAGATGAACAAGCACAGTATAGTTAAAACACCTACACACACACACACACACACACGCAAGTACATAAGCCACCTATGTGCATTGTGTATTGTTTACAGACTACATACGGAACATTCAGCCGCAAGAGGACAACTCTGGAAGTAAAGAAAGTAAGTGCCACAACCATTGTGCTATGCATGTCCATATGCATGTGACCCCCTTTTAGGGTATATTACCCCATGTGTACCCCGTGAGTAACTCACTCCATGTGTACCCCGGAGAGTTTTTTACTCTGTGAAATTCTGTGTGCAAATCATTATGCCCTTTGAGAGAACTTTTTGCCCCACGTGAAAGATTAAGACATCCCAGGGGTATCTTAATCTTTGTCCCTCCCCCTCCCCATGAGTGTGACCCATGCCTCACATGGTGTTTTCTAATCTTTGTGATCCCCATTTGTACCCCCCCCCCCTCACCCCAGGGAGTGTCATAATACTTGTGAACCTTAGCGGAAAGTCTTGTCTTTTTTATCTCAGAGAGGGATGTCTGAAATGGTCTATCTTTGTCACCCCAGTGTACTTTCTGCTGTAAATGTCTGTCAATGTCTTATGACTGTGGTTGTGTCTCTTCCTGCACAGAATGGCGATGCAAAGTCTGCACGTATGACAACCAATTTGATTGGGTGACGTGCTCCATTTGTGGATTTAAGCGAGGCAGCACACCCGATCACTAGTGCATGGAGACCCTTAATCTGCTTGTGTTATTTGTGACTCACCGATAGATTCCGATTGACCTACAGACAGTCATAATTATCATTATTAATTATGATTAATATGTAAATACTAAGATTATTCTAACTATTAAATGTGATGTGTGTATTATATTGATTGATTTTGTGCGTGAATTACTTCAACCCCTTTTATTCTATAAAAAAGAGAAATTAATGAAAATCCATCTAAAGAGTCCCAAATTAGATGCAGCAGGGGCTCCAGATCTCCAGATCATGCTGCCAAGACACCACTATCAATGAGGGCCCTTCTATCTAAAACCTGATTATAAATAATGTTTAAATTATTTTTGTAATCTATTTTGTTATTACATCTATTTCATGTTGTGTATTAAATTTTGTCAGTTGAAAAAAGAAAAAAAGTCCAGGCCATTTTGGAGAGGGAGTGCAGTACTCATTCTCTTATATGCAGAGAAGAATGTTGGGATTGGTTGGGAGACCAGCTGCGAGACCCAAAGCTCCCCCCATACGGTTCTTTGTACAGGAGTATTGCAACTGACCACTGAGGGACGGGATTTTTTTTCAGAAAGAAAATCCGAAAAACCCATCAGAACCTGGTTTCGAACCTAGGTACCCCAGCACCAAAGCCCAGTCACCTAACCGCTATGCCATCAGGGACCTTCCGGATATAGACTATTAAAAGCTAATTTTATAGTTACGCTTAGTTTCCTAGTCCGTATACCTTAGTATGCGTAGGGGTCACAATGAAAAATTCACTGTCGTCGAAAACATCCGAAACTGATGTATTAGATGAAAGTTAGTACGGCGAATCTAATGGTGGTAACCTTTTTTCGATTGGTCGAAGTATGACCAAGCTATGCGTGAAAATTAATCATAATTCTGGTGCAATGCGCGCGAGAAGATTATTTTCGACGAGTGCGCAGTTAAATGAAATGGATCCAAAATTATAGCAGATACTCACCACTTTTATGATCAACTAGGAAAGTGAAAGAAAAGGTGTATTTCGGACAGTTATCCTTGCATTTGTCGGATGGGGATCGCGGAAATTTCCACACTAAGCGTCCTTACAAGCTCGAAACATACGCAAAACAAACCCTCACGCTGTGCAAGGTTGATCCATCCCTCCGCTATCCATGGCAGAAAATTGGAGGAGATTGCCCTACTTAAACCACCTGCGTTGCACCAAATTATGATTATACGCATAACTTGGTCACTAATCGGCCAATCGAAAAATGGTGAACACCATTAGATTCGCCGTACCAATTTTCACCTAAAACATAATTTTCGGATATTTCTGACAGCAATGATATTTTTCATTGTGACCCCTAGTATGCGGGTTAAGAAACTACGTATAGACTCTACAGGCCACCATGTTCCTGCATGTGAACGTGCATGGACGGATCGATGCCGAGGTGTTTGGTGTGTGGTAATGATGTGTTGACGACGAAACGCTTCTCTGTGACCTGCTCACAGACGTGAATCTTCTTCATCCTTTCTTGACTTCGCATAAGTTGAGCAAACGGCAGAACGGCCCTTCACTTCAGAAGCCCGCGGAGATCGCGTCAATTTCCGTATTTTGTAAAATGGGTGGCAACCAAATGAGATTCCCTCTGTCTGTTCCTGTGGAAAAGCCAACTCTGTACAACACGCACTCAGTTGTACCAAAGGAGGTTTGCCAATTCACCGACACAATGACATCCGTGACCTCACAGCAACACTGATGGATGAAGTCAGCACCTCCACAGAGATTGAGCCTCCCCTACAACCACTCACTGGTGAGGTCCTTCATGGGAGGTCCGCAAACATCCAAGATGAAAGCCGGGTAGATATCAGATGTAGAGGTTTCTGGAATAGATTTCAAGATGCATTTTTTGATGTAAGGGTTTTTAACCCGTTGGCATCTTCGAACCAGAACTCATCTATCAACACTACATTCATCCGGCATGAGAGAAAAGAGAAGAACCTATGACCAAAGAATCAGAGAGGTCGAACACGGTTCTTTTGCCCCACTGGTATTTTCAGCTACTGGTGGAATGGGCCCATCCACCACCATTGTGTACAAGCGATTGGCAACCCTTCTGGCCTACAAGCGAGGACAGAGCTACAGCATGGTGATGAAGTGGCTCAGATGCAGACTGTCATTCAGCCTCCTACGATCATCTATTGCTGCTATCAGGGGCACCAGACAATTGCGATTCAATGGGCAGTCGACACAGCAAATTGATTTCGCCATTGCAGAGGGCCACATCCCCTCTACTTGACTAGATTTCGGTAACACATATTGTTAACCTTACTGTGATATAAATTATAGTGTTAATTTTTTTCTTTCTTTCTTTATTCTAAGGTCTACATGTCTGTCTTTTGATTCTGATTGATTTATTGAATTTATCGCCTGTACGGTATTTTGTAAAGTAATCGAGAACGAAATTAAGGAACGATGACAACTTCCAGATAAAGCTGAGCCCAAGGAAAGTACCTTCCCCTAGTAGTCTTCATCCTCCAGAGCAAGATTTCAAACTTTTAGCATAGCCAGCACATGTAACGCCACATGCAAATGCATGGAAAGACTAGCCACTATCCCAATATCATGTAAATTTTGATCCTCAGGACTTATAATTTCCATTTAATTTAATTGTTAAACATGAAGTACAAGCCACATCCAAAAGTACTGCTTGCACAAAAGTACTTGAAATTTGCACCAAACATGTATTCAACAATACCTGCAACGGCTGGTATAACTACGTATGTACATGTGTACCTCGTCCACAGGTTCTGGACTATGCAGGCTATGGTGAAACCTCTTTAAGACGAACTTCAGGAGACCCACTAAATTTACTCTCAATATCAGAAGTTCTACTTATCAGGCTATGATACTACATGTACAGTACTACAGCAAACCAAACAGGGCTAGGGATTGGAAACTTGTTTATGTTAAGCAGAATTTTTTGTTTTCTTCTTAAACGAGATTCTACTGTAGTTCAATGAATGTACAGTAGAACCTCTGTAATCCAACATTTTCCTAATCCGACCATCTTATAAGGTTCAATCACTTCATTGAAAAATGCAGGAGTCACTCTGTAATCCGACACTTTCTTCAAGCCCCATTGAGTGTTGGATTAGAGAGGTTTCAATGTACACTTTAATACTGCTCTTGAAGTGGTGCATAACAGTGTGTGTGCAAGTTCCACATGCACTACTGCACAGTACAACATGAGTGCCTATGAATAAAAAACCGCTAGCACTTAAGGGACCAAGTTATCTTGGTCACTGCAGGCAGACAAGTGGTCCATACACAGTAGTACCCCTTTTGAGAGACCATCCTCGTGAAAGACCACCTCTTTCATAAGACCGGCCTTGCTGGTCACAAATGTAGTATGCCCCATACTTACTTCCACCTCATCAGAGACCACTTCTTTTGAAAGATCAACTTTCACAGGTCCCTAAGGGTGGTTTCTTAAAGGGGTACTACAGTGGAATCTCTGAATAAAGGAACCTTTGGGGCAGCCTCTTTTGTCCTTTGTAAGGAGGTTGTCCTCTTTAGGAGGTTAAATATGTATTAGAACTATAGGGAAGACGTATTTTGGAACCTCAAGTCGTGTCCTTTGTAGAGAGGTTTATTATATTGTGTTCTTATTAGGGAGAGTCCACTATCAGAGGTTCCACTGTACTGTATACGTAATACACAACTGATTCAGAAGAGATTGAGGCATCGGTATCACTCAGATGAGCTATGGGTGAGCTGAAAAATACACACTGCATATGTCCAAATAAAAGCCAATTATTTCCTTCCGAAAAGTTTTGACCTGGCCTCTGTTTTAGCACCAGCTTCTATTAAAGAAACGCTTAGCCAACACCCGGCTTATATTCAAGCCCCGGCCTCTATTTGAGGCCTGCTTGTATTCAAACAAATATGGCATAAACTGTACAACATACAGGCAGCAATGGTTCAGTTTGGCTGTATATCTTTCATACAAAAATGTCAGAGATGATGTCCTGCACGTATACACACACACACACACACACACACACACACACACACACACACACACACACACACACACACACACAGAAAAGCTGGCAATATTGTTGATTAAAAGAAACAAGTCACTATAAACCACTGTTAGTTTAGCAATTTTCTCCTACAGTCAATTTACAATTCTCCTATGGCCACTGTACAATTGACCTACAGTGATTTCACAATTCTCCTACGGTGATTTCACAATTCCCGCAAACTTCAGTAAGTCGTCTTAGGAGTGGTTTGTATTATGGAGTATCCTGCTCTTGTGGTGTACGTCAAAGGAGAGATGAATCCGGTCTGCTCGAGGAGAAAGTAGAATTCCTCCTGAGTCCTCAATCTTGACTGTGATGGGTTGAACGACATCATAGTGAGGTCCATCAAGGCTTTCAACTGGAGATAGTGGGTGAGGGGATATATTGCCATAGTAATCCTCACACGCCCCACACCCTCCATACATCTCCCATATCCTAGCATCCCCTTCACAAGTCACAAATCCCACACACCCTTCCTAAACATCCATCCTGAGAGCACACACCACACACCCCTCACACACCCCTAGCACACACCCTTCCTAAACATCCATCCTAAGAGCACACACCACACACCCCTCACACACCCCTAGCATACACCCTTCCTAAGCATCCATCCTGAGTGCACACAACACACACCCCTCACACACCCAACTGCACACCCCACACACATCCATCCTGAGTGCACACAACACACACCCCTCACACACCCAACTGCACACCCCACACACATCCATCCTGAGTGCACACAACACACACCCCTCACACACCCAACTGCACACCCCACACACATCCATCCTGAGTGCACACAACACACACCCCTCACACACCCCTAGCACACACCCAACTGCACACCCCACACACATCCATCCTGAATGCACACAACACACACCCCTCACACACCCAACTGCACACCCCACACACATCCATCCTGAGTACACACAACACACACCCCTCACACACCCCTAGCACACACCCATCCTGAGTGTACAACAACACACAACCGTCACACACCCCTATCACACACGTATGTACATGGATACACAGACAGGGCAGGAGAGGAGGAAACACACACACACACACACACACACACACACACACACACACACACACACACACACACACACACACACAAACATACACACACACACACATACACCATACCCGTTCTTCAGCATAGTCTGCTGTGTGCATGATCCTTTCCATGATGAGGAGTCGGGAACCTGGCTTCATGGATTTGTGGATGTTTGTGAGGATTGTCACAGACGCTTCGTCTGACCAGTTGTTTATGATGTCCTTGGCAACATAGCAGTCACAGCTGGAAATAACCATGGGATATTATGCTAAAGTACTTACTATCATTTTCACATACATACGTACACATTTACATAAACATGTTAGGATGGAATATTGTGTGTGTGTGTGTGTGTGTGTGTATGTGTGTAGTATGTGTGTTTGTGTGTGCCCTTATATTCTCATACATACTGTATGTACATTATTACCACAAAAAAGTCTTACCCCATTTCTGGTACATCTTCAAAGAAATCCCCTGGCACAATGCGTATATCTGCATCTTTTACTTCTTTCTGAGCAAGAAATTTCCTGGTTGACAGAAAGCGCACATTTTACCAGTACAACATGTAGAAAACATGACCATCACAACCAATCCCAAGCAATAATTGGCTTAATTATTGTGTTTCCCTACGACAGGAAATCACTGTAACTAATCCACACTTACCAGCAGAGCAGCTTGTACATACTAGTCCTTCCCTATGACAAATTCACTGTAACAAATCTAGTCTTGCATAGCCAGAACACACACCCCTCCATTTTTGTGGGGTGTGTTGTCTGGCTATGCCAGACCATAGATGATAGGCTATGGTTGCTTACTACGGTACGACGCCTAGGACGCTATGCGTTCACAAGTAAGTGTTATAGACTAAAATCTATGGGCAGACTATAACAAATCCATGTTTCCCAGCAGAGCAGATTGTACCCAAGGCAGTAATATGTTCACCATAATTATACTAACTCGCCACAGTGGGGCTTACTTGGCGTTAACTGTCACCTCTGGGAGGTCAAACAAGGTCCCTTTCATTGTAAAACGATAGTACACCAGCACCTGATACAAGAACGACCCCACTCCTCCACCAATGTCACAGATGTGCTTGCAAGTTCCAAATGGCGGGTAGTCTGCAATCAAGGCGGGAGCAACAAGGCGGGATGCATCTCCTTGGCCTTTGTCAAACACTTCCCTGAATATAGGATCTTTCTTCATTTGCTCTAGAAGTTCAACACGGTACGTCTCCTTGAAGCCAGAAACACCTGTGAAAATACTCCTCGTGAGAGAAGTGGCCACAACGAACCCTTCGTCTCCAGCAATCATTAGCACGAAGTACTTCAAGCTCTTCGGATGCGTGGACACTAGATACTTGCTGAGTTCGGTCAGCTGATATTTGTTCTCTCCATTTTCTTCGAGAAGGTCGAAATGAGCAGCAGCATGGAGAAGACGACAAAAGAAAACCAAATTTACAGGCTCTCCAACGTACTTGCGGTCCACCAGTGGTTTTAACTCCTCACAGCTAACTGGTTTGTTCTGCTTTGACAAGACATCCGGGACACCGATGTAACAAAGAAGATACATTGTTCTCGACACCAAGTACTGCGAGGCCATCTCCTGGACTCTGATATGGTAGGGTTTGACCGTTCTCCCCCATCTGTCTACGGTTTGCCAAACTTTGGAATTAACCGTGTACAGCGGCCAGTTTGGGAGGTCGGTCGGTGGGGCTATACAGATGTAGGCCAGTCCAAAGGACAAAAAGACGACCAAAACGCCGAAGATTATAAGTCTTTTATTCACAACCAGAAAAGATTCTTCTCCAGCGTCGATGACTTTGTCTTCTTTGGCCATTTTTGCAAGCAGACACAATGGACAATGACTCGGGTTACGAGCTAAGGGGCGTTATTCTAAGCGCCTATGACGTCACGGTACTTTCAACGGGACATACCCTTATAATACGAAGAAACAGACCACGAGACTTGAGCCTCCCCTGCCCTGAACGAATTCAGGTAAGGAATATCGCAAAGTTGAAACGAAATTTCTTTGGTTGGCGTGTCTTTAAGCAACTTTTGCGTGCTTCAGGATAGTAGAAATGGGGTAAAATACGATAAAATAGACAAAGTTACCATCTATTAGTAATTTATCGTTGGTACTAGCACACTACTGATAGTGAGTAGCAATTTGGAGGGTCCCCAGGTGTGCTCACTAAAGAGGTTTGACTGTATGTTAATTGTGTGTGTGTGTGTGTGTGTGTGTGTGTGTGTGTGTGTGTGTGTGTGTGTGTGTGTGTGTGTGTGTGTGTGTGTGTGTGTGTGTGTGTGTGTGTGTGTGTGTGTGTGTGTGTGTGTGTGTAATTATATGTGTGTGCCCACATTACATCACAGGGGTAGTTATTTTGTTACAACACTAAACACCCATATGAACCAGTTGAGTGCTGTGTCAATCTTTGATTCTTTAGGCGACAAGTGAATTTGAGTTTGTATTTCAGCTGACCTCTCGGATATTTGTGAGGTACATGGCCAATAACTTTGGAACAGGTGGAAATACTGAAGCACCATCCAACGATGACATGCCAACATTGGAATCTGCTTTAGGTGACGATGATGAGACTGAGAATGAAGTAGTGGACATTTCTGCTAACAAGGTGAAAGTCAAGTTTGTATGGTATTATCATGGAGGTGATATCGTCAGTCCAACCTCCCTTCTAACATCCGATAAGGTGTGTATTTGGGTGTTCTGTGTGGGCTGTGTGTGTGTGTGTGTGTGTGTGTGTGTGTGTGTGTGTGTGTGTGTGTGTGTGTGTGTGTGTGTGTGCATGTGTGTGTGTGTGTGTGTGTGTGTGTGTGTGTGTGTGTGTGTGTGTGTGTGTGTGTGTGTGTGTGAAAATGTAATATTTTATATGTATTGTTGTGTGTTCAGTTTTTACACAGTGTAATATTCATTTCTTTAAGTTTTGTGCATTGATATAGGTGAATGGAGGATACGTTCAGCTGTTCTATGATGAGTTGTATGGAGGGTTTATCAGCTCTGATGTCATTTCAGAGAAGGGTACACACGAAGGGCAGCTTTGCTATAAGTACACAGATGGCTATGAAGACATGTATCCTGTCAAACCTTTAGAAGTTACTGGAAAAGATGACTTGATTGTCCTAACATGGGATGTTGGAAGAAGGAAGAAGGGTTCTGGTGAGTAGACACACACACACACACACACACACACACACACACACACACACACACACACACACACACACACACACACACACACATGCACACATGCACACGCACATGCACACACACACACACGCACACACACACACACACACACACACACACACATACACGCACACACCCACGCACACACACACACATATACACCCACACACACACGTGCGCGCACACACACACACTATATATATAGATATTATATTATATAATATATATATATATATATATATATATATATATATATATATAGTGAATTTGTCCGTGTATTAGGCCTATTTGCATCCTAGCTGAATTTGTCATTTTTTGCCATCTCAGCAAGTTCAATGGTATTTTCATAGTCTGGCGTAGTGCAAGACCCTTGTCCTCCATTTTTCTGACCAATAAATGATGTCATATAAAAATGGAGGAATAGGGTGCGCGCTAACTAGAGTAGTATTTCACACAACATTTGATGGGTTGTATTTATTGTATGTACATCTAGTTATTAGTCTTATTTGCTGGTTACTAGAGGGTATTTTTCGGCATTTTTTTTTTCAGGATACAGTCAGCAGTATGGGAGTGGGTATGGAAATGAGTACGGGTCCGAGTACGGGTCCCAGCGCTCAACAGCTCAAGATGGAACAGTTCAGAGTGGTACTCAGTCTGGGAGTCAATATAGACAGCAGCAATACACTAAATTTTTGTTTATAGGGCTATCTGGCAGTGGACAAGGTCAGAATTCAAAACATTCCAGATCAAAGCTGGAGCATCTGTCGGATGAGCCGTACCAAGGATCCTTTGGCAGAGAGAGGCAGAGAGGTGAGAGCAGTGAGAGTAACTCACTGGATAACCCTACAACTAGCAATGAGCTCAACAGCACTCAGCACAGCACTCAGCACAGTAGTCTAAGCAGTTTCGGGAATAACCTCGTCAGAAAGGCCAATAACGATTCAGTTTCACAGCCTTCTCATTCCAATGTGAGGTTGAATCACCCTAGCAATGAAGTGAGGAATGACTCTAGTGCTGTTGGTTCCCGTTTTGCATCCACTGGCTCTCAAAATGCCAGACAGAACATAATATCCTCCTCCGCTCCCTCCAATGACATCAGCTCCAGCGTTCATGCCACCAAGAAGGGATCTGTTCGGGAGCAGAGCAATTCACAGTTGTTGGCACGTGTTGCAGGCATGGACGATGTGAGAAGTGGTGGAGTTCCCTCTGCCACCAGCGCATCATCCCAAGATCCTTACTCCGAAGAGTCCCTGGAGAGAATGACTTACTTGGAGCTTCTTGAGGTGGAGCAGCAGCTCATGGCGGAGTTACTTGTGAAACTGAATGATCTCGATGAAAGAGCAGACACTAAGGGTATCGATGCCAAACTAAGTAAGGTTAAGCATGGCCTTGATGGTTCGCCAGATAGACTTGCAATCGCAAGAGTAAAGAACGAATTGCATGAAGTAGACTTGGAGATAAAGCAGCGGGCAGCCCATCACCGTCTTCTATTGGATGCCATCAACACCAACAGAATGCATCTGGGTATTGTTAGGTCAATGAAGGATAGGCACACAGACGTAACAGCTACTGTAGGGGGATCCCCTCCTAGCAAAAAATCTCCAGTGATGAAGGGTAAATTTCCGGCAAATGTGGTCTCTTCCACTATCTCACAGGGGGGTGAGGTTGAAGAGAAATTGCAGACAATCTCACGCCTTAAATACAAAGTGGGAACCCTTGAGAATGAAATCAAGAACATGAAGGCCCACCAGGAGCGCCAACAGAAGGAATATCACGACAGGCTTCGTGAACACATGGAGGAGGTTAACAGTGACGGACAGAAGTCAGAATTGGGCGGGAAGGCCGCCTCCATGCGGATCCAGGAGAGAGTATTTGTGTTGGAGAACAGTCTCAGATCAAGCCAACAGGAGAAGGAGGCCATGCAGCAAGTGATTGCAGGAAACTGCCAAAAGGTAGCTGAGCTCGAGAAGACCATAAAGAAGAAAGCAAGTCTGCTCAATGCTCAGAAGGAGAAGGTTCAGGAACTGGAGGCCGATAAGAGGAAGCTTGAACAGCAGGTTTGTTTGACTGAGTAACCTAAATTGGCAGATTGTACACCAATTTCTCCTCCCCAACCACCCTCCATCTTCTCCTCCCCAACCACCCTCCATCTTCTCCCCAACCACCCTCCATCTTCTCCCCAACCACCCTCCATCCAAGTCTCCTCTATTTCCACTATCACACCTGTTAATGTCGCTCCTTCACACACCTTGCTCACACTTACGTACATCCCTCAAACCCTCTCTTGCACATCTCACACACACCTCACACCCACCCCTCTCACACCCCTCATCACACATCCGTCACTCTCACATACCCCTCATACCCCTTCTGGTCTCACACATCCCTCACACACCTAACACACACCCCTCTCACACCCCTCACACACACACCCGTCTCACACCTCTTGTCAGACATCCCTCTCACTCTTACATGCCCCTTCCACCCTCTCACACCCCTCTCACACCCCTCTCACACCAATAGTAAATCTCACATACAGTGATACCCCTCACACCCCTCTCACTCTTACACCCATCTTACATACCCCTCACACCCTCTCTCACACCCTTCTCACTCTTGCATACCCCTCACACCCATCTCACATACCCTCACATCCCTCTCACGCCCTCTCACTCTCACTTACCCTCACACCCCTCTCACACCCCTCTCACTCTCACATACCCCTCACACCCCCTCTCACGTCACTCTCACATACCCTCACACCCCTCTCACTCTCACATACCCTCACACCCCTCTCACACCCCTCTCACTCTCCTCCCACATTCTGTATCTACATTCTCATGCACTCCCACACACCCCTCCCACCTGTTGCACCTGAAATCAAATCTTTGTGGCTGTATGTTTGTCTCCGTCAAGTTTGCTGTGGTTTCATCTGTACCTTGTGCCTGATTCCTGTTGACTAGTTGATCTTCATATCTGTTTGTTGCTTATTTGTTGATGTTGATATCAGTTTGTTGTTTATTTGTTGATGTTGATATCAGTTTGTTGTTTATTTGTTGATGTTGATATCTGTTTGTTGTTTATTTGTTGATGTCGATATCTGTTGATATCTTTTTGTTATTCGTTGATTTTGATATCTGTTTGTTGTTTACTTGTTGATGTTGATAATATATCATTTGCTTGTTGTTATGGACATCTGTTTACTATTTACTTGTTGATGTTGATATACGTTTACTGTTGACTTGTTGCCATTTTATATTTCCAGGTGTATTTTTTCAGTGAGGAACACGAAGCTATTCACCAGAAGCTGGAAGGGTACAAGAGCATGGTATCACAATATGATGCGAAAAAGGAGGAGAACGAACGGCTACATGAACAGCTTCGCAAGACGACAGAGTCCGGTGCTCCCGGCAAGATCACTTATTGGGAGGAGGAGATCCAGCAGCTGAAGGAAGAATGTGAAGAGCTCAAGAGACAGCTCAGTCAAGTACAATCATCTGGTGTTCCTTCTGGAAGTGAAGAAATCTCTGATGTCGATATGGCTCGAAAGTCCAATGAAGATGAGTTCATTTCTTCCCTTCAGCAGAGAAACGCAGATTTGGAGGAATCTTTACAGATTGTCCGCACTCAGTGCACCTCCAGTGAAGAAGCTCTCAGTGAACTCAACGGAGAAAACGATAGACTGAAGAAAGAGGTAGAGCAAATGCAGTCAAAGGAATCCGCCCACCAAACTCTTGTTGAGGAGTGGAAGGGAACGATCGCTGAACAACAGTCTGAAATCGAGAGAAAAAATGCTGAGTTGTCTGACATGAAAGCTGATTTGGTGCACGTTAGAGCAGAAATGGAGACCAAAATGGCTGACCTTACATCAGAAAAGACACACCTGCTTACAGAGAATGCTCACCTTCGAGAGCTAACGTCCAACCCAACAAGATATGAAGAAGCTAAGGCAGAAATCGAGAAAATGGAGGAGAAGATTGTTAAGCTCGAAGGCTCACTTGAAAAGGAAAAGCAGAAGACAAATCAGTTTATGGAGAAGAGCGTCGAGCTTCAGCAACAGCTGAAGAAGGCGACAGACCCCAGCCAGCTGGAGGCAGTGCAAAAGAAGGTCCAAGATCTGAAAGGTGAGAGGGAGGAACTGAGAACAGAAAAGGAGAAACTGATGCGCAAAATTCAGGCCCAGGAGCGCATGATGGAGGTGATCCAGGGACATCTTTTGGACTCGGACAAATGGAAGCAACAAGCACAAACATACAAGGAAGAGCAAGTTGTTCTGAGGAGAGAAAGAGATTCTTTAGCAGAAGAGATGGAACAGTTAAAGAGAGAAATAGCAGAGAAGCAACCGAAGTCAGCACCTCTTCTCACCACCAGTGAAGAATTTGATGTTGAGGATGATCGGTCATCTACTTCTACGGCCGATGAAAGCAAGGGGAACAGCTTAGTAGAGGTAGAGACTCCAGGCAAAGGAAACAGACCCTTAACTGAAGTTGTCATGCAAGACAAGAAGAGAACCGATTCTCCAAAGAGCAAGACAAGTGTGAAGAAAAATCTCCCTGCATCCTCTGATAGGCCCAAAAGCTCACCCTGTTTTATGGGTCAGGAGATTGTTACCTTGGTAACAGGCAAAGGGGAAGCCCCATTTGTAGTGGTTCAAAAGGGTCAGGATATTTGTGTGGGTAAAAAGGTGCTGGTGAAGAGGAGTGACAGCTACGATTGGGGCACCCTTCGCTACCTCCCTAAAGTGGACGATGATGAAGATTTTGCAGGGATTGAACTTGATAAGCCAAGTGAGTGTTCCTGTATCACCCACTTGTCTACATGGTGTATGTCTCTTGGCTGTACTAGTGTTCCTGGATATTCCTGGATATTCCTGGATATTTCTGGATATTCCTGCTGCATTCATTGTATTTCTCTTAGCTGTACTGGTTGCTATGTTGTTTTCTTGCGATTTACGCAATTGTTCATAAATGTAGTTAAATTGTTGTCCTTGTTTTTCTGAACCATTTCAGAGGGCACTGTTTTCCCTGTCATTGTCTAGAGTCCTGCATGTACCATCTTCTACACTAGTGTTTATTATTCCATCTGCTCTTCACTGCAAGGTTTTTTTGTCCTTTACTGCCTTGTTAAAAACCTTGCCATTTCCCATCGTTGTGTTTACACACACGTACTGTACGTACATGCATACACACACACACACACACACACACACACACACACACACACACACACACACACACACACACACACACTCACACACACACAGGCACTCTGTACTGTAGAATGTAGGTTATCCGTGTGCACATGTGCCATTTCCATCTATTATTGTAGCTGGTAAGAACAATGGTTTCCATGACAAAAAGAAGAAGCAATATTTTACTTGGTGAGTGTGTGTGTGTGTGTGTGTGTGTGTGTGTGTGTGTGTGTGTGTGTGTGTGTGTGTGTGTGTTTGTAAGACTTCTACATCATAGTTTACAAGGTGTCCTCAATATGGAGGCCCCTTGACAGGATCTCAGATGAATACAATGTTATTGGTGTGTACCCACAGATAATTGTATTTGTATACTACCTGTTCCCGCCCAATTAGCGCCAATAAACATGGAGTATTCACAAAAGTGTCCAGGGTGTATCTTCCTGCCCTAACAGAGGAAGCCTTTCAGGTTTAATTGAAGAGTAATTATCTTTGACATTTGGCAATTTGTTTACAATACTCCTTTCTGATCACTAAGTTTTCTAGCGTACTGTTTGTACACTATATGAATGTTATTTGTAGTAGCTGATTTTTGTTTGTAGCCGAAAAAACCTGTGGAATTTGTTTTCTTGTATGCATGATTTCTTGCTCACTAGAGTAAAACCCTGTAATTACTGACTGTATTTCACCTGTTGTGCATAAATACTGTGTTTACTGTTGGAAAAATATGGTCGACCATGCATGCACAGCTGCCTTTGGTTGCTTAGTCTTGTTCCCAGACCCACTTTAATCAGCCTGCCATTTTATTCCTAAACTTTTCACCCGGAATAAAATGGCAGGCAGAAGTGGATCTGATAACGAGACTATTAGTTGCTATTTAAGTCTCCAATGTTACACTAAGCACATTTATACTGTGTTGTCAGCAATCGTGTATACAGTAGAACTTGCTCGTGGTAAGTACCTCGAAGGGAAGACAGAATCAGTACTTCTTATGCAGAGGTACTTACTATATTGGGACAGATAGGCATGAGCCAATTATGTGCACATAATTTCATGAATAATAGGTACCTCTGTGAATCAGGAATAATTTGCAAATAATAGGGAACATTCTAAAATTTGTAGCACTAAATGGCCAATCAGGCCTACATGGAGCGCGTTTCCTTTCCCTTTAAATGGCTGTTTCATTTCACAGTAGGAACTATTCCCTTAAGAATGCATAAAATCACACAATTCATGCTGCAGTGAGTATAAATAATGTCGAGTCTTCTGTCTAAGTTGTCACAAACATGATTCTTTACGAGTGGGAAACTTTACCGATAAAGCTACGTAGAATGTCATCTAAGGAAGGCATTGGAGCTGAATAATAGGGTGTGCATTTGAGAATAATAGGCGGAGTTTGGATGAATAATTGAATAAAATAATAGGTGGTACTTGGTGAATAATTGGCTCATGCCTAGGGACAGATCTGCGTAAGACATTGATATCTCATGCAACTCATGCGCTCCAGTGTAATACAGTACAGAACTTGCTCAGTATAAATACTATATAAATTGTACAGAAGTACAATATACCTGCAGCGTGGGTTTATATACTGTGTGTAATTTGTGAGTATATACACTCCGCCTGGATGCTCAGTGGAGCCTCTGTAGTCCGCGTGTCTATAATCCAACATTCTCTTTAATCCGACCATCATGTGAGGTACACTCCAACATTCTCTCTAATCCTACCATCTTGTGAGGTACACTCCAACATTCTCTCTAATATCCTACCATCTTTTGAGGTACACTCCAACATTCTCTCTAATCCGACCATCTTGTGAGGTACGCTCCAACATTCTCTCTAATCCGACCATCTTGTGAGGTATGCTCCAACATTCTCTCTAATCTGACCATCTTGTGAGGTAGTACATAGCTGTATGCAGTCATCATTTTAAAGAATGGTATAGCCACTCCGTATTCAGACTTCCTAATCCGACACATTTTTTAAGTCCCACTGTGTGTTGGATTATAGAGAGGCTCACTGCGTGCTTCTCATTCTGTCATTAACACATACTGCATGTACATACGAAGAGTACATTCTCTCAATCAAAAGAAGTTAACCATCTGTAAAGCGTCAATAATGCCATTTCATGGATGTGTGAAAAATGACTAAAGGCCACTTTTGAGATATTGTCACAACACCTGTAACGGTAATCCCATGCACACCGGTTAACAAGGGCATATAAATGCTTATAGAGCCACCAAAATAGCCAGTTACCATCAGTGGTTACTTAGATTGAATGGCACCATATACGGGAAAACGAATCTAGCTTTATCTGTATCAAACAGGCAGTCTTATTGATCCACAAACACAACGCTGCCTATGAGTCCACGTAGAGCTAAACCTTCATACAAAGACCACGTTAGACCGAGGCTGATGATGGTCTCATGCAGTAGACAGGTCACCTTCATGCACAAGTACACCATAGAATCACTTGGTGCATTCCATGGACCAGACTACAGTGGTGTCTAGACAACATGCAGACGAGGGGCCCTTCTTCAGAGACAGTTCTAGGGCAGATTACACTATCTTCCAATGCTGCACTATTTACACACATTACGAGAAATTACATATATTCAAGCTAAAATACAACACACAGAGACAGACAACAATATTCTCTTCACCTAGGACAACCGAGTACGTCGTATAGAACATCTACTCACTCAGATGTACACACACACAGACACAGACAGATAACCACACATGCACACTACAATCACTGGGAAAAAAAACGGAAAAAAATGAAAAAAACAACAGTAAACAATAAAACAAAACACTACACAATAAATGTTCACCTGTTTAGATCAATATACAAATAATCAGTTATTCCGATGCACTGGTGTGGTTCTTTGTCACCCTGAAGGTGGTCAGGGATTTGGCTGCATGGTAGTCAGTTACACCACAGTTCGGGCAGGTCAGGCGACGGGAACACTGCGAGAAAGAGAGGTTCTTCCACTCGGCCACTGGGTGCTGGCATTGCAGGCATTCC
This sequence comes from Halisarca cf. caerulea, assembly GCA_963170055.1. Taxonomy (NCBI): domain Eukaryota; kingdom Metazoa; phylum Porifera; class Demospongiae; order Chondrillida; family Halisarcidae; genus Halisarca; species Halisarca cf. caerulea. The sequence goes on from CAUJGJ010000368.1 coordinate 965,976, forward strand.
AGGCGCTTGGAACAGCAGGCAAAGGAGGCAAATATGTCGAAGTAGTACATTGTTCCAACCTGATGTCGTTCCCCATCCCACTGCTTGTCGCAATAGGAACAAGTGATTTCGTTACACCCACTCAGACAACGAAGGCAAACAGCAGACAAAAACACAGAATCTTCCTCTTTTCCCTCCACCTCGATTGTGCTTGAATTCAGAGCAATGTGTGAGAGGTAGAATGTACCATTGATGAGTGGATATCGATCGTAGACTGTCATTTCATGACTACACAACACACACAACACAGAATCGATACGATTGGCTGCCAAACTGCTCAGAACAAATGATCTGGTATCGTCTCCCGCACCGTACCCATCATCCTCCATTTTGATATGAAACGAATTAACCAAGTGTTTTGGAAGTATTTCTTGGAAGATGCTATAATCCTCCAGGGAACGGTGACGGAAGTGGGTGGGGCCTGCACTGCTGACGTCACTCAGAACGGAATCGCTGTTGCGACTGGAACGCGACGTTCCGAGCGGTTTGGGTGTGCTCCCGTTTAGATACTTGTGCGTACTTCCCGCGCTACTTGACAGCTTTACGGGTACAGAAACGGGTGTATGAGGCTTACTCTCACTTTTCCGCTTTGTTCTCTTCTCACTGACTGGTACATAGTCGAGGTCCTTACGTAAATTTCCTTTCTTACAGCGGCAGGTAGTTGCCCTGAAAACGAGGTCGTAACCTCGTTTCGTCCACATGTTCTGTTTGCGCTGCTTATCTGTCCAGTTTCTGGCGCGGCTGGAAGTCCTCATGACTGTAAGCAAGGAGTCTTCAAAAGCCACAAAACAATTGTGGTGCATAAAATGGCCGTTCGGACAAGTGGAGTTGGTACAGTTTACCTTGACGGCGCCATCTGGGGGGCATTCTTGATTGATATTCCCTCTGCTGCAACCAAGGGGACAGCTACATGGTAGTCCAGTCTCCAGAGGGTAGTCTACACTGTTTCCTGGGCTGGCAGCACTCTCACTAGGTAGTCGAGGGCGTCTTGAAGCGTTCTTGGGTAAAATGTCGATGGCGGCAGATTTGGTGCGCGGTTGTGCTGATGCCAGAACAGAAGCTTCGCTTGTCGGCTTTGGGAGATTCTGCGCCTTCACCAAAGGCATTTTAAAATAGAAATGGTTCAAAAAGTGAATGGATCTGAAGTAATTAAAGGAAACCAAACGTAGGGTGAAATATAACTTTCATGGACAAATCACTGGCTTTCTTCTTTATCTTTGTTGTAAATATAGGGACTTACCAAAGCAGACAAGCTCGTAAAGAGAGACGCCAGGTCAGGAATGACACTCTTGAACCCCGAGAATGTCTCACTCACTCGCGTGCATTACCGAATGATGAGATCATTTTGCATCATTTTAATAGGCGTGGTCGCTTTAATTACTAGACAACCCGGACAAATAATTTCCGCTAATATTGATCGAGTCCTATTTATCGGAAGTTGATCAGGTTTGATACAGGAAGTTATAAACATAGCTTCATACCGGAAGCAATACGTAGACTGACCCACGTGTAGTCTGGTGCAGGTGTTCTAGAAGAAGCTATTATACTTTGTTTCGCAGCAGCAAGATGTCTAAAATCCCAAGAGTCGGTTTCTCCAGCATGCTCAAGGATGGAGCAAAGGTGAGGTTTTGGAACGAATTCATGATTTTCTTAGCTGCCACGAGGGGAAGCTATTTAAGATGGTAAGGGAAATTAGTGATCGATTAAGCTGAAATTCACTAACAAGAGCTCTTAAACTGATATGCCAGCTGTCCTTGGTAACGTTTTACGTGTCTTTCACTTCCAAACTGCCATACGGCACTCCATTTTTCTGCTTTCCAAGGAGTAAAATCAATATCTACTCATGTACTCTCACCGTCCACGTCTATTTGTTGAGCAAACGGTGTGCCGATTGTGCCTCGTTACGGTTTTTTGTGTCCTGTTACGGCATGTGTTTCCCGCGGTTACTCACACTCAGCACTTCCACGGCATGGACGAAGCTGTTTTCAGAAATCTTGAAGCTTGCAAGGACATTGCTCGAATAACAAGATCTTCTTATGGACCGAATGGTATATTTTAGATTTTCTCCCCCGGTTTATCTTATATGCGTTTCATCCTTTTTGGTACTTTTGTCAGGGATGGACAAAATGGTTATAAACCATTTAGAGAAGTTATTTGTCACCAATGATGCTGCTACCATACTAAAGGAGCTGGAGGTGTGTGTGTGTGTGTGTGTGTGTGTGTGTGTGTGTGTGTACATGCGTGCATAGATACTCTATAGAGTATCTATGGTGTGCGCACGCGCGCGTGCGTGTGTGTGTGTGTGTGTGTGTTCTTGGTATTCCCGTCTGACTCTATTGTATATTTGTTTACCTGTTTCTTTTATTTCTTTGTGTTTCTACATTTGTCTGCCCTTTGTTTACTTGTTTTTGGGGGTTATTTTCTCTAGGTACAACATCCAGCTGCTAAGCTGCTTGTAATGGCCTGCCAGATGATGCAGGAAGAGGTGCGACCAGTGTGTGTGTGTGTGTGTGTGTGTGTGTGTGTGTGTGTGTGTGTGTGTGTGTGTGTGTGTGTGTGTGTGTGTGTGTGTGTAAGTCATGTGACTGTCATGTGACATCTGCAACTTCCTACCTTAAAGGTTGGAGATGGGACCAACTTTGTCATGGTGTTTGGAGGAGCTCTGCTGCAACATGCTGAGGGACTCCTACGCATGGTAGGTTTGCCATCGTCATGGACGTTTTTCAGTTTATGTTATGGTAAATTTCATAAATTTGAACCTTGATATTCCTGTTAAAAGATCTAATTCTCCATAAGTTGTAAATGACCAACCACATATGTATTCCATACATTTAGAGTGGTGCATTCATCAATGCCTGAATTATAAAGCCAGACATTCTAATAACTATGATTCTAATTATCGAGATTTTACTTCTCTACTTGATGGATAGTGTAGTGATGGATAATGATTTGCTGTGAAATTGGGAAATTTCACAGCAAACAGCATTAAAATTTGTGAAAATTGTAAGTTTACTCCATTCACAAACATTTTAGTATGCATATGTTACAGCCTAGTGCACACTGATGCCATAGCAACATGGTGGATCTAGTGCACACTGATGCCATAGCAACATGGTGGATCTAGTGCACACTGATGCCTTAACAACATGGTGGATCTAGTGCACACTGATGCCATAGCAACATGGTGGATCTAGTGCACACTGATGCCATAGCAACATGGTGGATCTAGTGCACACTGATGCCTTAGCAACATGGTGGATCTAGTGCACACTGATGCCTTAGCAACATGGTGGATCTAGTGCACACTGATGCCATAGCAACATGGTGGATCTAGTGCACACGGATGCCATAGCAACATGGTGGATCTAGTGCACACGGATGCCATAGCAACATGGTGGATCTAGTGCACACGGATGCCATAGCAACATGGTGGATCTAGTGCACACTGATGCCTTAGCAACATGGTGGATCTAGTGCACACTGATGCCATAGCAACATGGTGGATCTAGTGCACACGGATGCCATAGCAACATGGTGGATCTAGTGCACACGGATGCCATAACAACATGGTGGATCGAGTGCACACGGATGCCATAACAACATGGTGGATCGAGTGCACACGGATGCCATAGCAACATGGTGGATCTAGTGCACACTGATGCCATAGCAACATGGTGGATCTAGTGCACACTGATGCCTTAGCAACATGGTGGATCTAGTGCACACTGATGCCATAGCAACATGGTGGATCTAGTGCACACGGATGCCATAGCAACATGGTGGATCTAGTGCACACGGATGCCGTAGCAACATGGTGGATCTAGTGCACACGGATGCCATAGCAACATGGTGGATCTAGTGCACACGGATGCCATAGCAACATGGTTTCTAATCACAAATACAGTGAAACCTCTGAAATCTGAACTTCTATAACTCGGCTACACTGTCTAAACCGGCCACACTGTCTAAACCGGCCATACTGTTTGGTCCCAAAGTCACCCACATATTGGAATGAACCTGTCTAATCCGGCCAAATTTCTTGGTCCCTGGGTGGCCGGATTAGAGAGATTTCACTCTACTGCAGTTTCCCTGAATTTGTGAGCACTGTCCAAAATACAGTTGAAACTCATTATTGCACAGAGCTAGAAATAGCTGCCTGTTATGTGCCATTTTCCAAACAAAACTTGGGTCAGCCATTTGTCTGACTACTAAACTGAGAGCTGAGTCTCCCTTATCGGCTATTGCAGTCGAGTGCCAATTTGTTTTGCCAATCTCAAGGTTCAGTGCTTAAGATTCCTTGGTATTATGTATGTATGTACACATGCATGTACGTATTCTCTGATGGTAAGACATGGCTGACCAATCTTCAATATGTCCTACCAAGATGCATAATACTGGGTCAGCCGTTTGTCCTAGCAAAGGCCAAATGCTATTTGTACCACTGTAACGAATCCCAAGGGGCACGGTGAACTCTTCACTTTATCAGAAATTCTCTATAACCAGTTGAACTATCACAGTAGAATGAGTATTTATTCACTATGATTCACTATTACCAGGTACACTTTCATAATAGAGCATTCACGGGTCACATGATTTATTCACTACATGCAGAAATTCTCTGTAAGAGATTTCTTTATAAGAGAATTTCTTTATAACGTTTTTCCACTAATTTGGCATTCTGTTTGTTAGGGTTTATCCCCTTCAGAGGTGATCTCCGGTTACGAAAAGGGTTTGAAGAAGGCACAGGAGCTCCTAGAGGGCCTCACTGTGTCCACCGTCAAGGATGTGACCAAGTTGTCTGATGTCCTTCCTGTGATCACAACCTCTGTAGGGAGCAAACAGGTACGCAAACAGTGCATTCATTTACAGTGGGACCCCTCCATTCCGGACACCTCTGGACCAGAAAGGACTGTCCTCGTTTTAGTGGTTAAAGATGTACTATGGCAAAGTATAGTGAATCATTTGGTTTCACTGGTGTGTGTTCACATTAGGGGTGTGTGTGTAATTCAGGTATCTGGATTAGAGGGGTGTCCGCAATTCATGTGACTGGATTAGAGGGGTGTCTGCAATTCTGGGGTCTGGATTAGAGGGGTGTCTGCAATTCAGGAGTCTGGATTAGAGGGGTGTCTGCAATTCTGGGGTCTGGATTAGAGGGGTGTCTGCAATTCAGGAGTCTGGATTAGAGGGGTGTCTGCAATTCAGGGGTCTGGATTAGAGGGGTTCTACTGTACGTATGTAGAATGTGCACTAAAATTTACACACACACACACGCACACACATGCACACACACACACACACACACACACACACACACACACACACACACACACACACACACACAGACACACAGACACACACAGACAGACAGACAGACACACACACACACACAGACACACAGACACACAGACACACACAGACAGACACACACACACACACACACAACCATGTATTATTGATGTTTTCTCTGTATTGGCAGTATGGTAGTGAGGATGTCTTGGCACAGCTAGTGACAGATGCTTGTTGTGAGTTCCATCATTCACACACACACACGCACGCACGCACACGCACACCTTCAGCTATCCTTTCTTACTGTCCATTTTTGTAGTGTCAATTGTTCCAGAAAATCCAAAGAATTTTAATGTGGACAATGTTAGAATATCAAAAATTCTGGTTTGTTACATTTTCTCACTTTTTTATGTACTGTTTGTTTGTATGTGCTGTGTGTGACAAACTGCCCCACCCTACCCCGGTGGTATAGGGTGCAGGTTTGCATAGTTCACAGGTTATGAAAGGTCTGGTTTTCAAGAGGCAGGTGGAGGGGGTGGTCACCGAGATGAAGAATGCTAAAGTGGCCGTCTATTCTTGTCCCTTTGATGCCCAGGCCACAGAGACGAAGGTGAGACAAATTTAATGCAATGTTTTGTATTACATGGTAATTCCACGTGTGTGTGTGTGTGTGTGTGTGTGTGTGTGTGTGTGCATACGTGCATATTATATTTGAACATATCCTAATCTGTAAGTGTATTAGAATCAGTATGGTTTCCATGTCAGATTTTTGTTGAAGGCTTATTGACAGTGTCAGCCTGGCTAATTTGTATATGTGTGTAGATTAGTTTGCTAACTGACTAACCGTCATAAAGTACCATTTATTATATCGTCTTTGTTTGATTCCGTCTCTTCTCGAATGCAGGGGACAGTTTTGATAAAATCTGCAACTGAACTGCTGGAATTTAACAAAGGAGAAGAAAGCCTTATTGAGGAGGTAGGCCATTTTGTACATGTCTGCATCTCGCTTCTTACTGTTAGCTGATTCTGAACTACCCCTTCTGTGCGTGCATGCATGAGTGTGTGTGTGTGTGTGTCCACATTTCCTGTCTCATATCTATGTACATACTTCCTGTTTTGTACTTCCTGCTTTGTACTTCCTGTTCTAAGATTGTCAAAGGGCTGAGTGAGGGTGGTTTCAATGTCATGGTAACGGGAGGAAAGATTGGAGAATTGGCGCTACATTTCCTTGACAAGTACAAGATCATGGCAGTCAGGTGTGTAGCCATGGTAACATGCAGAATAACCAGGATATACCACTTAGTTTTTAATTGAGTACATTTTCAGGTTAACTTAGTCCATCACAACATATGTGCTGAGTTCATACACTGGTGTGTGTGTGTGTGTGTGTGTGTGTGTGTGTGCGTGCGTGCGTGCGTGCGTGCGTGCGTGCGTGCGTGCGTGCGTGCGTGCGTGCGTGTGTGTGTGTGTGTGTGTGTGTGTGTGTGTGTGTGTGTGTGTGTGTGTGTGTGCAGACATACATGTGTGTGTATGTATATATACTGTATATATATTCAGTGATTATGTACATACTTAAAAATGTTGTTGGAATTCTTTTTGTGTCTGGCACTCCTTCTGTTGCTGCAGGTTATTGTCGAAATTTGACCTTCGACGTGTTTGCAGGACTGTTAACGCTACTGCACTGCCAAAAATGGTGTGTGTGTGTGTATGTGTGTGTGTGTGTGTGTGTGTGTGTGTGTGTGTGTGTGTGTGTGTGTGTGTGTGTGTGTGCATGTGTGTGGCTGTACACATAGACATGTTGTGCCCATGTTGGTGTTGACATGTTGCTGCTGTTTGCATGTTGGTATTTGCATGTACATACATACATGTCTCTATCCTATCCCTTCATATTTTCTTAGGTTGTACCAACCCCTGAGGAGTCTGGGCATTGCGACGCGGTGGAGGTGGCTGAGATTGGGGACACAAACGTTGTCATCTTCAGACAAGGTGGGTGAGGCTTTGTACATATGAGTGAAATGTCACAAGGTGGGTGAGGGTTTGTATGAGTGAAACGTCACCAGGTGGGTGAGGGTTTATGTAAGTGGTACGTCTCAGATACAAGTCAATTCATCGGTTGACCTTATGTGTGTGGCTCTGTGGTGGGAGGTAGTCTGTACTGCAAACGAGTGGCCTCTTCTGTTGTTATAGGGAATACCAGTTTACTAGCTTCCCAAGTACTGCAGTGTGTGTGCGTGTGTGCGAACATGCATGTGTATGTGTGCGTGCGTGTGTGCGTGTGTGTGTGTTTGATTACACGAGATTCATGTAAACATTCTCTTGTCCTTCAGAAGCGGAGGAGAGTGCCATATCCACTATCATTATTCGAGGATCCACTGACAATGTTATGGATGACGTGGAAAGAGCCGTAGATGATGGTGTAAACACATTTAAAGCACTGACTAAGGTAAAGAAGGCAGAGTCTCTATGAGCCCCGGGGGGCACTGAAAATATCCTGGGGGCACTAAAAGTACCCCAGGGGACACTGAAAATATCCCAGGGACACTGAAATACCCCAGGGAACGCTGAAAATTTTTCTTCATATGGTAGAATCTTGTAATGAATTGCGGGGGGAGACACCATACAAAAATATTCCTTTATCTCAAATTCACTTTGTATGCAAGAGGTCATAATTCTGTACTAGTAAGTGACCTGGAGTGCAGTGGTCTGTTTGCTGTGTTCGGAGTGCAGCCGGTATATGAGAAATGAAATCACTATTTCCCACACATCCGGTACGCAGTCACTCACACATGTACTGTATGTATGGTGAGTACATATGATAATGTGAGTACTGAAGTACATATGTATGTATGTGTGCGGATGTGGGTGGGTGTGCAAGCATGCATACGTGATTGTGTGTTTTCACGCTTCACATGTGCAGGAATGTATGCACTAATCACTGAATGCATGTACATATGAATGTGTTTTGACTTCTGTGTATACTCTGTGTGTGCGTGTGTGTGTGTGTGTGTGTGTGTGTGTGTGTGTGTGTGTGTGTGTGTCAGTGCTTACTTCTGCATAGATACAGTTCTGTCTATCTCCACTCAGGATGGTAGACTGGTAGCTGGAGCAGGGGCTGTGGAGGTGGAGTTAGCAAAGGAATTGAGCAAGTTTTCTGAGGTGTGTGGTACGTGTGTGTGTGTGTGTGTGTGTGTGTGTGTGTGTGTGTGTGTGTGTGTGGTACATGTTGTGTGTGTGTGTGTGTGTGTGTGTGTGTGTGTGTGTGTGTGTGTGTGTGTGTGTGTGTGTGTGTGTGTGTGTGTGTGTGTGTGCATGCATACACATGTGTGGGCATCTTGTACACTTCATGCATTGCACAGAAAAGAGACAGTAGGTGCTGATCTGTCTGAGTGTGCAACGGCCCCAAGTAGATCCTTCTCTGTCCGACAACCTTGGGGAATTCCTTCTGTAAGAGTGTTTTGTATTGTCCCTGGTTGACTGTTTGAAATGTGGGGAAGTACAGTCAGACCTCACTTCAGTATCTGCACCTCAGATATCCAGTTCCCTCACCTTCCACAGTAGTTTTTATTGGAACAAATCTGCAATAATCCTACTGTACTGTACACTATACTACTGCTCCCTCATTTATCCAGTTCCCTCACTTTATCCGTAACAGATGTGTGCAGATAAGTGTAGTCTGACTGTACTCTGTTCCTTTACCTCTCTCCTTGCAGACATGTCCAGGGTTGGAACAGTATGCCATCAAGAAATTCTCTGAGGCTCTTGAGGATGTCGTGAAGGCTTTGTCGGAAAATGCTGGCATGAATGTGTGTGTGTGTGTGTGTGTGTGTGTGTGTGTGTGTGTGTGTGTGTGTGTGTGTGTGTGTGTGTGTGTTTATGTGCATTTGTGTGTGTGTGTGTGTGTGTGTGTGTGTGTGTGTGTTTATGTGCATTTGTGTGTGTGTGTGTGTGTGTGTGTGTGTGTGTGTGTGTGTGTGTGTGTGTGTGTGTGTGTGTGTGTGTTTCCTCCTCTCCTGCCCTGACTGTGTATCCATGTACATACGTATATGGATGTATTGTATTTGAGTGTGTGGCAATAGCCCGTGTAGATTTTTCTCTATCCAACCTGTTTTCTCCTCTATATAACTTCTTTGTATTGTCCCTGGTGACTGTTTGAGTTTCTTTTGTCATCTCCTACGGGATTTCCCTTGGTCTTAGTGTGCTATAATCTCCTGTGGGAATGTCCCTCTTTCCACGATCAAGTTATAATGTCCCTGGGGGGATTTTCCTCTGTTTACTCTTTGTACAGGCCACGGAAGTGTTGGCGACTCTTTACTCTGAGCACCAGTCAGGGAAGAAGAATGCCGGAGTCAGAATAATGGTAAGCTTTGCTCGCTATTCTTATTGTTCTTTCATTGTCATAAACTTGCGTGTTTCTTAGGGTTTCGTACGTACTTTGTAGTCTTTTTTGCTACATTTCTGGTTATGTCTGAGTGTGTTCAGCAACATGCAGTCAAACTTGGTTATTAAGTGTGTAACTGTTACCACTCAAAATCTGTCTCGGGTGGGCACTTATCAATACTGAACCCTAACCCACCCCAACCCTATGCCTCAACAATGATTATGTGTGGTTTGTATTTAAGAAGTGCCCATGGGGGAGCAATTTAAGGTAGGAACAAATTTTGCATGACATGCCTCAAGGACCCCTAAAAGCCAAGTACTTCTCTCAAAAGTACTTAATATTGCTGTCTTTTTCAGTACTGTACATGAGGTTGGGAGAGAATAAGGAGTACTTACTCTCGGGGAGTTTGTACCGTTTCAGGTACTTCCTCACCAAGTTGGGCTGTTTGTAGCAGCTGTGACCCATCCCAAAAGTCCAAAATGTACTAAAAATCCAGAATCATTGCAGTACAGCGAAGCCTGTCTTAAAGACCACTTGTATAGAAGGACCGCCTTTCCATAGAGACCACTGTAGAATGGTCCAAGAACCGCTAAAGCAATACTATTGCACCTCTATAAGGGCAACCTGTCTACAAAGACCACAACTACTCAGTCCCTTGGGTGGTCTTCATATACAGGTTTCAATGCGTATTTCTGTTTCATTGCTAAACTCCTGAAAGACTTCATGTACTTCTGTTGTCTCATTTCTTTGTCTGCCTTGTGTGGCCCAGGACAATAAGAACCCCGTTCTGGATGCTGTGGAGGCTCAAATATTCGATTTGTTCCTCACCAAAAGCTGGGGGCTGAAACTGGCCACCAATGCAGCTACTACAATATTGAGAGTGGACCAGGTATAGGCAGTGTTTGTGTGCATGCGTGCGTGTGTACATGTGTGCGTGCGTGTATGCGTTCATGCGTGCGTGTGTGTATGTGCGTGTGTGCGTGCATGTGTGTGAGTGAGTGTGTGTGTGTGTGTGTGTGTGTGTGTGTGTGTGTGTGTGTGTGTGTGTGTGTGTGTGTGTGCACATATACATGTACATGTGTGGGTGTGGGTGTGGGTGGATGTACATGTGTGTATGTGTATTAGGTGTTGTCCTATGAGTATTCCCCTCATCTCCCCCCCCCCCAATAGATATTCATGGCCAAACCTGCTGGAGGTCCCAAGCCGCGAGAAAACAGAGAGTGGGATGAAGACTGAGAAACATGATCCTCTTGCTTATCATTAAAAGTGTCCGTTTTTAGTCAGTTCATTCGTCTGATTAACACTTATGTTGTAATTATGCAAGATCATTATTGATATTATTTCATGCCTGTTTGTACATGTATTATTTCCCCATGTTGCACGCATAATATATTATAATTATTCGCCTTTAGTATAATGTATGTGTATATTTGTATAGGTAACATATCTGTGTATTGCCATACATTCAACAATTAATCAGTATAAATTAAAATTAACAATATTATGTTGAATTGTACAAAAATAGCATAATTTCCTCTATTACAAAAGAGTACAAAAATATAGGAATAAATCCTGAGGTACCTTTGAACACCGTGTGGTGTGCGTGTGCATAGATAAGATCGGTGTGTGTGTGTGTGTGTGTGTGTACATACATGTATGCATGTATCGGTAAGAACATGAACAGTAGTCTATATATATAATGTTAACCAACAATTGGGACAATGTTCTGTTACAAACAGCACAAAACTAAAGTAAAATGGCTGACATTACATATCCCTAAGCTCATCAGTATGGGAGAGGCCTACTGTTTGGCCAACCCTGTCTAAGGTGGTACACGTAGAAATCAATACGATGATCTCGCGTCAGGAGCTGGTGGTAGAGAGCGATGTCAGGGTTGTCTCCGCTCTCAGTCATGTACATGACATCATCAGCCTTCACGCGCCAGAGGGAAATCCCCATGTGGTGAGAGAGCACAAAGGACAACCAATAGTCATCCACAATGATAAACTCCTGTCGCGGCAGCTCGTACTGGAGAGCCTCGTCAAGGAGCTCCTTTGAAATGAGTAGGTTGTCTGCGTGAATGAAGTGAACCCGGCAGTCTGGTTTTGACTGGTCTCGAAACTGAAACAGGTTGCTTTTTTGTTTCTGCTCCAACTCCCACTCAATGTGCGGATTCTCCTCATTGACAGAATGCTCTGGAAATATGTGCCCCCTACAACAAATAGTAGCCCGGGGGCCATATTGATGGTACTTGTCCACAAATCGCTGTACATAGCCGGGTGAGGGCTGAATGTCGTCGTCAATGATGAGCATTAGGTCACTCTTCATGAGCTCTTTCACTGCAAACCGAATGGCACAATAGTAGTTACAGCTACTCTGTATCAACGTGATGTTTAGCGGCTGAATGAAACATCGCGAGAGTACCTCGACTGTTTCTTGTTCTTCCTCATTGTTGTTCCAAATGATGAGCTGAAATCGGCCATCATACTTCTGTTTGCAAAGGCCCTTCAGTATGCTAACCATCTCCCCCACTCGTTTGTACTGGCACATCACAAGCGAAACATCAAATTCCTTTGACATTTTGTCTTGACTGGGTCTTTGGAGTTTGCGAATGACATTAACATCCAGAAGGAAAATCTCTTTCCTTCCTCTACTTTTGCTTTCCTCTGTAAATCTTTGAAGCTGTTCCCGATCAAAAATGGAGTCTCCATTCACGGCTAGAAGCGTCTTGCTGAACATCAGCTCCTTAACGGCATGGTAAACAGCATCAGGGGTGTAGTCCTCGCTGCTCTCAATGGTGTCAATGTGAAGGTCGTCACGAAACGGTTCACACCACTCCTTCACGTCTTTGTGGACCTTCCGAGCACACCACAGGATCACCTGAACACAAGCATCACTGAAGCAACTCTTTATGCGTTCCAGGTGCCCTGAGAGGCCATTTGTTTCGCTGTGGATGTGGACAACAATGGACAGATCGAAACGGGGAAATTTAGTCTGAGGTGGATTTTGACTAGGACTGGTCTGCGAACGCGGCAATTCAAGATCTCTGTAAATTGCTGAGTTGGCAAATGACTGAAGAAAGGTTTCTCCGCTGAGTTTCCTTTTCAGCTCTTTGTTTCCGTGGAGATATTGGCTGCCAACTTCAAGAAGGTCATCATTACCAAGAATGTCCCCCGCTTCTTCAAGTGTGTCGTAAAACAGAGGGTAATTCTTTCCCAGATACTCTTCTATGGCAGGCAGACGGTTTATGATCAAGGGGGTTCCCCGGGCTGCACACTCGTTCACAGTTGTGCAGGCACTAGCATCAAACATGTTGATGAACACAATGTTCTGACTGAGCAAGTTGTCGTATTCCTCGTCAGTGACCTGTTCCATCCACACCTCTACTGAGGAATTGGTCCTTAGCTTGTATTGCTGGCAGTTCACATCGTAGAGCTCGTCAAAATTGACATCTGTCGGCTTGATGAGAATCTTCTTAAGATGCGATGGAGTGTCGAGGTCGTACGCGGCCTGGAAGTTACGCATGAACTTGCCAATGAAAACAACCTTCTTTTCTTTGTTCTCCTTGAATCTTGTCATGTCAAATAGGTGCTGTCTTTTGAAGGGAGCACAAGGGTAGAAAACCAAGCAGACAGAGATTCCAGGAAGATGCTTCACAAGGTAATTCTTCACAACTGATGACAATGCGTACAGACCCCGACAATTCTTCAGAGCTTCTTGAAACGTGGGATCTTGGACCATTCTCTCAAGATCTGGGAACTCGGGATAGTTGGTCTTTGGTGTCTGATGGGCAAATCCAATCCAGGGCTCTTTCAGAGCAAGATCCCTCGTTCTGTCATCAGCCACGACATCACCAACATCTGAAAAACACAAGATTCCATCACCAACTGTTAACTGCTGTAGTAGCTCTCCCATCACATATTTCCACCCCCCTCGATGGTGACCATAGACCTCCTCAAAACTTGGTGGGAACTTTATCTTGCGCCTGTAAATGAGTGGAATGGAATCATCAGCTGTTCGTTCCCCCGGAATAATGACGGGTTTGCTGAGAAGAAGCTGACTGTTGGCACAATCCATCCTGGTCTGTTCTCCTAAAGACTCTCAATCCCAACTGAGATACACAGACGAGCTGGCACCTTAAACGCCTCAAGTTAGAGGCATGCCTGTGGCCTGCCTGGGCATGGATGGGCATGCTCTCATGTTGACTTGCAACTTGATTCACAAAAGCTACACACTTAGCAGGCAAACTGTGCCATTGTAGCTGCAAAGGAGCAAGGCAGTCGCCTTTTCCATTCTGGTATCACGGGCTTGTTAATCTTCTAAGGCAAATCACAGAGTGGCTGGCTTGTCTCTTCCAGTTTCTCGATTGCCCAAACACGCCCAGGCAAGCCCGCGCAAGGGGACTTTCCCAGGTGGTTTCCCTCGTAGCGGCACGCTCGAGCAACCACTACTTCGCAAAGCAAAAATGAATATTCCACCATAGACCTATGATTCCACGAATCCTGAACGAATATTCCACGGATCCTGATGAATATGAATGTATAGCGGACAAACAACAGGTAGATAGTCTATATATTAGCAATGCTCGAGTAGTGCTGTCATTCTAGCTCCGCTTTCTTTTGGGGTTGAAGATGATGTCGAAGGAAAAGAGTACCGAAACACAGAACGGGTACCACCACGGTGGCGAAGGAGTAGATTTGAAGTCGAAGAAAGCTTCTTATGACAAGAACGACCTTTCTGAGGCCCAGCTACGCGCCCTACCCGATCCGGAACCCTCTCCGCCAAAAACCGGATGGAAAATACACGTGTCAGGGCCATTCGTACCCGAGAAAGCTGAGCAAAACGTTGTGGACAACATTCGAAAGGGCCTCATTTCATCTGCCACTGAGCCAGTTAGAGAATTCGAAAGAGAACTCACGAAGTTGTACGAAGCTAAATGGGCCAAAGGATGCAGTAACGGGTATTCTGCTCTCGTTCTAGCTTTAAAAAATGCCAGAATTGGACCAGGAGACGAAGTTATCATCCCCTCTCTGACTATGGCTGCCGTGGTAACGTCCGTGAGAGATGTGGGCGCCAAACCCGTATTTGTAGACTGCGAAAGGCAGGAAGACAGAACACTCTTTCTCAATCCTTCGGTTGACCAGTACCGCTTGGCCCTCACCGAACGAACGAAAGCCATTATTGTAACCCATACCTACGGCGTTCCAGTTGACTGCCTCGCTTTACAGTCTCTCTGCCGGGAAAAGAAGATTATTTTTATTGAAGACATTGCAGAAGCAATTGGGGCACGATATATGAGCAAGTATGTGGGTACATTCGGTCACTATGCGACTGCAAGCCTCTATGCCAATAAATCCATCACTGCTGGAGATGGCGGGTTCATTCTTTCTGCTGAGGGCACGGAAGAAGGGAAGAAGCTAGTTGACGCTCACACCAATCATGGATTCACACCAGGACACCATTTTGTGCACTGGGAGTTTTCTGGAAACTACAAAATGAGTGGTCTAGCAGCTGCATTTGTCACACCAGCAGTTGAAAAGATTCCTGTCGTGATGGAAGACAGACAGAGAATTGCAACTGAGTATCGCAGACATCTAACTGGTGTTCCCGGCTTGACTGCAATGGAGGTAAATCCCTATGGTCCTGATTGCCCATGGGTGTTCGGAGTCACCGTAGAATCGAAGGACATCCGCACCACAGTACGCCACAAGATGGCCGCCGACGGTATTGAAACACGAGACTACTTCTTCCCACTTCACCTCCAGCCGTGCGTTGTGAGTGAGTTTGGAGAGCAGCCCACACTGCCAAATGCAGAGGAGTTGGGAAGGACGGGATTCTATCTTCCAACATTTTACGGTCTTACTAACACAGACATTGCCTATATCAGCTCTAGTTTAAAGATGGCTCTAGTTTAAAGATGGCTCTGGTTTCAGCTGAACAGTCCCCATAGTACGTACCATCAGTACCCATGAAAACATGCACAGCTACAACCATATACACTTATTAATATTATTAGACTAATAAGTAAAATGCCACATTTTGTACCCCTTTTGACTATAATAAACATTATGTAATTTTATTATAATATAGATGTACATGATTATTTTATATGCCACTGTATACTCAGTGTTCTCCATAAATTATATATGGCATGTTGCACATTCAACAAACATACATGTGTATACACATACATATATGCACACATCAGTGTGTGTGTGTGTGTGTGTGTGTGTGTGTGTGTGCGTGTGCGTGCATGCATGTGTGTGCATACACGTGGGTGGGCATGCTGTGCTCTTCATGCATTTAAAAAATTAGACAGAAAAGGGACAGTATGTGCTAATCCATCTTAGTGTGCAATGGCTGCAAGTAGATTCTGTGCTGGACCCTTAGTATGTTACTGTGTGATAAGTAGTGCTATTATCAGCTGTGTGCCTTTACCCTGCTTGCTGTAGCTATTATTAGAGTGTATTACGTAATGTCTGAGTAGAACAATGCCTTTTGTCTTATGTGATTGCTGGTTGTCAATTATTGAGTTGACTATCATGAAGAGTGTGTTCGAAGAAGTTCTTGTTCACTAGTTACAAGTAGATAGCAGTGCACTATAGATTCTCCCCTGTCAGACCTTGGGGAATTCCCTCTGTAAGCGTGGGTTGTATTGTCCCTGGTTGACTGTTTGAAATGTTTGCCATACCCTGAGGAAGTACATGCAGTCAGACCTCACTTATCCGCACCTCAGATATCCAGTTCCCTCACCTTCCACAATAGTTTTTATCGGAACAAATCTGCAATAGTCCTACTGTACACTATACTACTGCTCCCTCGTTCATCCAGTCCACAACATGCATATGTGTGTGGATTAGTGAGGTCTGACTGCACTTTGTTCCTGTACCTCTCTCCTTGCAGACCTGTCCAGGGTTGGAACAGTATGACTCTTGAGGACATTGTGAAGGCTTTGTCGGAAAATTCTGTCATGAACGCGCGCACACGCGTGTGTGTTTCCCCCCTCTCCTGCCCTGCCTGTGTTTGCATGTAAATATGTAGGTGTGCTGTGTGGCGATAGCCCATGTAGATTTTTCTCTATCCAACCTGTTTTCTTCCTCTGTATAACTTCTTTGTATTGTCTCTGGTGACTGTTTAAGTTTCTTTTGTCATCTCCACAGAATTTCCCTCAGTCTTAGTGTGCTGTAATCACTTGTGGGAATGTCCCTCTTTCCACGATCAAGTTGGAATGTCCCTGGGGGAATTTATCTCTGTTTACTTTCTGTACAGGCCACGGAAGTGTTGGCGACTCTTTACTCTGAACACCAGTCAGGGAAGAAGAACACCGGAGTCAGGGGAGGGGGGGGGGGATACTTTATACATGGGATACTTTAAACTGTGACACTGTGTGTAGCAGCTGTGGCCCATCCCACATGTCTGATATGTGCCAAAACTCCAGAAACATTGCAGTACAGCGGAACCTGTCTTAAAGACCACCTGTATAGAAGGACCACCTGTCCATAGAGACCACTACAGGTTGGTCCTGGACCACCTGTCCATAGAGACCACTACAGGCTGGTCCTGGACCACCTGTCTATAGAGACCACTACAGGCTGGTCCTGGACCACCTGTCTATAGAGACCACTACAGGCTGGTCCTGGACCACCTGTCTATAGAGACCACTATAGGCTGGTCCAGGACCACCTGTCTATAGAGACCACTATAGGCTGGTCCTGGACCACCTGTCCATAGAGACCACTACAGGCTGGTCCTGGACCACCTGTCTATAGAGACCACTACAGGCTGGTCCAGGACCACCTGTCCATAGAGACCACTACAGGCTGGTCCTGGACCACCTGTCTATAGAGACCACTACAGGCTGGTCCTGGACCACCTGTCTATAGAGACCACTATAGGCTGGTCCAGGACCACCTGTCCATAGAGACCACTATAGGCTGGTCCAGGACCACCTGTCCATAGAGACCACTATAGGCTGGTCCAGGACCACCGGTCTATAGAGACCACTATAGGCTGGTCCAGGACCACCTGTCCATAGAGACCACTATAGGCTGGTCCAGGACCACCTGTCCATAGAGACCACTATAGGCTGGTCCAGGACCACCTGTCCATAGAGACCACTATAGGCTGGTCCTGGACCACCTGTCCATAGAGACCACTATAGGCTGGTCCAGGACCACCTGTCCATAGAGACCACTATAGGCTGGTCCAGGACCACCTGTCCATAGAGACCACTATAGGCTGGTCCAGGACCACCTGTCCATAGAGACCACTATAGGCTGGTCCAGGACCACCTGTCCATAGAGACCACTATAGGCTGGTCCAGGACCACCTGTCCATAGAGACCACTATAGGCTGGTCCAGGACCACCTGTCCATAGAGGCCACTACAGGCTGGTCCAGGACCACCTGTCCATAGAGACCACTACAGGCTGATCCTGGACCACCTGTCCATAGAGACCACTATAGGCTGATCCAGGACCACCTGTCTATAGAGACCACTATAGGCTGATCTGGGAGCCACTAAAGCAATACTATTGCACCTCTACATAAGGGCAACCTGTCTACAAAGACCACAACTACTCAGTCCCTTGGGTGGTCTTCATATACAGGTTTCAATGCATATTTCTGTTTCATTGCTAAACTCTTGAAAGACTTCATGTACTTCTGTTGTCTCGTTTCTTTGTCTGCCTTGTGTGGCCCAGGACAATAAGAACCCCGTTCTGGATGCCATGGAGGCTCAAATATTCGATTTGTTCCTCACCAAAAGCTGGGGGCTGAAACTGGCCACCAATGCAGCTACTACAATATTGAGAGTGGACCAGGTATAGGCAGTGTTTGTGTGCATGCGTGCGTGTGTGCATGTGTGCGTGCGTGTATGCGTTCATGCGTGCGTGTGTGTATGTGCGTGTGTGCGTGCATGTGTGTGAGTGAGTGTGTGTGTGTGTGTGTGTGTGTGTGTGTGTGTGTGTGTGTGCACATATACATGTACATGTGTGGGTGTGGGTGTGGGTGGATGTACATGTGTGTATGTGTATTAGGTGTTGTCCTATGAGTATTCCCCTCATCTCCCCCCCCCCCCAATAGATATTCATGGCCAAACCTGCTGGAGGTCCCAAGCCGCGAGAAAACAGAGAGTGGGATGAAGACTGAGAAACATGATCCTCTTGCTTATCATTAGAAGTGTCCGTTTTTAGTCAGTTCATTCGTCTGATTAACACTTATGTTGTACTTATGCAAGATCATTATTGATATTATTTCATGCCTGTTTGTACATGTATTATTTCCCCATGTTGCACGCATAATATATTATAATTATTCGCCTTTAGTATAATGTATGTGTATATTTGTATAGGTAACATATCTGTGTATTGCCATACATTCAACAATTAATCAGTATAAATTAAAATTAACAATATTATGTTGAATTGTACAAAAATAGCATAATTTCCTCTATTACAAAAGAGTACAAAAATATAGGAATAAATCCTGAGGTACCTTTGAACACCGTGTGGTGTGCGTGTGCATAGATAAGATCGGTGTGTGTGTGTGTGTGTGTGTACATACATGTATGCATGTATCGGTAAGAACATGAACAGTAGTCTATATATATAATGTTAACCAACAATTGGGACAATGTTCTGTTACAAACAGCACAAAACTAAAGTAAAATGGCTGACATTACATATCCCTAAGCTCATCAGTATGGGAGAGGCCTACTGTTTGGCCAACCCTGTCTAAGGTGGTACACGTAGAAATCAATACGATGATCTCGCGTCAGGAGCTGGTGGTAGAGAGCGATGTCAGGGTTGTCTCCGCTCTCAGTCATGTACATGACATCATCAGCCTTCACGCGCCAGAGGGAAATCCCCATGTGGTGAGAGAGCACAAACGACAACCAATAGTCATCCACAATGATAAACTCCTGTCGTGGCAGCTCGTACTGGAGAGCCTCGTCGAGGAGCTCCTTTGAAATGAGTAGGTTGTCTGCGTGAATGAAGTGAACCTGGCAGTCGGGTTTTGACTGGTCTCGAAACTGAAACAGGTTGCTTTTTTGTTTCTGCTCCAACTCCCACTCGATGTGCGGATTCTCCTCATTGACAGAATGCTCTGGAAATATGTGCCCCCTACAACAAATAGTAGCCCGGGGGCCATATTGATGGTACTTGTCCACAAATCGCTGTACATAGCCGGGTGAGGGCTGAATGTCGTCGTCAATGATGAGCATTAGGTCACTCTTCATGAGCTCTTTCACTGCAAACCGAATGGCACAATAGTAGTTACGGCTACTCTGTATCAATGTGATGTTTAGCGGCTGGACGAAACGTTGCGAGAGTACCTCGACTGCTTCTTGTTTTTCTTCGTTGTTGTTCCAAATGATGAGCTGAAATCGGCCATCATACTTCTGTTTGCAAAGGCCCTCCAGTATGCTAACCATCTCCCCCACTCTCTTGTACTGGCACATCACAAGCGAAACATCAAATTCCTTTGGCATTTTGTCTTGACTGGGTCTTTGGAGTTCACGAATGACATTAACATCCAGAAGGAAAATCTCTTTCCTTCCTCTACTTTTGCTTTCCTCTGTAAATCTTTGAAGCTGTTCCCGATTAAAAATGGAGTCTCCATTCACGGCTAGAAGCGTCTTGCTGAACATCAGCTCCTTAACGGCATGGTAGACAGCATCAGGGGTGTAGTCCTCGCTGCTCTCAATGGTGTCAATGTGAAGGTCGTCACGAAACGGTTCACACCACTCCTTCACATCTTTGTGGACCTTCCGAGCACACCACAGGATCACCTGAACACAAGCATCACTGAAGCAACTCTTTATGCGTTCCAGGTGCCCTGAGAGGCCATTTATTTCGCTGTGGATGTGGACAACAATGGACAGATCGAAACGGGGAAATTTAGTCTGAGGTGGATTTTGACTAGGACTGGTCTGCGAACGCGGCAATTCAAGATCTCTGTAAATTGCTGAGTTGGCAAATGACTGAAGAAAGGTTTCTCCGCTGAGTTTCCTTTTCAGCTCTTTGTTTCCGTGGAGATATTGGCTGCCAACTTCAAGAAGGTCATCATTACCAAGAATGTCCCCCGCTTCTTCAAGTGTGTCGTAAAACAGAGGGTAATTCTTTCCCAGGTACTCTTCTATGGCAGGCAGACGGTTTATGACCAAGGGGGTTCCCCGGGCTGCACACTCGTTCACGGTTGTGCAGGCACTAGCATCAAACATGTTGATGAACACAACGTTCTGACTGAGCAAGTTGTCGTATTCCTCGTCAGTGACCTGTTCCATCCACACCTCTACTGAGGAATTGGTCCTTAGCTTGTATTGCTGGCAGTTCACATCGTAGAGCTTGTCAAAATTGACATCTGTCGGCTTGATGAGAATCTTCTTAAGATGCGATGGAGTGTTGAGGTCGTACACGGCCTGGAAGTTACGCATGAACTTGCCAATGAAAACAACCTTCTTTTCTTTGTTCTCCTTGAATCTTGTCATGTCAAATAGGTGCTGTCTTTTGAAGGGAGCACAAGGGTAGAAAACCAAGCAGACAGGGATTCCAGGAAGATGCTTCACGAGGTAATTCTTCACAACTGATGACAATGCGTACAGACCCCGACAATTCTTCAGAGCTTCTTGAAACGTGGGATCTTGGACCATTCTCTCAAGATCTGGGAACTCGGGATAGTTGGTCTTTGGTGTCTGATGGGCAAATCCAATCCAGGGCTCTTTCAGAGCAAGATCCCTCGTTCTGTCATCAGCCACGACATCACCAACATCTGAAAAACACAAGATTCCATCACCAACTGTTAACTGCTGTAGTAGCTCTCCCATCACATATTTCCACCCCCCTCGATGGTGACCATAGACCTCCTCAAAACTTGGTGGGAACTTTATCTTGCACCTGTAAATGAGTGGAATGGAATCATCAGCTGTCCGTTCCCCCGGAATAATGACGGGTTTGCTGAGAAGAAGCTGACTGTTGGCACAATCCATCCTGGTCTGTTCTCCTAAAGACTCTCAATCCCAACTGAGATACACAGACGAGCTGGCACCTTAAACACTTCAAGTGAGAGGCAGGCCACACGGCATGCCTGTGGGCTGCCTGGGCATGGATGGGCATGCTCTCATGTTGACTTGCAACTTGATTCACAAGATCTACACACTTAGCAGGCAAACTGTGCCATTGTAGCTGCAATGGAGCAAGGCATGCAGACGCCTTTTCCATTCTGGTATCACGGGCTTGTTAATCTTCTAAGGCAAATCACAGAGTGGCTGGCTTCTCTCTTCTAGTTTCTCGATTGCCTAAACACGCCCAGGCAAGCCCGCGCAATGGGACTTTCCCAGGTGGTTTCCCTCGTAGCGGCACGCTCGAGCAACCACTACTTCGCAAAGCAAAAATGAATATTCCACCATAGACCCATGATTACACGAATCCTGAACGAATATTCCACGAATCCTGATGAATATGAATGTATAGCGGACAAACAACAGGTAGATTGTCTATATATTAACAATGCTCGAGTAGTGCTGTCATTCTAGCTCCGCTTTCTTTTGGGGTTGAAGATGCTGTCGAAGGAAAAGAGTACCGAGAACGGGTACCACCACGGTGGCGAAGGAGTAGATTTGAAGTCGAAGAAAGCTTCTTATGACAAGAACGACCTTTCTGAGGCCCAGCTACGCGCCCTACCCGATCCGGAACCCTCTCCGCCAGAAACCGGATGGAAAATACACGTGTCAGGGCCATTCGTATCCGAGAAAGCTGAGCAAAACGTTGTGGACAACATTCGAAAGGGCCTCATTTCATCTGCCACTGAGCCAGTTAGAGAATTCGAAAGAGAACTCACGAAGTTGTACGGAGCTAAATGGGCCAAAGGATGCAGTAACGGGTATTCTGCTCTCGTTCTAGCTTTAAAAAATGCCAGAATTGGACCAGGAGACGAAGTTATCATCCCCTCTCTGACTATGGCTGCCGTGGTAACGTCCGTGAGAGATGTGGGCGCCAAACCCGTATTTGTAGACTGCGAAAGGCAGGAAGACAGAACACTCTTTCTCAATCCTTCGGTTGACCAGTACCGCTTGGCCCTCACCGAACGAACGAAAGCCATTATTGTAACCCATACCTACGGCGTTCCAGTTGACTGCCTCGCTTTACAGTCTCTCTGTCGGGAAAAAAACATCTTTTTCATTGAAGACATTGCAGAAGCAATTGGGGCACAATATATGAACAAGTATGTGGGTACATTCGGTCAGTATGCGACTGCAAGCCTTTATGCCAATAAATCCATCACTGCTGGAGATGGCGGTTTTATTCTTTCTGCTGAGGGCACAGAAGAAGGGAAGAAGCTAGTTGACGCTCACACCAATCATGGATTCACACCAGGACACCATTTCGTGCACTGGGAGTTTTCTGGAAACTACAAAATGAGTGGTCTAGCAGCTGCATTTGTCACACCAGCAGTTGAAAAGATTCCTGTCGTGATGGAAGACAGACAGAGAATTGCAAGTGAGTATCGCAGACATCTAACTGGTGTTCCCGGGTTGACTGCAATGGAGGTAAATCCCTATGGTCCTAATTGCCCATGGGTGTTTGGAGTCACTGTGGAATCGAAGAACATCCGCACCACAGTACGCCACAAGATGGCTGCCAACGGTATTGAAACACGAGACTACTTCTTCCCACTTCACCTCCAGCCGTGCGTTGTGAGTGAGTTTGGAGAGCAGCCCACACTGCCAAATGCAGAGGAGCTAGGAAGGACGGGATTCTATCTTCCAACATTTTACGGTCTTACTAACGAAGACATTGCCTATATCAGCTCTAGTTTAAAGATGGCTCTGGTTTCAGCTGAACAATCCCCATAGTACGTACCATCAATACCCATGAAAACATGTACAACTACAACCATATACATATACACTTAGTAATATTATTATACTAATAAATATATAGAATGCCACATTATATACCGCTTTTGACAATTATATACATTATGTAAAACTATTATAATATAGACGTACGTGATTATTTTATATGCCACTATATACTCAGTGATCTCCGTAAATTATATATGGCACGTTGCACATTCACACATATGTGCACATATCAGTATGTGTGTGTGTGTGTGTGTGTGTGTGTGTGTGTGTGTGTGTGTGTGTGTGTGTGTGTGCATGTGTGTGTGTGTGTGTGTGTGTGTGTGTGTGTGTGTGCATGTGTGTGCATGTGTGTGTGTGTGTGTGTGTGTGTGTGTGTGTGTGTGTGTGTGTGTGTGTGTGTGTGTGTGTGTGTGTGTGTGCGTGCATGCATGTGTGTGCATACACGTGGGTGGGCATACTGTGCTCTTCATGAATTTAAAAAATTAGACAGAAAAGGGACAGTATGTGCTGATCCATCTTAGTGTGCAATGGCTGCAAGTAGATTCTGTGATGGACCCTTAGTATGTTACTGTATGATAAGTAGTGCTATTATCAGCTGTGTGCCTTTACCTTGCTGTAGCTATTATTAAAGTGTATTACGTAATGTCTGAGTAGAACAATGCCTTTTGTCTTATGTGATTGTTGGTTGTCAATTATTGAGTTGACTATCATGAAGAGTGTGTTCGAAGAAGTTCTTGTTCACTAGTTACAAGTAGATAGCAGTGCACTATAGATTCTCCCCTGTCAGACCTTGGGGAATTCCCTCTGTAAGAGTGTGTTGTATTGTCCCTGGTTGACTGTTTGAAATGTTTGCCATACCCTGAGGAAGTACATGCAGTCAGACCTCACTTATCCGCACCTCAGATATCCAGTTCCCTCACCTTCCACAGTAGTTTTTATCGGAACAAATCTGCAATAGTCCTACTGTACACTATACTACTGCTCCCTCGTTCATCCAGTCCAACATGCATATGTGTGTGGATTAGTGAGGTTGACTGTACTCTGTTCCTTTACCTCTCTCCTTGCAGACCTGTCCAGGGTTGGAACAGTATGACTCTTGAGGACATTGTGAAGGCTTTGTCGGAAAATTCTGTCATGAACGCGCGCACACGCGTGTGTGTGTTTCCCCCCTCTCCTGCCCTACCTGTGTTTGCATGTAAATATGTAGGTGTGCTGTGTGGCGATAGCCCATGTAGATTTTTCTCTATCCAACCTGTTTTCTTCCTCTGTATGACTTCTTTGTATTGTCCCTGGTGACTGTTTGAGTTTCTTTTGTCATCTCCACAGAATTTCCCTCAGTCTTAGTGTGCTGTAATCACTTGTGGGAATGTCCCTCTTTCCACAATCAAGTTGGAATGTCCCTGGGGGAATTTATCTCTGTTTACTCTCTGTACAGGCCACGGAAGTGTTGGCGACTCTTTACTCTGAACACCAGTCAGGGAAGAAGAACACCGGAGTCAGGGGAGGGAGGGATACTTTATACATGGGATACTTTAAACTGTGACACTGTGTGTAGTAGCTGTGGCCCATCCCACATGTCTGATATGTGCCAAAAGTCCAGAAACATTGGAGTACAGCGGAACCCGTCTTAAAGAACACTTGTATAGAAGGACCACCTGTCTATAGAGACCACTACAGGCTGGTCCAGGACCACCTGTCTATAGAGACCACTATAGGCTGGTCTGGGACCACCTGTCTATAGAGACCACTATAGGCTGGTCCTGGACCACCTGTCTATAGAGACCACTATAGGCTGGTCCAGGACCACCTGTCTATAGAGACCACTACAGGCTGGTCCTGGACCACCTGTCTATAGAGACCACTATAGGCTGGTCCTGGACCACCTGTCTATAGAGACCACTACAGGCTGGTCCAGGACCACCTGTCTATAGAGACCACTATAGGCTGGTCCAGGACCACCTGTCTATAGAGACCACTACAGGCTGGTCCTGGACCACCTGTCTATAGAGACCACTATAGGCTGGTCCTGGACCACCTGTCTATAGAGACCACTACAGGCTGGTCCAGGACCACCTGTCTATAGAGACCACTATAGGCTGGTCCAGGACCACCTGTCTATAGAGACCACTATAGGCTGGTCCAGGACCACCTGTCTATAGAGACCACTATAGGCTGGTCCTGGACCACCTGTCTATAGAGACCACTACAGGCTGGTCCAGGACCACCTGTCTATAGAGACCACTATAGGCTGGTCTGGGAGCCACTAAAGCAATACTATTGCACCTCTATAAGGGCAACCTGTCTACAAAGACCACAACTACTCAGTCTCTTGGGTGGTCTTTATATACAGGTTTCAATGCATATTTCTGTTTCATTGCTAAACTCCTGAAAGACTTCATGTACTTCTGTTGTCTCGTTTCTTTGTCTGCCTTGTGTGGCCCAGGACAACAAGAACCCCGTTCTGGATGCCGTGGAGGCTCAAATATTCAATTTGTTCCTCACCAAAAGCTGGGGGCTGAAACTGGCCACCAATGCAGCTACTACAATATTGAGAGTGGACCAGGTATAGGCAGTGTTTGTGTGCATGCGTGCGTGTGTGCATGTGTGCGTGTGTGTATGCGTGCATGCGTGCGTGTGTGTATGTGCGTGTGTGCATGCATGCATGCGTGCATGTGTGAGTGAGTGTGTGTGTGTGTGTGTGTGTTTGTGTGTGTGTGTGTGCACATATACATTTACATGTGTGTGTGTGTATTAGGTGTTGTCCTATGGGTATTCCCCTCATCTCCCCCTCCCTCCCCCCCAATAGATATTCATGGCCAAACCTGCTGGAGGTCCCAAGCCACGAGAAAACAGAGAGTGGGATGAAGACTGAGAAACATGATCCTCTTGCTTATCATTAGAAGTGTCCGTTTTTAGTCAGTTCATTCGTCTGATTAGCACTTATGTTGTAATTATGCAAGATCATTATTGATATTATTTCATGCCTGTTTGTACATGTATTATTTCCCCATGTTGCACGCATAATATATTATAATTATTCGCCTTTAGTATAATGTATGTGTATATTTGTATAGGTAACATAACTGTGTATTGCCATACATTCAACAATTAATCAGTATAAATTAAAATTAACAATATTATGTTGAATTGTACAAAAATAGCATAATTTCCTCTATTACAAAAGAGTACAAAAATATAGGAATAAATCCTGAGGTACCTTTGAACACCGTGTGGTGTGCGTGTGCATAGATAAGATCGGTGTGTGTGTGTGTGTGTGTGTGTACATACATGTATGCATGTATCGGTAAGAACATGAACAGTAGTCTATATATATAATGTTAACCAACAATTGGGACAATGTTCTGTTACAAACAGCACAAAACTAAAGTAAAATGGCCGACATCAGTATGGGAGAGGCCTACTGTTTGGCCAACCCTGTCTAAGGTGGTACACGTAGAAATCA
This sequence comes from Halisarca cf. caerulea, assembly GCA_963170055.1. Lineage (NCBI taxonomy): Eukaryota > Metazoa > Porifera > Demospongiae > Chondrillida > Halisarcidae > Halisarca > Halisarca cf. caerulea. The sequence goes on from CAUJGJ010000368.1 coordinate 993,008, forward strand.
ATACGATGATCTCGCGTCAGGAGCTGGTGGTAGAGAGCGATGTCAGGGTTGTCTCCGCTCTCAGTCATGTACATGACATCATCAGCCTTCACGCGCCAGAGGGAAATCCCCATGTGGTGAGAGAGCACAAAGGACAACCAATAGTCATCCACAATGATAAACTCCTGTCGCGGCAGCTCGTACTGGAGAGCCTCGTCAAGGAGCTCCTTTGAAATGAGTAGGTTGTCTGCGTGAATGAAGTGAACCCGGCAGTCTGGTTTTGACTGGTCTCGAAACTGAAACAGGTTGCTTTTTTGTTTCTGCTCCAACTCCCACTCAATGTGCGGATTCTCCTCATTGACAGAATGCTCTGGAAATATGTGCCCCCTACAACAAATAGTAGCCCGGGGGCCATATTGATGGTACTTGTCCACAAATCGCTGTACATAGCCGGGTGAGGGCTGAATGTCGTCGTCAATGATGAGCATTAGGTCACTCTTCATGAGCTCTTTCACTGCAAACCGAATGGCACAATAGTAGTTACAGCTACTCTGTATCAACGTGATGTTTAGCGGCTGAATGAAACATCGCGAGAGTACCTCGACTGTTTCTTGTTCTTCCTCATTGTTGTTCCAAATGATGAGCTGAAATCGGCCATCATACTTCTGTTTGCAAAGGCCCTTCAGTATGCTAACCATCTCCCCCACTCGTTTGTACTGGCACATCACAAGCGAAACATCAAATTCCTTTGACATTTTGTCTTGACTGGGTCTTTGGAGTTTGCGAATGACATTAACATCCAGAAGGAAAATCTCTTTCCTTCCTCTACTTTTGCTTTCCTCTGTAAATCTTTGAAGCTGTTCCCGATTAAAAATGGAGTCTCCATTCACGGCTAGAAGCGTCTTGCTGAACATCAGCTCCTTAACGGCATGGTAAACAGCATCAGGGGTGTAGTCCTCGCTGCTCTCAATGGTGTCAATGTGAAGGTCGTCACGAAACGGTTCACACCACTCCTTCACATCTTTGTGGACCTTCCGAGCACACCACAGGATCACCTGAACACAAGCATCACTGAAGCAACTCTTTATGCGTTCCAGGTGCCCTGAGAGGCCATTTGTTTCGCTGTGGATGTGGACAACAATGGACAGATCGAAACGGGGAAATTTAGTCTGAGGTGGATTTTGACTAGGACTGGTCTGCGAACGCGGCAATTCAAGATCTCTGTAAATTGCTGAGTTGGCAAATGACTGAAGAAAGGTTTCTCCGCTGAGTTTCCTTTTCAGCTCTTTGTTTCCGTGGAGATATTGGCTGCCAACTTCAAGAAGGTCATCATTACCAAGAATGTCCCCCGCTTCTTCAAGTGTGTCGTAAAACAGAGGGTAATTCTTTCCCAGATACTCTTCTATGGCAGGCAGACGGTTTATGATCAAGGGGGTTCCCCGGGCTGCACACTCGTTCACAGTTGTGCAGGCACTAGCATCAAACATGTTGATGAACACAATGTTCTGACTGAGCAAGTTGTCGTATTCCTCGTCAGTGACCTGTTCCATCCACACCTCTACTGAGGAATTGGTCCTTAGCTTGTATTGCTGGCAGTTCACATCGTAGAGCTCGTCAAAATTGACATCTGTCGGCTTGATGAGAATCTTCTTAAGATGCGATGGAGTGTCGAGGTCGTACGCGGCCTGGAAGTTACGCATGAACTTGCCAATGAAAACAACCTTCTTTTCTTTGTTCTCCTTGAATCTTGTCATGTCAAATAGGTGCTGTCTTTTGAAGGGAGCACAAGGGTAGAAAACCAAGCAGACAGAGATTCCAGGAAGATGCTTCACAAGGTAATTCTTCACAACTGATGACAATGCGTACAGACCCCGACAATTCTTCAGAGCTTCTTGAAACGTGGGATCTTGGACCATTCTCTCAAGATCTGGGAACTCGGGATAGTTGGTCTTTGGTGTCTGATGGGCAAATCCAATCCAGGGCTCTTTCAGAGCAAGATCCCTCGTTCTGTCATCAGCCACGACATCACCAACATCTGAAAAACACAAGATTCCATCACCAACTGTTAACTGCTGTAGTAGCTCTCCCATCACATATTTCCACCCCCCTCGATGGTGACCATAGACCTCCTCAAAACTTGGTGGGAACTTTATCTTGCGCCTGTAAATGAGTGGAATGGAATCATCAGCTGTCCGTTCACCCGGAATAATGACGGGTTTGCTGAGAAGAAGCTGACTGTTGGCACAATCCATCCTGGTCTGTTCTCCTAAAGACTCTCAATCCCAACTGAGATACACAGACGAGCTGGCACCTTAAACGCCTCAAGTTAGAGGCATGCCTGTGGCCTGCTCTCATGTTGACTTGCAACTTGATTCACAAAAGCTACACACTTAGCAGGCAAACTGTGCCATTGTAGCTGCAAAGGAGCAAGGCAGTCGCCTTTTCCATTCTGGTATCACGGGCTTGTTAATCTTCTAAGGCAAATCACAGAGTGGCTGGCTTGTCTCTTCCAGTTTCTCGATTGCCCAAACACGCCCAGGCAAGCCCGCGCAAGGGGACTTTCCCAGGTGGTTTCCCTCGTAGCGGCACGCTCGAGCAACCACTACTTCGCAAAGCAAAAATGAATATTCCACCATAGACCTATGATTCCACGAATCCTGAACGAATATTCCACGGATCCTGATGAATATGAATGTATAGCGGACAAACAACAGGTAGATAGTCTATATATTAGCAATGCTCGAGTAGTGCTGTCATTCTAGCTCCGCTTTCTTTTGGGGTTGAAGATGATGTCGAAGGAAAAGAGTACCGAAACACAGAACGGGTACCACCACGGTGGCGAAGGAGTAGATTTGAAGTCGAAGAAAGCTTCTTATGACAAGAACGACCTTTCTGAGGCCCAGCTACGCGCCCTACCCGATCCGGAACCCTCTCCGCCAAAAACCGGATGGAAAATACACGTGTCAGGGCCATTCGTACCCGAGAAAGCTGAGCAAAACGTTGTGGACAACATTCGAAAGGGCCTCATTTCATCTGCCACTGAGCCAGTTAGAGAATTCGAAAGAGAACTCACGAAGTTGTACGAAGCTAAATGGGCCAAAGGATGCAGTAACGGGTATTCTGCTCTCGTTCTAGCTTTAAAAAATGCCAGAATTGGACCAGGAGACGAAGTTATCATCCCCTCTCTGACTATGGCTGCCGTGGTAACGTCCGTGAGAGATGTGGGCGCCAAACCCGTATTTGTAGACTGCGAAAGGCAGGAAGACAGAACACTCTTTCTCAATCCTTCGGTTGACCAGTACCGCTTGGCCCTCACCGAACGAACGAAAGCCATTATTGTAACCCATACCTACGGCGTTCCAGTTGACTGCCTCGCTTTACAGTCTCTCTGTCGGGAAAAGAAGATTATTTTTATTGAAGACATTGCAGAAGCAATTGGGGCACGATATATGAGCAAGTATGTGGGTACATTCGGTCAGTATGCGACTGCAAGCCTCTATGCCAATAAATCCATCACTGCTGGAGATGGCGGGTTCATTCTTTCTGCTGAGGGCACGGAAGAAGGGAAGAAGCTAGTTGACGCTCACACCAATCATGGATTCACACCAGGACACCATTTTGTGCACTGGGAGTTTTCTGGAAACTACAAAATGAGTGGTCTAGCAGCTGCATTTGTCACACCAGCAGTTGAAAAGATTCCTGTCGTGATGGAAGACAGACAGAGAATTGCAACTGAGTATCGCAGACATCTAACTGGTGTTCCCGGCTTGACTGCAATGGAGGTAAATCCCTATGGTCCTGATTGCCCATGGGTGTTCGGAGTCACCGTAGAATCGAAGGACATCCGCACCACAGTACGCCACAAGATGGCCGCCGACGGTATTGAAACACGAGACTACTTCTTCCCACTTCACCTCCAGCCGTGCGTTGTGAGTGAGTTTGGAGAGCAGCCCACACTGCCAAATGCAGAGGAGTTGGGAAGGACGGGATTCTATCTTCCAACATTCTACGGTCTTACTAACACAGACATTGCCTATATCAGCTCTAGTTTAAAGATGGCTCTAGTTTAAAGATGGCTCTGGTTTCAGCTGAACAGTCCCCATAGTACGTACCATCAGTACCCATGAAAACATGCACAGCTACAACCATATACACTTATTAATATTATTAGACTAATAAGTAAAATGCCACATTTTGTACCCCTTTTGACTATAATAAACATTATGTAATTTTATTATAATATAGATGTACATGATTATTTTATATGCCACTGTATACTCAGTGTTCTCCATAAATTATATATGGCATGTTGCACATTCAACAAACATACATGTGTATACACATACATATATGCACACATCAGTGTGTGTGTGTGTGTGTGTGTGTGTGTGTGTGTGTGTGTGTGTGTGCGTGTGCGTGCATGCATGTGTGTGCATACACGTGGGTGGGCATGCTGTGCTCTTCATGCATTTAAAAAATTAGACAGAAAAGGGACAGTATGTGCTAATCCATCTTAGTGTGCAATGGCTGCAAGTAGATTCTGTGCTGGACCCTTAGTATGTTACTGTGTGATAAGTAGTGCTATTATCAGCTGTGTGCCTTTACCCTGCTTGCTGTAGCTATTATTAGAGTGTATTACGTAATGTCTGAGTAGAACAATGCCTTTTGTCTTATGTGATTGCTGGTTGTCAATTATTGAGTTGACTATCGTGAAGAGTGTGTTCGAAGAAGTTCTCGTTCACTAGTTACAAGTAGATAGCAGTGCACTATAGATTCTCCCCTGTCAGACCTTGGGGAATTCCCTCTGTAAGCGTGGGTTGTATTGTCCCTGGTTGACTGTTTGAAATGTTTGCCATACCCTGAGGAAGTACATGCAGTCAGACCTCACTTATCCGCACCTCAGATATCCAGTTCCCTCACCTTCCACAATAGTTTTTATCGGAACAAATCTGCAATAGTCCTACTGTACACTATACTACTGCTCCCTCGTTCATCCAGTCCACAACATGCATATGTGTGTGGATTAGTGAGGTCTGACTGCACTTTGTTCCTGTACCTCTCTCCTTGCAGACCTGTCCAGGGTTGGAACAGTATGACTCTTGAGGACATTGTGAAGGCTTTGTCGGAAAATTCTGTCATGAACGCGCGCACACGCGTGTGTGTTTCCCCCCTCTCCTGCCCTGCCTGTGTTTGCATGTAAATATGTAGGTGTGCTGTGTGGCGATAGCCCATGTAGATTTTTCTCTATCCAACCTGTTTTCTTCCTCTGTATAACTTCTTTGTATTGTCTCTGGTGACTGTTTAAGTTTCTTTTGTCATCTCCACAGAATTTCCCTCAGTCTTAGTGTGCTGTAATCACTTGTGGGAATGTCCCTCTTTCCACGATCAAGTTGGAATGTCCCTGGGGGAATTTATCTCTGTTTACTTTCTGTACAGGCCACGGAAGTGTTGGCGACTCTTTACTCTGAACACCAGTCAGGGAAGAAGAACACCGGAGTCAGGGGAGGGGGGGGGGGATACTTTATACATGGGATACTTTAAACTGTGACACTGTGTGTAGCAGCTGTGGCCCATCCCACATGTCTGATATGTGCCAAAACTCCAGAAACATTGCAGTACAGCGGAACCTGTCTTAAAGACCACCTGTATAGAAGGACCACCTGTCCATAGAGACCACTACAGGTTGGTCCTGGACCACCTGTCCATAGAGACCACTACAGGCTGGTCCTGGACCACCTGTCTATAGAGACCACTACAGGCTGGTCCTGGACCACCTGTCTATAGAGACCACTACAGGCTGGTCCTGGACCACCTGTCTATAGAGACCACTATAGGCTGGTCCAGGACCACCTGTCTATAGAGACCACTATAGGCTGGTCCTGGACCACCTGTCCATAGAGACCACTACAGGCTGGTCCTGGACCACCTGTCTATAGAGACCACTACAGGCTGGTCCAGGACCACCTGTCCATAGAGACCACTACAGGCTGGTCCTGGACCACCTGTCTATAGAGACCACTACAGGCTGGTCCTGGACCACCTGTCTATAGAGACCACTATAGGCTGGTCCAGGACCACCTGTCCATAGAGACCACTATAGGCTGGTCCAGGACCACCTGTCCATAGAGACCACTATAGGCTGGTCCAGGACCACCGGTCTATAGAGACCACTATAGGCTGGTCCAGGACCACCTGTCCATAGAGACCACTATAGGCTGGTCCAGGACCACCTGTCCATAGAGACCACTATAGGCTGGTCCAGGACCACCTGTCCATAGAGACCACTATAGGCTGGTCCTGGACCACCTGTCCATAGAGACCACTATAGGCTGGTCCAGGACCACCTGTCCATAGAGACCACTATAGGCTGGTCCAGGACCACCTGTCCATAGAGACCACTATAGGCTGGTCCAGGACCACCTGTCCATAGAGACCACTATAGGCTGGTCCAGGACCACCTGTCCATAGAGACCACTATAGGCTGGTCCAGGACCACCTGTCCATAGAGACCACTATAGGCTGGTCCAGGACCACCTGTCCATAGAGGCCACTACAGGCTGGTCCAGGACCACCTGTCCATAGAGACCACTACAGGCTGATCCTGGACCACCTGTCCATAGAGACCACTATAGGCTGATCCAGGACCACCTGTCTATAGAGACCACTATAGGCTGATCTGGGAGCCACTAAAGCAATACTATTGCACCTCTACATAAGGGCAACCTGTCTACAAAGACCACAACTACTCAGTCCCTTGGGTGGTCTTCATATACAGGTTTCAATGCATATTTCTGTTTCATTGCTAAACTCTTGAAAGACTTCATGTACTTCTGTTGTCTCGTTTCTTTGTCTGCCTTGTGTGGCCCAGGACAATAAGAACCCCGTTCTGGATGCCGTGGAGGCTCAAATATTCGATTTGTTCCTCACCAAAAGCTGGGGGCTGAAACTGGCCACCAATGCATCTACTACAATATTGAGAGTGGACCAGGTATAGGCAGTGTTTGTGTGCATGCGTGCGTGTGTGCATGTGTGCGTGTGTGTATGCGTGCATGCGTGCGTGTGTGTATGTGCGTGTGTGCATGCATGCATGCGTGCATGTGTGAGTGAGTGTGTGTGTGTGTGTGTGTTTGTGTGTGTGTGTGTGCACATATACATTTACATGTGTGTGTGTGTATTAGGTGTTGTCCTATGGGTATTCCCCTCATCTCCCCCTCCCTCCCCCCCCAATAGATATTCATGGCCAAACCTGCTGGAGGTCCCAAGCCACGAGAAAACAGAGAGTGGGATGAAGACTGAGAAACATGATCCTCTTGCTTATCATTAGAAGTGTCCGTTTTTAGTCAGTTCATTCGTCTGATTAGCACTTATGTTGTAATTATGCAAGATCATTATTGATATTATTTCATGCCTGTTTGTACATGTATTATTTCCCCATGTTGCACGCATAATATATTATAATTATTCGCCTTTAGTATAATGTATGTGTATATTTGTATAGGTAACATAACTGTGTATTGCCATACATTCAACAATTAATCAGTATAACTTAAAATTAACAATATTATTATGCTGAATTGTACAAAAATAGCATAATTTCCTCTATTACAAAAGAGTACAAAAATATAGGAATAAATCCTGAGGTACCTTTGAACACTGTGTGGTGTGCGTGTGCATAGATAAGATCAATGTGTGTGTGTGTGTGTGTGTGTGTGTGTGTGTGTGTGTGTGTACATGTGTACATACATACATGTATGCATGTATCGGTAAGAACATGAACAGTAGTCTATAATGTTAACCAACAATTGGGACAATGTTCTGTTACAAACAGCACAAAACTAAAGTAAAATGGCCGACATCAGTATGGGAGAGGCCTACTGTTTGGCCAACCCTGTCTAAGGTGGTACACGTAGAAATCAATACGATGATCTCGCGTCAGGAGCTGGTGGTAGAGAGCGATGTCAGGGTTGTCTCCGCTCTCAGTCATGTACATGACATCATCAGCCTTCACTCGCCAGAGGGAAATCCCCATGTGGTGAGAGAGCACAAAGGACAACCAATAATCATCCACAATGATAAACTCCTGTCGCGGCAGCTCATACTGGAGAGCCTCGTCAAGGAGCTCCTTTGAAATGAGTAGGTTGTCTGCGTGAATGAAGTGAACCTGGCAGTCAGGTTTTGACTGGTCTCGAAACTGAAACAGGTTGCTTTTTTGTTTCTGCTCCAACTCCCACTCGATGTGCGGATTCTCCTCATTGACAGAATGCTCTGGAAATATGTGCCCCCTACAACAAATAGTAGCCCGGGGGCCATATTGATGGTACTTGCTCACGAATCGCTGTACATAGCCGGGTGAGGGCTGAATGTCGTCGTCAATGATGAGCATTAGGTCACTCTTCATGAGCTCTTTCACTGCAAACCGAATGGCACAATAGTAGTTACGGCTACTCTGTATCAACGTGATGTTTAGCGGCTGAACGAAACATCGCAAGAGTACCTCGACTGTTTCTTGTTCTTCCTCATTGTTGTTCCAAATGATGAGCTGAAATCGGCCATCATACTTCTGTTTGCAAAGGCCCTCCAGTATGCTAACCATCTCCCCCACTCGTTTGTACTGGCACATCACAAGCGAAACATCGAATTCCTTTGGCATTTTGTCTTGACTGGGTCTTTGGAGTTTGCGAATGACATTAACACCCAGAAGGAAAATCTCTTTCCTTTCTCTACTTTTGCTTTCCTCTGTAAATCTTTGGAGCTGTTCCCGATTAAAAATGGAGTCTCCATTCACGGCTAAAAGCGTCTTGCTGAACATCAGCTCCTTAACGGCATGGTAGACAGCATCAGGGGTGTAGTCCTCGCTGCTCTCAATGGTGTCAATGTGAAGGTCGTCACGAAACGGTTCACACCACTCCTTCACATCTTTGTGGACCTTCCGAGCACACCACAGGATCACCTGAACACAAGCATCACTGAAGCAACTCTTTATGCGTTCCAGGTGCCCTGAGAGGCCATTTATTTCGCTGTGGATGTGGACAACAATGGACAGATCGAAACGGGGAAATTTAGTCTGAGGTGGATTTTGACTAGGACTGGTCTGCGAACGCGGCAATTCAAGATCTCTGTAAATTGCTGAGTTGGCAAATGACTGAAGAAAGGTTTCTCCGCTGAGTTTCCTTTTCAGCTCTTTGTTTCCGTGGAGGTATTGGCTGCCAACTTCAAGAAGGTCATCATTACCAAGAATGTCCCCCGCTTCTTCAAGTGTGTCGTAAAACAGAGGGTAATTCTTTCCCAGGTACTCTTCTATGGCAGGTAGACGGTTTATGACCAAGGGGGTTCCCCGGGCTGCACACTCATTCACGGTTGTGCAGGCACCAGCATCAAACATGTTGATGAACACAACGTTCTGACTGAGCAAGTTGTCGTATTCCTCGTCAGTGACCTGTTCCATCCACACCTCTACTGAGGAATTGGTCCTTAGCTTGTATTGCTGGCAGTTCACATCGTAGAGCTTGTCAAAATCGACATCTTTCGGCTTGATGAGAATCTTCTTAAGATGCGATGGAGTGTCGAGGTCGTACACGGCCTGGAAGTTACGCATGAACTCGCCAATGAAAACAACTTTCTTCTCTTTGTTCTCCTTGAATCTTGTCATGTCAAATAGGTGCTGTCTTTTGAAGGGAGCACAAGGGTAGAAAACCAAGCAGACAGGGATCCCAGGAAGATGCTTCACGAGGTAATTCTTTACAACTGATGATAATGCGTACAGACCCCGACAGTTCTTCAGAGCTTCTTGAAACGTGGGATCTTGGACCATTCTCTCAAGATCTGGGAATTCGGGATAGTTGGCCTTTGGTGTCTGATGGGCAAATCCAATCCAGGGCTCTTTCAGAGCAAGATCCCTCATTTTTTCTTCAAACACGACATCACCAACATCTGAAAAACACAAGATTCCATCACCAACTGTTAACTGCTGTAGTAGCTCTCCCATCACATATTTCCACCCCCCTCGATGGTGACCATAGACCTCAAAACTTGGTGGGAACTTTATCTTGCGCCTGTAAATGAGTGGAATGGAATCATCAGCTGTCCGTTCACCCGGAATAATGACGGGTTTGCTGAGAAGAAGCTGACTGTTGGCACAATCCATCCTGGTCTGTTCTCCTAAAGACTCTCAATCCCAACTGAGATACACAGACGAGCTGGCACCTTAAACGCCTCAAGTTAGAGGCATGCCTGTGGCCTGCCTGGGCATGGATGGGCATGCTCTCATGTTGACTTGCAACTTGATTCACAAAAGCTACACACTTAGCAGGCAAACTGTGCCATTGTAGCTGCAAAGGAGCAAGGCAGTCGCCTTTTCCATTCTGGTATCACGGGCTTGTTAATCTTCTAAGGCAAATCACAGAGTGGCTGGCTTGTCTCTTCCAGTTTCTCGATTGCCCAAACACGCCCAGGCAAGCCCGCGCAAGGGGACTTTCCCAGGTGGTTTCCCTCGTAGTGGCACGCTCGGGCACGCACTACTTCGCAAAGCAAAAACGACTATTCCACGAATCCTGAACCATCCAAGCAACAGGTAGATAGTCTATATATTAGCAATTCTCGAGCAGTGCTGTCATTCTAGCTCCGCTTTCCTCTGGGGTTGAAGATAATGTCGAAGAGAAAGAGTACCGAGACACAGAACGGGTACCACCACGGTGGCGAGGGAGTAGATTTGAAGTCGAAGAAAGCTTCTTATGACAAGAACGACCTTTCTGAGGCTCAACTACGCTCTCTACCCGATCCGGAGCCCTCTCCTCCAAAAAGCGGATGGAAAATACACGTGTCACGACCATTCGTACCAGAGAAAGCTGAGCAAAAAGTTGTTGACAACATTCGAAAGGGCCTCATTTCATCTGCCACTGAGCCAGTTAGAGAATTTGAAAGAGAACTGAAGAAGATTTACAAAGCTGGTTGGGCTAAAGGATGTAGTAACGGGTATTCTGCTCTTGTTCTAGCTTTAAAAAACGCCCGAATTGGACCAGGAGACGAAGTTATCATCCCTTCTCTGACTATGGCTGCCGTGGTAACGTCCGTGAGAGATGTGGGCGCCAAACCCGTATTTGTAGACTGCGAAAGGCAGGAAGACAGAACACTCTTTCTCAATCCTTCGGTTGACCAGTACCGCTTGGCCCTCACCGAACGAACGAAAGCCATTATTGTAACCCATACCTACGGCGTTCCAGTTGACTGCCTCGCTTTACAGTCTCTCTGTCGGGAAAAGAACATTACTTTCATTGAAGACATTGCAGAAGCAATTGGGACACAATATATGAGCAAGTATGTGGGTACATTCGGTCACTATGCGACTGCAAGCCTCTATGCCAATAAATCCATCACTGCTGGAGATGGCGGGTTTATTCTTTCTGCTGAGGGCACGGAAGAAGGGAAGAAGCTAGTTGATGCTCACACCAATCATGGATTCACACCAGGACACCATTTCGTACACTGGGAGTTTTCTGGAAACTACAAAATGAGTGGTCTAGCAGCTGCATTTGTCACACCAGCAGTTGAAAAGATTCCTGTCGTGATGGAAGACAGACAGAGAATTGCAACCGAGTATCGCAGACATCTAACTGGTGTTCCCGGCTTGACTGCAATGGAGGTAAATCCTTATGGTCCTGATTGCCCATGGGTGTTTGGAGTCACTGTGGAATCAAAGGCCATCCGCACCACAGTACGTCACAAGATGGCCACCGACGGTATTGAAACACGAGACTACTTCTTCCCACTTCATCTCCAGCCATGCGTTGTGGGTGAGTTTGGAGAGCAGCCCACACTGCCAAATGCAGAGGAGCTAGGAAGGACGGGATTCTATCTTCCAACATTTTATGGTCTTACTAACACAGACATTACCTATATCAGCTCCAGTTTAAAGGGGGCTCTGGTTTCAGCGAAACAGTCCCCATAGTACGTACCATCAACACCCATGCAGCATGCACAGCTACGACAATATACACTTATTAATATTATTATAATAATAAGTAGAATGCCACATTTTATACCCCTTTTTGTATTACATTTTGTGCATGGAATGTTAATAATATACTTTATGTAAAACTATTTTAATAATATAATAATAGATGTACATCATAATTATTTTATATACCACTATACTCAGTGTTCTCCCTAAAAATTTTATATGGCATATTGACACATTCAACACACATATACAGTAGAACCTCACAAATACGACCACCCTTGGGACCGTTGTAAGTGGTCTTAATTTTGAGGTGGTCTTATTTCTGAAAGTACTGCCCAGAATAGCATGGCACATCCGCAAGTCATTCCGTAGACACAGGATGCACATAAGGCAATAAAACTGTAGAACACAACTTATTGTTACTCCATTACGATGTTAAAAAAGTGAACCCAAGTTTACCATCTCTTTATACTGATGGGGTCATTTCAGAGCCTAATGTCCACAGAAATTACAGCAGTATCCACAAATAAGTGGTCTTAATTGTGAGGTTTTGACATCCAGAAGACAAAATGTGGTCTTTATTCTGAAACTAATTTCCATGTAAAACTATAGGAGAAATTTCGGACTGCAACAAAGTGGTCTTAATTCTGAGGTGGTCTTATTGCGAGGTTCTACTGTATGTACGTGTATACACATACATATGTGCATACATCAGTACTGGAGGATAGTATGTGTGCACAATGGAATATATAATTTCCCCAGTGAACACCCTCCTTACCTCGTGCATGTTTTTTTCTTAATCTTCCCATGTCATTGTTCACACAATACACATATGCAATGTACCTTCCCCCAGGCTGCACCAAATTATGGTGTTACAATCCTTCGATCAGTCACTAACCGTAGCTGTAAAGTCGAAATACCACCACCACTACTACTAGTAAGGGTGTATAAAAACCATTTAAAAATGGTAAAAGGATGTAGGATTGACGTAGGACTATGCAAAAAGGATCCTCCAAAACCCATGGAACAAGAGTAATCTGCGAAAGCGGTGCAGGGCTATAGGTGGGCAAAGGGCAAGACAGGCATAGGGCTAGACGAGCACTGTGCAAATTCCTACATCCCGCATGTTTAGCACATTGTATTATGGTATATATGTGCTGCGGGGAAATACCACCACCACTACTACTAGTATTATGTTGTGTGGTGTATGTTGATCTAGGCTACAATATACGCTACACTTGTGATGTTGATTTCATTACAACTATTAATATGAGATATATGCTTGAACATTTTGTTTGCATTATTGTTGGAGACTATAAATAGTGATTAGAATGTTGCTTGCTAGACTATAAGGGAACACAGCAGTGCTAGGGATGATGCAAAAACAAAATGGCAGAATATGGGCATTCGAGCATACATGTGGCACTGAATACGTACAGTACATATGTACAGCATCCTACATAGCGTTGCTCTGAGCCCAGGATGCATATTATTGAGATCCCCCAGGTATATAAGGGCTGAAGGGACTGGAGGGGGATAGTCTGTGTTACATCAGACCAAGTACACGTTACAGCTGCAGTACAGACTATAAACAGCTGAGACCTCACTTGTCCGTACTTCAGACATCCATGCAGTCCGATCCCTGGCCCTCCTCCATATACTTTGTACAGAAACAAACATATTATGCGATATACTCCTACTGTACACTATACTACTGCTCCCTCATTTATCCAGTTCCCTCACTTTATCCGCAATATTTATCCACAACGGATGTGTGCGGTAACTGAAGTCTGACTGTATATGTGTGACATATATCCGTGTGTATAAAAACCACCACACGCATTGCTGCTGTCATCCATTCATGCGGAGTACTGCTGCGCTCTATAATGAATTTAACTTATGTACGTATGTGTACATGTATTTGTGAATACATGCACACAAACAATCCCGTGTTTGTACACGACCAACACACACATGGATGTATCCTGAACATTTCTTCTAAAATGATACCTAAGAAGTAGAGAAGAGTAAGGTTGTAAAGTTAGAGAGTGAGAGACAATTAAATGCTGAATCCTATGGTCTTAAAACGTTATCAGTTTTCTTTCTTTGCAGCCAAATCCAAAGCTCTTGTTCTCTCGAGAAATGTTGGGTGGGAGTGGTTAAAGGCGGAGTAAAGTGGATCGGCGATGGGGAAGCCGAGATTGTCCTTGTAGAGTTTGGTGAGCGCAGACTGTAGAAAACTCCCTCTGCCCAGCTCCTGGGCAAACGCATCAGCTTGGTACTCAAACCTCCTTGTCATCTGAATCATCAGAAACCCGACAACCTATACAAAGAGAGATGGGTAAGTTTGAAACACATGCAGGAAAAGATGATGAAGAAAGGAAAATCTGCTCGCTGTCACAAATCCAAAGCAATAATGTAATACTCATGGTACATTCATTTCAGAGTACAGTGGAACCTCTCTAATCTGACACTCAATGGGGCTTGAAAAAGTGTCAGATTAGGAGGTTGTCAGATTACGGAGTGTCTCTTAGCATATACTTCAGTATGGTGACTGTCCATCATAAGATGGTCGGATTAGAGAGAATGTCGGATTATAGAGGTGTTGGATTAGAGAGGTTTTACTGTGTACCATTTTAATACTTCAAAAATAATACGCCAGTGAAGCCTCTATAATCCGACCATCATATGAGATAATCGCCATATTAAACACTATGGAAAGAATCACTCCATAATCCGACAACCTCTTAATTAGACATTTCTCTTAAGCCCCTTTGAGTGTCAGATTGGAGATCTTTCACTGTAATCATTGGCGAATAGATGTGTACTTGACACTGTATACTACAGAACACACACACACACACACACACACACACACACAAGCACACACACACACACACACACACACACACACACACAAGCACACACAAGCACACACACAAACACACACATACACACACACACACACACACAAACACACACACACACACACACACACACACAAGCACACACACACACACACACACAAACACACACATACACACACACACACACAGAAACACACACACACACACGCACGCACACACACACACACGCACGCACGCACACACACACAAAAGGAGGCTCACAGTATGGAAGGGAGTAAACAAAAGTTGAAAAACGATGATCAAACCAATAATCATCGGTTGTGAATCTTTGAAGCCAAAACTGGTGTAAATGTCTTGCTGTTTGAAGAAGAAGCTGAACACATAGAGACTTAACAGAATATGTAGCTGTGGGGAAGAGAAAAAACAACATGACTGACACAAGGATAAAAGAAGACTGAACAAGAACAAATGAATCAAAAACAGGACAAAATTGATTACACAGAAAGCAATAAAATGCTACAAATAAAAATAGTAACACAATATGGCCAACACTCTGGGCTATACCACACACACAGCCACACAACGCTGTACCACACACACAATCACTGCAGGCTGTACCTGGTCTAGCCGCTAGCCACGTACTTCTCCCCGCCCGGAGAAGCACGGGGCTAGCTGCTAGACTAGGCGGTACCACACAACCACCCCCTACCTGCATGACGATCAGGTTCTTGACAACATGACTGTACTTCCAGTGTCCCAGCTCGTGGGCCAACACAGCCAGCACTTCCTCTTGATTACATCCCTTGGGGGGGGGAGGGGGGTTGAGTAATTAAAAAATGACAACTGATCTGCAAACACTAGTCAGGGACAAAAGGAGCCATACATAATACTGTCCATGTGTAGTACAATAGAGGACATTGTTCACCGGGAGCAAACCAACCAAACTCTTACATACAATGGGTAAGTCATAGCGTAGACATTGCTTAACCAGGTCTCACTTTCTTTTCATTCGGCTGAGAAGGTTTGTCATCTTCTTTGGTTTCTTTGTCTTTGTCAACCTCACTGGCTTCGAACGGCTTACCCTCATCACCTTCAGCATCTTCTACTGGTTGAGGTAATTTCTGGGCCTTTCGGTTCTTCCTGAGCTTGTCCACCTCCGGAACAAGGCCTACTTCAAGCAGAGTGTCGAACAGGACAATCCTCTTGTTCTTATAAAACCCATACATGTAGGCATTACTGTGACTGGATCGAGTAGAGCCGTCCACAACAAAAATCTTCCTCAGGGGGTAATTCAATCCCTGGGCAAGGTCTTCGATGCCAGTTTTTAGCTGTCCACCAGGAAGTGGTGTGTAAGTGTCAAACAAAGGGGCAATGAATGAGGGGTAGATCGTCATCATCACCTGAATGTGTGAGAAACAAAGCAGACAATGCAAAGAAGGTGGAGTGACAGCGTCTGTATTCTTTACATACACACACACATGCACACACACACACACACACACACACACACACATGCACATGCTCACAGATGCTTACACACACACACACACACACACACACACACACACACACACACACACACACACACACACACACACACACACACACACACACACACACACATACACACACACATGCATGCACAAACACACACATACACACACACACACACACACACACACACACACACACACACACACACTCACAAAGACAACGATGCAAATGAACAGCCAGGTATAGATGAAGAAGTAATTTCCTCCCCATCCAATGAAGAACAGAATGCCGCTGACGATGATGGAGAGCAGAATATACTTGACCAGCATGCCCTTTATCTGATCCTTGATGAAGAACCCAACCGTCTGTAGGGGCCGAATATACAAGTTACATATACACTAGAAGGAAGCCATATGCACATCACATGCTTATCACATGACTAGGCTGCACACAAACAGACCTGGTTATAGAATCCATGTTAGGGGCAGAATACACAAGCCACGTATATACATTACAAGCAAGTCACATGCACATCACATGCTTATCACATGACTAGGCTGCACACAAACAGACCTGGTTATAGAATCCATGTTAGGGGCAGAATACACAAGCCACGTATATACATTACAAGCAAGTCACATGCACATCACATGCTTATCACATGACTAGGCTGCACACAAACAGACCTGGTTATAGAATCCATGTTAGGGGCAGAATACACAAGCCACGTATATACATTACAAGCAAGTCACATGCACATCACATGCTTATCACATGACTAGGCTGCACACAAACAGACCTGGTTATAGAATCTATGTTGGGGGCAGAATACACAAGCCACGTATATACAGTCACATCTGATTTATCCTACACTGGTTTATCCAGAAACCTCATTTATCTGACACTCTGTTATAAATCCCCATCACTAAACTGTACACAATTTTACCTGATTTATCCGACACATTTATGGGGAACAGATTCCATTGATAAACCAGAGCCCACCGTACATTACAAGAAGTCACATGCACATCACATGCTTATCACATGCTTATCACGTGACTAGGCTACACACAAACAGACCTGGTTATTAAATCCATGTTTCTGCTCCAGAACAAAAACACTGTATACTGTCCAGGGAAGGTCCACCAGGTCTTGGCAAAACTGGAACATGACTAAAAATATCACTGAGTGAATTATCTGTTGAAATATGAGCAGGAAAAAGTTGGAAATCTTGAGTATGCAAAATATTCATGCAAGGGTATGCACACACAGGCTATGTACACACGTACACATGCACACGCGTGCACACACAAACACTTTGTGCACACACCTCATACTCAGATCCAAGGCCCATGGAGCTTAGTACTCGTCCAGCATAGGTCCAAAACAGATAGAATACATTGCCAAAAAGTATAAGCTGGACAAAGGAAGTAACTTTATAACTAAGGAATAATAATAATGAATTACACTTGAGTTCAGTCCAGTAAGCTTATTTGTTCTGGGGAGGCTTTTAGTTGCTAGCATAAATATGGAGGAAAGGGTCAGTAATGCTAGACTAATTAAGAGGGTCAAATACTGTATATACCCCTGCTACTTAAAACCTACACTCATTAGGACTTGAAAAAATAACTCCTTCCAGAATGCAAAGTTATGCTTGTCTATGTGGTACAGCCTTGTCTTCTTGAACGTTTCCGCATCAAACACTCCATCCAGTTCTTCTGGTAGTTTCACTGTGGCCTTGACCAGTCTATGCTAGAAGGTGCATGGGGAAAATGTGGGGATCAATGATTTGCCACGAATCACTGCAGTACATTTTAGCCCACATACAAGGGCATCTTCTTGTATATAGCACACCACAACACAAAATGTCTGCCTGAAAACATTTCTCCTTGCTCAACAACACCATCATAACATAAAAAATGAGATATGACCAACCTGTCTCCAAGAGAGATAGACGTCAAGAACGTACAGGACCCATAGAAATACCAAACATGGAGTGAAGTAGTCCATTCTCGTGTCTTTCCTGGCTGTCAGGTCACGTGATTGCAAAATGGCGGTTCAGAGCAGTAGTAGAGGATGTTTCTATTTGGAACTTTCTCAGCTTCCAATTACCTTTGGACCGATAGGAACGACAAACAGAGGATCCTTCTTTGATCCCTACAACAAACAAATGTTATGCGTACAGAACAACAACACCGATGTAAACGTGAAGGGACTTCTTTCTCGGGATAACTTCTTGCTGAATATTCCCTCCAAGGGTCCTGTGCGGTCGATCAAGTTTTCTGGCGGTAATCCCAAGGTTCTATCTATACAAAGGCGCTCGAACACGGTGGAATTTGTAACTGTGTTTTCAAGTAACGTAACGGAACTGTCCTTACCAAGAAAACCTCATAAGAACGAAGCTGGAGAAATTTTGGATTTTTTCTGGGTTTTCCAGAACGAAATCGTTGTCGTTGTTCGAAAAGGAGGAATAGACACCTACTACTTCGATATTAAGAAGTTGGATTTCCGTTTAGCAAAATCAATTTCACTAAATGTTGGATGGTCTTTGTTTTGTCATGAAAACGAGGTTCTGTTGGTGCGTCTCAAAGACGACAACCAGTTCTTCCTGTTCGGATTCAAAAGGGGATCAAGTCCACCAATATACAGAAAGGCGAAGTTCGACATTGATATACCCGTCCCATCTAACGCAGCTCGTGCTTTACTGATGCCAATTGATGTGGTTATTGTCAACCTCTATGGCACTGTGTACATTGCTGTGCGGCTTAGCATACCGGGACGCGAAACTGAGATTGTTCTCTACCATGTTTCACCTGATGGATCCACCCGCCCGGCACACCGGTTGGCAGTGGATGTAAAGCCTCCGTTCACAATGTCAGTTGTCGACAATCTTGTAGTTGTTCACCACCAGGTTTCAAGGACTTCAATGGTGTTTGATATTGCTTTGGAGGACCAGTACACACTGACCAGCTCGATTGCCCTCCATCGACCAATACTGTGTCCTCTACCAATAGCTCCATGTCTTGTCACCCCAAAGAAGGCCAGCGGGGGTAGATCTCCCGCTACACCCACACAAGGAAAGGAGCAGCCGGCTGAGACAAGGGAGGCTGTAGAACTGTACTCCGTTTCGTGGGTCCTGTTTCAGCCAGACATCATCATTGATGTGCAGCTTGGGCTAATGTGGCAACTGAAGTTGAATCTTGAAGGAGTCAAGAGCATGATGAGCGATAAAATCAAACTCGTTCGATTTCTCTTTAACAGGTCGGACGGGAAGAATTACATACTGTCCATTTGTCGAGAAGGTTTGGACAGCACCACTAAGATGCCTTTTGAAGTTATGTCGCCCATTTTTGACATCATTAGCATGGAGTTTAAACTGTCAGAGCACTCCAAGCATCTTGGAGATGTCCACACCATGGATTCGGGTCGTCCAAAGAAGTTATTCACCATTAGTCCCACTGATCTGTACACCAAGGTGTTTATTCCGCACAAGGAGGGAAAAGCGTGTTCCCTGAAAGCACTTAGCACAGCTCTCTGTGAGTACGTCAGAACACTACACAAGCGTGAAGTCAAGGTGGACTCCTGCATCTATGAACTCATGATCAGTATACTTATGGAACAGAAGAATTTTTACCAACTGCAGCAGTTCATTCAGTACCACGTGATTGAGGATTCACAGCCTCTTGCCTGCCTCCTTCTTTCAAAGGAATTGGCATACCCAGCATCCTCACAGCTTGCACTCGATATGTACAGACGACAGCCAAACACAGAAGACGATATCATTGAGATTATGTTTTCAAAGGGCGAGATATTGACTGCTCTGCGATTGGTTAGAAGCTTGGGAAGAGAAAACGCAGTATCGGCAAGAAGATTTCTTGAAGCTGCTGCAAATGAAAGTGACAAAATGATCTTCTACAGTGTGTACAAATATTTTGAAGAACGAAACTTGCGCCTCAGGAATACAGCAGATTTTCCTCCCGGAGAGCAATGCCAACCTTTTACAGAACTCTTCAAGGAGTGGTTTTCAGATGACTAAAGATTGTCTTCTAGATTTAGTGTGTGAACAATTTTACTGAATATACTGTGTTTTATCATTTACTGTGTAGTATGTATACTTTGGCTTTTAAATTTCCCCCCTAATCCCTAGTAAATGTATTATAATATGCATCGCGGCCATGTTGTATTAAGGACCACCCACTTCCGGAAATAGACGAGGTGCAATTACCTAAACCACAGGCAAGATTTTACTCTTGTTTCTTCTCGCGGGTAGTGTTATCTCGAAGTAGACGCTCTTGATCAGCTGTCGGTAAGTGTACGTGCCTACTGTTCATACAAATTCAAACGTTTGCGAGTAGAAACAGCCCCTACCACCTGTTACCGCTCTAGCTCCTACCTTCGCAGTTGACCTAAAATATGCTGATCTAAGAATATTCACAGCCTTCAATGAAATTCACGATGTGTCGACCTCCCCTCTTATCCGGGGAGAGATCGTGTAGACCCCCCATCTTGTGCGCGAGAATGAGATTCGTTCGTTTGCACTGATACAGGTGTACATATGTGTGTGCTCAGTAGGGCATTTGAGTTGCCCTTTTGTTTCACCAACGTTTTGTTTCAATTAGGGAGTGCTATTGGTAGATCAATGGTACCACGCGATGCCTTTAGTGTTTGTGAGTAAGATTTACGTTGTCCGGCGTTTTGTTTACAGGGAGAGACGGTCATGGCCACAAGCGAAGACACCTTGAATCGCATCAATGTCCTGGCAGGTCTCGCGGAAGACGTTGGAGGAAAGACCCCTGTGGAAGGTGGGCTCGAAGATGGGCTGGATCAGTTGGAATCTGACAAGCAAATTGCTCAGCAGCTGATGTCTCACATAATCAACAACAATTCCCTAACCAAGCCTGGTCCTGGTGTGGGTGGAGGTGTAGCAAGTAAGCTACAGACTACAACTTTGCCTGTCAACTTCAGCAGTAGTTTGGATTTGAGCAAGCTGATGAATCTGGGCAGTAGTAACATTATGGCTATTTCAGTGCCACCACAAGGAAGCAACTTGCTCCAGGGCCTCACCCCAAAACCAGCCGATGAACAAACATCCTGCAGTGGTACACCACCTTCGGGGAAGGCTGCCGATGTGTCGCAGCCCCTCGACATTGACGTCTCAGCAATGGTGTCACAAGGAGTTGTAGCTTCAAGCCAGTCTTTACTAAACACACTGCCAACATCTGATCAAGGGGCTGTATTGTTAGCCACTTCTTCTCAAGCAAGTGTTTTTTCATCACTGGGACAACAGACACCACTTGTGCTCAATTCCCAATCTCCGCTAATTCGTACTGCAAATGGGCAGACAGCCATATTGCTCAACCATCCACCAACTGGTCCGGGCGCACTTGGTATGACTGGTAACGTTACAGGTAGTCAGGGTCTGACACAGCTGGCAGCACTCCCAGGATCTGCCAACGTTATCACTATCCCTTTCTCGTTCGGTTCTTTGGGATCGCCCTTAAAACTCCAAGGCATCCCAGTGCAATCGTTTGTACAGTTACCGAAAGGCATTAAAGCTGATCTTCTACCTCAGGTGGATCTCAAGAAGGATGGCGAAGATCCTGCAGACAGCCAGGCAGCAACAAAGTCTTTGATGGATATTCTGCAAGACCCAGAAATTCAACCAACTTCACCTGGCGATCCCAGCCTGCCTTCAGCTGTACCCACCATGAATGCTGTGACGTCATTCTCCCAAGCCACGAGCAGCCTGGTCTTTACGACCACAACTCCCACACCTGCTGTGCTGAGCCCTGTTGTTCAGCAAAATGGCAACAGTGTCAAGGGCCAGAAGGCATTTGCAGTGTCTAGAAAACGGCCCCTGGAGGTTGACGAAAGCATTGATACCGATGTTGAGGAATTTGTCAAGATGTTTAAGCAGCGTAGGCAGGCACTTGGATACACTCAGATTGACGTTGGTAAACAGCTTGGCGAGAAATACAGTATGTCCTTAAGTCAGACAACCATCTGTAGGTTTGAATCCATCATGCTTAGTGCACAGAACATGAAAAAAATCATGACCGTGTTGAAGAAATGGATGGAAGAAGCCACTTCCAAATATGCAGACAAAGAAGCAAATTCTGGAAAGAAAAGTAGAAAAAGGAGAACAACCCTCACTCCCAGCATCAAAGCCAGCTTGGAGGAGTACTTTGTCAATCAGCCTAAGCCTGGATCGCAGGAATTGAGCAACATTGCAGAGAAAGTTGGCTTGGAATATGAAGTAGTTCGCGTCTGGTTTTGCAATAGAAGGCAGAAAATACGCCGTGAATCATCTGCTCCTGTAGACACCTTTTCAATGAAGCTAGAGAAGGACAGTGGCAGTGCAAACGACGACTGAATTGTTTGCATTTATTTAATTATTCGTTTCCACCAATATTTCTTGTTTGTAATCTCTTATCTTGACAATTCTCATATGCTTCACTTTTTTAACCCAGCATTTTTGCTCATCATTCACGATTGTTCATCGTTTTCAACACCATGTAAATAAAGTTTATTCATAGATAGAAGTAAAACTACAGTGTAATTTCTCTAAACCGAACACCCTTGGGACCAAAGAAATGGTTCAGTTTAGAGAGGTTTCCGAATTAGAGAGGTTCTGTATGTACAGCAAATATAGAGAGCAGGACTTGAAAACATGTCCAGTTTAGAGAGCCGGGTTTTCAGACTACAGAGGGTTCAGTTCAGTTAGAGGTTTCACTGTAATTACAAGTGAAGTGTCATGGCTACCCAGTAAGGAGGTGCAGCTACATTATAATACAGTGGAACCTCTCTAAACCGAACCCTCTCAAAACTGAGCCATTTCTTTGGTCCCTAAGCTGTTTGGTTTGGAGAGGTTACACTGTATTATGCAATATAAAATCTTCAGTATGTTACTTGTGCGCATGCGCAGTTGCACGCTGTCTCTTCGTACAAGACAAAATGGTAGGTAACACAGCGTGGAAAACAATCGTCTCGATTAAGCTACATTTAGTTGCCCAGTGGTTTAGAAATACAAGTTATGATCTCTCCGTGTCTTTTTTATTTAGACCAGAGGACCTAGGAAGCATCTAAAGCGGTTAAATGCACCCAAGCATTGGATGCTGGACAAACTTAGTGGACGATATGTTAGTTCTTTGTTACTGTTGCTGGGCAGGGTATGTTTGAGTATGTGTGTATATATATATTGATTTAGGCTCCACGTCCGTCGTGTGGTCCGCACAAGCTACGGGAATGCTTACCCCTTGTCATCTTCTTGAGAAACCGCTTAAAATATGCTCTAAATGGTAAAGAGGTCATCAAAATTTTGGCTCAGCGATTGGTGAAGGTGGATGGTAAAGTCAGAACAGATCCTTGCTACCCAGCCGGATATATGGGTGAGCATGTGTATGTCATATGGTGTGTCGTTGGAATGGTGTAGCTATGGTAGTGTGTGCTCTTTTCTTGCAGATGTGATTCAAATCGACAAAACTGCTGAATTCTTCCGTCTCATGTACGATGTCAAGGGTCGCTTCACGATTCACAGGATAACCTCAGAAGAGTCAAAGGTTTGTGAACGCTGTGTTGCAGTCCTGTTTTCACAATGTGTTGGATGGCAGTCAGTATGCCATACATACATGTATGCTGGACAGCACCCTTGTTAGCTGGTGCTCAAAATGTGTGTGTGTGTGTGTGTACGTGCGCGCGTGCGTGTGTGTGTATGTGTGTGTGTGCATGCGTGCGTGTGTGTGAATTTTTATCCAAATACATGTTTAGTCATTCCCTTGCCCTCTGAGTTTCATGCCAGTGGAGTGTGACTGTATGTTTTATTATGTTGTCTTCTTGCAGTACAAGTTGGGAAAAGTGAGGAGAGTTCAAGTTGGGCCCAAAGGCATCCCTTTCTGCGTCACCCACGATGGAAGGACAATTCGTTATCCTGATCCGCTCATTCAAGTCAACGACACAGTGAAGATTAACATTGAAAGTGGGAAAATCACAGATTATGTTAAGTTCGAGACAGGCCAGGTTGCAATGGTTACAGGAGGTCGTAACTTGGGGCGTGTTGGGGTGATTGTAGCCAAGGAGAGACATCCGGGATCTCACGATATCGTGCAGCTAAAAGACACAGCTGGAAACACCTTTGCTACTCGACTTGGGAATGTCTTTGTGGTTGGGAAAGGAGCAAAGCCGTGGGTTTCTCTCCCGCGTGGAAAGGGCGTCAGGCTCACTATTGCTGAAGAGCGGGACAGGCGTATTGCCAGAGCAAATGCCTGATTGACTGCAAAACTTTATTAATTTTCTGTATGAATGAGTGGTTATTTGGCTTCTAATTGAGTCACGTGTTCTAGTACTATGAATAACGTTATCTGGTTACTCGCTAGCCAGATCATAGACCCTATGCTCAGATCGACAATGAAGATCTTGTCGAAGTTTTCAGTTTTCTCGCTCCTTTGGATTGTTCTATTGTATACTCGTCAAGTACTTTCTGGTATGCATCATGATTTTTTGTACTGTGCAATTTTGGCGCTGATTTATTCTTTGTTTTCATTGTCTTTGGCTATCAAAGATCGACCCGGGAGATACCGTTTTGCCCCTCCGTATCTATGATTGTATAACTATTCTTTTACCTTCGCTTTCAGTAGTCTGGTCTAGTGCAGGCGAAAGAGTCAGCTACGGCAGATTACGCTTTCAGTATCAAACACCAATCCGGTGTAGGTGAAAAATACGAAACTGTAATTTTCATCCCGTAGATATTTCAATTGTTATCTACCTAACTGATCACAGTTTTAATTCTCAGCTGGTCTCCCGCATCTTCAGTATCTAGGGTCTTGTGTGCATGTAGGCATTGACCGCCATTTCGCTGTCAAGTTGACCTGCTTTTGGAAACTTATCCTCTTGCGTGACCTTGTCGTTATGTGTGGTACCTTTATCATTGTACCTTGAGGGACAATGCCCGAGCTGTAGACTTATGACTATTGCGTTCTTTGTGTGCTTAGCATAGACACTATAGGGTTATTGCTGTAGTGACCAAAAATTGTACCTGTAGCTTACTATTGCCGGACACTGCTTTTACTCGGCTGTTCCATAGACACTCTATACTACGTAGTATAGAGTGTCTATGGCTGTTCCAAGTTACCCACCTGTACCATGTTACCCCGCCTTACCCTACTACATTGCTTAGTAAGGAGTGTCTGTGGTTGGAGGAACCACTTAGGAGCCCTACCACTTTTCTTACCAAACCTCAGCAATACAGTGTCATGTATTTAGAGCTTTATAGACTACTGTAAGAATGGGAGGGTTTTGCGACCATAGGCCGGGTTGAGATGCCCCACCACTTTCATATACAGTGGAATCTATGAATACAGAACACTTTGGGACAGTCTTTTTGTCCTTTGTAAGGAGGTTGTCCTCTTTGGGAGGTCCAAAATGTATTGGAACTATGTATATATAGGGCATATATATCTTGGGACCTCAAGGTCCTTTGTAGAGAGAATATCTTTATTTTGGAGCGTCCACTATCGGAGGCTCCACTGTAGCTTCATTCGGGATGAGAGTATCAATGGTGAAACGTAGCAGTTTAGCATATTATTATTATTATTATTATTATTTTTAATTATAATTTTTAATTACTTATAATTATAATTAATTTACATAATAATAAAAATAATTTCATTTACATAATAATAAAAATAATTATTTTAATGATGAAAATAATTTTGTGATAATGAACAATGATTATTATAATTGACACAATGCCAAGCAAAGTTTTCATACAACAAAACATTTGAGTGGGAATTTTCACTGTTACATCAGTAGTCCACTGTTTGTAGTGGATTTTGCTGTTCGCTCATTGTATGTTTGTGGCTCTGATTTCTCCATTGCAGTATGATAATAGTTATTATATGATATTATTTTTATTATATAATTATTATGTTTGTGGCTCTGATTTCTCCATTGCAGTATAATAATAGTTATTATATAATATTATTATTATTATAATTATTATGTTTTTGGCTCAGATTCCTCCTTAATCCATCGTAGTATCTCATGATAGGCTGCAGTGGATTAACGAGAGAGATATTTTAAATCTCTGGAGATTTCTGCCAATATACTGTATACTTTCAGATATATGAAAATATCCCAATTAATGTAGGTTTTTACCCAATCGGTGCCCCATGCATACCAGTGTGGTGAATTATGCGAGTCAATCCCCAGCCATTTCCTTTGCTTTGTGCACAGAATTATTGACAGATAGAGAGTTTGGGTGAGGAAATGTTGGCAGATTAGCGAGAGTTCACTCTACATGCTACATAGTCTGGCACTGCCCACACTTCTCCCTGTGAATTACATCATAAAATTCTGAGAAATAGATCCCGGAAACCACAAGTTGCTTGGTATGCACATAATAATATTATTCAAGTATTAATATATAATTTTATAGATATTTTATAGATATAGATATAATTTTATAGATTTGATTGAATTTTTGTTTGTTTGTTTTGTTTGTTTTGCATATTATTGTGTATAAAATAATAATAATTTTTTAAAAATGACAGATTATTAGAATTGCTATATATTGTACTATAATACTACTGATTATACTATATATACTAAATAATTATAAGAATTACGTACCTTTTCATATTATCACATCAAAATTACCAAGAAATAGGTGCCCAGGAACCACACTGCATGCACACATTCAAGTATTGTGTCATTTACACGTCTGCATAACATAAGGAAAGAATCCTGACACCGCATTTGTTGTGAAACTGTTCCGAGTTGTTGTGAGCTCTTAACTGTTGTTGTGAACCCTCTCAATAGTTGTTGTGAACCCTCTCAATAGTTGTTGTGAACCCTCTCAGTGCAGTACATGTATGCTGCATATGCCTACGTATGTAAGACATGTATGGTTGCTTGCTGTGCACGCATGACTGTAAAATTCCCAGATGCAGTCACACCTCATTCACCCGACACTGTGCTGTGTGAATCACCATCGCTACTCTGTGTACAATTTACCCTGATTTACCGTACTCTCTCTAAAAATTCGTCACACCTAATACAGCAAAAAATTCGTCGTTCTATTAGAATAGAATAGGATTTCCCAAAATTGTTTGCCCTGACGAAAATATAGAATTTTTAGACGAAAATTAGAATATGACGAAACTTTAGAAAGCTATTCTCGAATCCTATAATTCCAGCTTTTAGTGATGGGAGGTACGCCATTCTGACCCATTCGCGTACTTAGACAAACAAAAATCCACAAAGAAAGCCGGAATAAGCACAAGCGGTGTGTATTTCCTTCTTTAAAGACGAAGAAAATATCGCAATTGTTCGTCTTAGTGAGACTCTGTGTCTACAAGAACAAGATACACTCGCTGCAGGAGATCGTCGCGAGCGAATTCATCGGGAACTGCGGGGAGATGACGAAATATTAGATCACTTCCGGTACCTGACGAAAATTAGAGTCACATGACGGAAATTAGAATGGCTGCAAATTCGACAGGTTTAGAATACAAATAAACCAAAGATTTAGACCTGACGAAAATTAGAATGACGAATTTTTAGAGAGAATACGGTATCCAACACCTGGTTTACCCAACACCTGGTTTACCCAACACCTGGTTTACCCAATACCTGGTTTATCCAACGCCTGGTTTACCCAACACCTGGTTTACCCAACACCTGGTTTATCTAACACCTGGTTTACCCAACACCTGGTTTATCTAACACCTGATTTATCCAACACCTGGTTTATCCGACACCTGGTTTATCCAACGCCTGGTTACCCAACACTTGATTTATCCAACACCTGGTTTATCTGACACATTATATGAGGAACACATGTGGTCGGATAAACAAGGGCCCACTGTATATATACGCATGTATCCAGAAGTGACTTGTTCAACACAAATGGTCTTGGTCTAGCTTTCCTGACCATTTGCGTCCATATTTTTGTGATATATTTCCTTGATGTGAAGAGAAGGTTGACCACGTCAGTTAGTCGGCAGAAGCTGGCTCCACTTGTCAATGATTTCTCCTACCCCAAAGAATTGGGTCAGGTCCTCCATAAGCCAACACTCCATATCCCTCAAAATTGATATCAGATTACAGAGGTTGTCAGATTATCCAGTGTTTCTTAGTACAGTCAAACATGGTGATTGTGTCTCAGGATATGGTCAGATTAGAGAGAATCTGACACTCTTGAGTGTCAAAATTGTGTCAGGTTACGGATGTTGTCAGATTGTGAAGTGACTCTTAGCATCCTGTAACATGGTGACTGTACCTCAGAAGATGGTCGGATTAGAGCGAATGTCGGAATATTCAGGTTTTACAGAGTTTCCGCTGTAAATGTACAGTACGTTTGTGGAGTACAGTACATGTGTGGAGTACAGTACGTGTGTGGAGTACAGTACGTGTGTGGAGTACAGTACATGTGTGGAGTACAGTACGTGTGTGGAGTGGACAGAGAAGGAGACGGAGATGCTCTATGACAACCTCAGTAACCCAACACCTTGGTAGACCGGCATTCTCTCTAACTTGACCATCTTATGAGGTACAGCCACCATGTTAAGGTATGCTAAGAGTCACTCTGTAATCTGACACAATTTTCCTGTCCACAGAGTGTCAGATTATAGAGATCCCACTGTAGCGGCTGCATCTCACTTCTTCAGTTGTGTTAGTTGTGTGTTCTGTATCTCTTCCATAGACCGCAACACCACTTGTGATGCTTTGACGGCTTTGGCGCGTAGGGCAAGGACCCTGAGTCACATTGGTATGAGCGAAACGTGCAACACGACAGCAAACTGCCTCGGAATTCAGTGTGTGACAAGTCCCCCACCCTCCCTGTATGCCAGCATGACCCTTCTGCCCTGTTCCGATCCCATCGCTATGAGGATGATCATCACGTACGGGGGTCGGCTGATATTTGATCGCAATATAACACAGTCTACTACTGAGAGTGCGACCATTCCCATATTGAATTTGAACTTTCCCGTGTTTCTCGATATCACATATCAACCTGGGAACGGTTCAGTTACTCTTGGGGTGAGTCACTGTGTATCCACACTTTGTATAGTACATATGCCCATGTATCTTGTATTATAGAATTTGTACAGTGGAACCTCTATAATCTGACTATCTGTGAGCAGTAAAATCGTGTCGGATTACAGAGGTTGCCAGATTACAGAGGTTGTCAGATTACAGAGGTTGTCAGATTACAGAGGTTGTCGGATTACAGAGGTTGTCGGATTATCAAGGGATTCTTAGTACAGTCAAACATGATACCTGTCCCTCAGGATATGGTCAGATTAAAGAGAATGTCAGATTACAGAGGTTGTCAGATTATCCAGTGTTTCTTAGTACAGTCAAACATGGTGATTGTGTCTCATGAGATGGTCAGATTAGAGAGGTGTTGGATTATAGAGGTTGGTGAATTATGGAGTGACTCTTTAAGCTTACATTTGTGTGGTGAATGTGAATGTACAGTGAAACCACTCTAATCCAACACCTCTGTAATTTGACATTCTCACTAATCCGTGAGTGGTGACTGTGTTATTTTCTGTACTGTACATGAGGTAGGGAGAGAGTGAGGGAGCAATTATGGAGTATGTACTATCCAGGAGTGTGTACTATCCAGGAGTGTGTGTTGACCAGGAGTGTGTGCTAACCAGGAGTGTGCACTAACCAGGAGTGTGTACTATCCAGGAGTGTGTACTATCCAGGAGTATGTACTATCCAGGAGTATGTAATATCCAGGAGTGTATAATATCCAGGAGTGTGTACTATCCAGGAGTGTGTGCTATCCAGGAGTGTGTGCTATCCAGGAGTGTGTGCTATCCAGGAGTGTGTACTATCCAGGAGTGTGTACTATCCAGGAGTATGTAATATCCAGGAGTGTGTACTATCCAGGAGTGTGTACTATCCAGGAGTGTGTACTATCGAGGAGTATGTACTATCCAGGAGTATGTACTATCCAAGAGTGTGTGCTATCCAGGAGTATGTACTATCCAGGAGTATGTACTATCCCAGGTACTTACTTACCAGGTTCAACAGTATAGGCACTATATGTACAGTGAAACCTGTCTTAAAGACCACCTGTATAGAAGGACCACCTGTCCATAGAGACCACTTTGGACAGGTCCAGGAACAAATAAATCAGTACTGTTGCACCTCGACCACCTGTCTATAGAGACCGTGAATTTTTGGTCCCTCAAGTGGTCTTTATACACAGCTTTCACTGTACCACTGTATGAATGATGAAAAGCAAGTTGAATTGTCCTTGTGTCCCTTCAGATACAGGCTAATATTCTCGGTTCGACGTACCCCATACTGCCGCAGACTGTCGTACCTATTGATGATAATCTTTGCACTGATAATGGGGGTACAAATGTCCCGCCCACCAGAGGCACGCCCACTTTGCCGACTCCCCCGCCCAGAATGCCGACACCGAACACCACTTGTGACGCTGCTAATCTGATAGCCACCGAAGTGCCCAACCGATTGGTGGTGCCGAATCTGGTGGTGGATGAAGGATGTACTCCGTTTGAAAACTGCAGTGGAGTTTTGTGCTCGGGAAGGTTTGGAACCGATCGCTACAATGCCACTCTCATGATTCTCCCATGCGAGAATCCGCCTGCAGTCCACCTTGTGCTGAATGATGACGAGGGAGTTCTTCACGTTAACCAGAGAATTGACCGAAATACGACAATACCGTTTACAGTGTACGGTTTCAACATTAACTTGTACGTGACTCTAACACATCCTTCGAGAGATTCTTTGCTACTGGGGGTTAGTTTGAAATGTGGATTGTTTTGTATGCACACACATCTGTACACATACAAACACATACATTAATACACACACACACACACACACACACACACACACACACACACACACACACACACACACACACACACACACACACACACACACACACACACACACACACACACACACACACACACACACACACATAAACACACGCACTCACACACACACACTCTCTCTCTCTCACACACGCACACACACATGTTCTAACATGTTTGTACCACATTTTGTATGTATGTATATGTGTGTGTGTAGATTACAGCAGAAGTACCAGTCTTCAGGACTACACTCCCCATTATTCCAAGTACATTGATCCCCCTCGATCTGTCCACTTGTGATACATATGCTTGCAGTCAGTGGATGGCCATATCGGATGGTTTGGATGCGCTAGTTCAACGACATGGTATTGCCAACCTGAACAGTGACTCTTGTACTCAGTATGCCAACTGCTCGGGCGTGGCATGTTCCGTGCAGTATCAAACGACAACGTACAATGGCCGACTTGAATCCCTGCCCTGTATGGACCCACCCGGGGTGCACCTCAAAGTGACGGACCAGTCTGGCAGCGTGCTGCTGGACCGTGTGTTCACCAAGAGCGAAACACTACAGCTACCAGTCTTGGGTATATTGAGTATTCCTCTAATGGTGACCCTACGGCAGGTTCCTGAAGGAGTCTATTTTAGTGTGAGTTACTGGTCTATTGTCTGTGTGTACCTCATTAGCAGTGTGAAACCATCGGTATGACCACTCGGGACCACATGATTGTGATCTCTGTAGACAGGTGGTCTTTGTGAAGAGGTGCATTGACGTTTGTTTGAATGTTCTGCTGCACCAGACGAAGTATAATGGTCACTGTAGGCAGGTGGTATTTATGCAGAGGTACACATGCACACACACACACACACACACACACACACACACACACACACACACACACACACACACACACACACACACACACACACACACACACACATGCACACACACACACACACACACACACACACACACACACACACACACACACACACACACACACACACACACACACACACACATGCACATGCACACACACACACACACACACACACACACATGCACACACACACACACACACACACACACACACACACACACACACACACACACACACACATGCACATGCACACACGCACGCACCCACACACACACACAAACATGTACACATGCGCACACATGCATACACACACACACACACACACACACACACACACACACACACACACACACATACACACATACACACACACACACACACACACACACACACACACACACACACACACACACACAGTACAATAGTATCCGCTCCTATTTATGTGATAGTTCTGCTGTATATATTGATTGCGAGTGTATTTACATACATATGCTTACTCCCCTCCCCTCTTACTCATCATACCAGATGGAGATACAGTTCCTTGCTACTAGGATCACCATTATCCCTCAGACACTGATTCCCATGGATCGCACTTCGTGCACCACTGGTGAGTGAGTGTATTCTCATACAAGGACCTATAAGTTACACGAAAAGATTGCTAGAGCAGATTTAAATCCTCACGCCATCTTTCACCACGCAGTGTGCTCTATGGCCTTTTGGTTAATACCACTCCTCATCAGTAGCACTGGTTGGCATCGTCACAAAATTTCAGTGTTTGCGAGTATGTTCAGATTCGGAGGG
The DNA here is from genome assembly GCA_963170055.1 of Halisarca cf. caerulea. Lineage (NCBI taxonomy): Eukaryota > Metazoa > Porifera > Demospongiae > Chondrillida > Halisarcidae > Halisarca > Halisarca cf. caerulea. Next base: position 1,025,844 of record CAUJGJ010000368.1, read on the forward strand.
ACACCCTCCACCCAAACCTATGTACTATTTCGCCAAAGCCGTTCACAAGCAACCACCCACTATACCACATTTCAACCTTCTGTGTCTGCCACAGATTTTTTTGGTCCCAATCATAGCAGACTGTAGAGGTTGCACAGTGTGTCAGATCCACTCACCTCCGCCTGTCTTCCTCACCCTCTGCAGATTCCCCACCTAGTGCCCCAAACAGCCAGTCCAACGAGCAACCTAATTCACCAGCTGCTCACACTGTCCCCGCTGGCCTTATTGCAGGAGTGGTCGTTGGCGTCTGTTTTCTTCTGATAATTGCCGCAACAGTTATTGTGGGAACTGTTTTTGTTTGTGTGTATCTGAGTCGAAGAAGGCAGGCGTCGTTGTCAGGTCCAAGTATTAATTTTGCCACCAAGGACTACACAGACGAATCAAACCTTGAGGAAATCGATGATTTCACTGATAGTGATCCCATTTCCCTCTAAGTCCTCACAAAGAAGAATTTTGCTCTTCATTCAATACATTTTCCAGTACTCAATGCAGATTTTCAATACTTGAAGTATTCAAACTGTACATGCCTGTGGTGTGTGCGTACATGATTAATGCTTTCTTTGCTTTAGATTTGGTATTGTATGCTATAGCATACGCATTGACATGTTACCACGGTGCCAAGTTTTGCAGTGTGTGTGTGTGTGTGTGTGTGGTGTGTGTGTGTGTTATGTGTGTGTGTGTGTGTGCGTGTGTGCGTGTGTGTGTGTGTGTGTGTGTGTGTATTCGTAAAATTAATAATCTTCCATGATTTCTGGCATCAAGTATAGTGACAGTTACATTTGTAAGATTGAAATTCATGCGCAGCTGTTTGATCATAATTATGTTGAATTAAATTGCAAACGTGCATATTATCCAATGAATAAAAATATCCAGTTGTAAGTTTGGCATCAGCTGTGTTGTGTTTTGGAAGAAGTGTGAGTATCCAGCAATCTTGAGCTTAAGGTGGAACTGACATCTGATCCTTCCACTCCAAGACTTCTATAATACCTAAGAAGACGTGGGAGGTCCTTAGCGGGGTTGCTCACCAAGACTACTGCCCTCCCACGCTGGTTCAGTCGACCTACACGCCCACACAAGTGGAGGTATTCCTCCACATTGCGGGGGACTTCCGTGAGGTACACACTGCCAACCCACGGAAAATCCAGTCCTCTTACTGTCTCCTCTGTCCCCACAGCTAGCTGTACCTCCCCACTTTTGAACATTTCAACAAAATCAGCAAATTCCCCACTTTCAAACGTCTTCTCATACAAGGCAACAGTCCGCAGACCTTTTTCACGTAGCTTTATCACAAACCGATCGATGCCGGACTCGCGATGGATGAAAACAAGTGACGAAGGCTCCTTGTTCTGTCTGAACAGGTGGACCAGAGTATTGACGACATCATCCTGGCTGTCAGTCTGTAGAGGGAGATAATGGTGCTCGATGTTGGGAGGTACTTCTCTTGACGTTGAGCACTGCACCATTTGGAGGGCTCCCTTCCACCCAAGCTCCTTCAGCTCACCTTCCACGCCACAGTCAGCCGTGGCTGAGGTACAAATCAACTGAGTGTAGCGTCCTTTTAGCTTCTCTTTGATGCTGAACAAGATAGATGCAGCCGGTCTGGGATGCCTGATTCTCAATTTCCTTGTCCTCCAACTGTTGCGTCTTTTCTTTGACAATAACAGCTTGTCACATTCGTCCATGATTATTCTTCTCAGATATTGCAGATCAAATGCTCCATCTTGAACAGCCTCTAGTACCCTCTTTGGTGTACCGATGACAATGTTTGGTGAAGATTCTAATGCGACCTTCTCAAGCCCATCTGACTGGTCATTGTCATCCTTTGGATCTGCTTCTTCGGAGTACCCACTGACAAGAAGTTCCAACCTCTTACTGGTCTTCTTATTTCCCGCCAAGATAGCAGCACATCGGTGGACCTGCTGGGCAAGTTCCCGCGTGGGAACTAAAATCAGTGTGGAAAGACCCGGGGATCTTTCTTGTATGGCAGGCAAGAGGAAGCATAACGTCTTTCCGCTCCCTGTGGGCGACTGAATGATGCAACTCTTCCGTGTCATGGCATGAGGAAGAGACCTTCGCTGCACTTCCGTCGGGACAGCTATATTCCACTCGTTCCTTAGAATCTTCTCCACCTCAGAATGTACATGCAAGTCTCGAAAGGACTGGCATCCATTTTCTACACTTTTAGAGTCGTAGTAGGTGCTGTCCACGAAATACTCACCAGAGCGCTTGGATTTCCCTTCAAATGAGCTCAAGGGTTGCCAAATCGATGCTGTCTTCCAGAAACTAAATCGAAACTTTCGGTTAACGACCGCTCTACAGGTGGAGTACATACTGTACCGCGGAACGAGCTATGGTCTATCTTGCTAGACTGCTCTAGCTCACGTCCAACTCACGTGCGCAATTTTGTACACATATCTACGTGTAATACCCTGCATTAAATTTCGTCCATTGATAATAGTGGAAGCCCTACAGCTCAAAGCATAGATATTCGTGGACCTTAGGTGTTCCAAGGCCTTTCCCTCAAAACAGCGCAAATGGCTCAGTGCACCCTTCCCATCCTGTACCTAAACCTCGGGGGAGAAATGATGTACATCATCCATCAGCGGCTTCTGGCGCAAGATATTGACCCGGTAAAATTGCACAAAGGTGGGTGCTGAAGCTGTGTTTGCAAAGAATCCGAAAGTCTTTCGTTAACTAACCATTTGTAACTTTATTCCGTCCATTCTTTTCCCTATCACAAGTGATGTGCGATCTTGTATCTCAAATGCTGGATGAGAAATGTCTGATAGAGCTCTTCAAATACCAACCGCTCTACTCCAAGAAGAGCTTGCGAGGAGTCTTCGACAGATTGGCGCAATCCTCCATTATGAAGCTAAACACCGAAAGCATGGACAAGGTGCGAGTCTGTGTGTTGTGCTTCATATACAGTGTACTATAAGGGTGGCTATGACTGAGTTCTTCAATTCAGTAGGGGATTTGGAAATTTTATCTTGTTCTTCTCTCTCTCTCTCTTTCTCTCTCCATGTAGCTGTATGACCTGATGCTGATGGCAGTCAAATACCAGGTGGGTTAGACTTGTTGCATACAGCATTGTTGCTAGTATTCAAAAATGTCTCAAATGTCCATGCTGTGTCAGTACACATGCACACACCCTTTTTTCACATGTCACCAATTATTATCATCAAAAGACCAGTATTGGAGACTGGTAGGCATGCATACAGAATAACTGCTATACATTTATAGCTAGTTACAAGTGACATGAATGGTACACTTAGCACTGTCAAAAGTGTGCCAACACACACACACACACACACACACACACACACACACACACACACACACACACACACACACACACGTACGCGCACACACACACACACACACACACGCACACACACACACACGCACACACACACACACACACACACACACACACACACACACACACATACGCACACACACACACACACACACACAGACACACACACACACACACACACACACACGCACACACACACACACACACACACACACACACACACACACATGCACACACAACACTCACACATGCCATGACTGTGAGCACATTGGTCAATCACTTTTATACATACAGGTAGTCCTGAGCAGGAGACCCGAAGAGATACTCCTAAGTACTCTAATCCATCTCGATGGTATGAGAGACCTTACTAGCGGATCCCTTGAGCATATGGGAATGGTAGCCATCACACACAAGAAACTTAGAGAAGTGAGCATCTCTCAACAGACAAATACTAAGTAGAAATTAAACTTTGCGGGATCCAATACTTACTGATCAAAAAGTGCAGGGTACTTGACAGTATGGCCAGAGCCTAAGGCTTGTGGAAATGTCTTCGAATTTAGCCAAAAAACACTTAAATAGTAGTCTAATGAAGTATTTTAAGTTAATAATAAATTGTCACAGAATATTTATTTAATTGCCATGGTTTGCATAATAATAGTATCATTATGAAGGACCCAGAGTAAAGAGATCCGTCATTAATAGTGTGCCCTGCTAACTGTGCATGCAGTGCAGTTGTGTTGCATTGTAGATGTGCATGTGTGCAGTACTGGTAGCATCCTGAAGCAGCTGAAAGGCAAGT
>CAUJGJ010000368.1:1032500-1035000 GCA_963170055.1 Halisarca cf. caerulea
TGTGCATGTGTGTGTGTGTGTGTGTGTGTGTGTGTGTGTGTGTGTGTGTGTGTGTGTGTGTGTGTGTGTGTGCCTTGCACGCACATGCGTGCGTGTGTGTGCACTAAGATTCTTTCAATACTTACTATACATAGGTGTGTACGTATGTACATAGTGTTGACGGGAGCACAGTTCAACCGTCCTCGAGCTCTGCATCTCCCCTTTAGTGTACCTCTCATGTTTTCTGCTTACACTTAGATATGCTGGTATGACTGGAGCTGCCACTGTCTCGGTACCTGGTACAGCTGAGGAGGAGTCTGTTACTACAGAGACTGGTGGTTCTCTTGAATTGACTCTCTTGGCTCGTTTGGTGGGAACAGCGAGAAGAGATTCTGGTCAGAGTGTTGTGCAATATATAAATAGGATTGCATCATATTTTATGGTGGTAGGGTAAAGCAGGGTAATTACCAATTGTGCACGGGGGGGAGGGGGGGTGGGGTAATTCATGCAGGATGGTGGGTCAAAAGTAATGTCAACCACAAGCTACACACATTATTTCTCATCATTGTTGTCTCCACGAACTGGGAGTTCAGCAGTAGCAAGTATGGCTGGACAGCCTAACCCTGGCTGAAGTTAAGGCCTTGTTCTGAGTTACCCCAATGCTCCAAATCACCCCACTTAACCCTATTGCGTCATATTTTCAATTGTTATGCAATCAAATCCTATTATAATTGAATTATTTTCATTCACGACTTTTGTCATTTTGCTATTTACATTCTAACAGGTGTTATTATTCGATTGTCACTATTTAATGACAGTGATGAAGAGTCTGATCAAACAGGTGGAGATCAAAACGAGAAAAAGTAACTTTGCAACCAGATGGTGTGAACGTGTGTACGCAATTGACCCCACATTTGCTGTCTTTTTGTGACCAGGAGTATCGCAGGTTCCTTGTCGAGCAGAAACAGCCCATCGTCACAGACCGTCAATGTGAAACAGGTACTTTACATGTGTACAGAGCATAACAGGCATTTGCAGTCAGACCTCACTTATCCACACACATCCGTTCTGGATGAAATTGTGGATAAAGTGAGCAAAATGGATTAATGAGGGAGCAGTAGTATAGTGTACAGTAGGATTATTGCAGATTGGTTTCAGTAAAATCTACTGCAGAAGGTAAGGGAACTGGATATCTGACCAGGAGTATGTGCTACACCAGGTACTTACAATCAAAGTTGGTTTATGTACATGAGGTATACACAAGGACAGAATGAGGAGTACTTACTATTCAGGAGTGTGTACTAAACTAGGTACTTACTATCAGGGTTGGTTTATGTACATGAGGTATACACAGGGACAGAATGAGGAGTACTTACTATCCAGGAGTGTGTACTAAACCAGGTACTTACTATCAGGGTTGGTTTATGTACATGAGGTATACACAGGGACAGAATGAGGCGTACTCACTATCCAGGAATATGTACTAAATCAGGTACTTACTATCAGGGTTGGTTTATGTACATGAGGTATACACAGGGACAGAATGAGGAGTACTTACTATCCAGGAGTATGTACTAAACCAGGTACTTTACTAGCCAAGTTCCCCTGTATGTACGCACATACTACAGACGCATAATGATATTATGGTATTGTAGCAATGGGTGTAGGTAGATATAGTGAGGGTAACAGTGGTCTAGCCGCTAGCCCGTACTTCTCCCAGGGTAAAAGTAGGGGCTAGCGACTAGACTATAGGGTAACAATGATCTCAGAAGAGTTCTAAAGGCTTGTAATCTCTTTCTCCTTTTGCAGTCTGCTCAGGAGAAGCTGTCAAAACTAATGGATGACTTCAACATCGAGGATCACGATAGCGGGAAGAAGGATGATCTATTTGCTCTATTGGAGAGGACAAGCTAACCAGCCCTTGTGTTTGCTTCGAGATTTTGTATATTTTGTATGTACTGCATTCAAAAGAGTGTTTTGTTCTGTATATGAAATTATTGCATGTAAAGTTTGTAATATATTGGAAAATGTACACTTGATCATGGGTTTAGGGTAAGAGAGTCTAGTACCGAAAGCCTTGACTGATATGTTTGTCTATATGACACACACACACACACACACGCACGCACGCACGCACACACACACACACACACACACATAATATGCACACACACACACACACACACACACACACACACACATGTAATATTACATGCATGCACAGGCATGTACAAGCAACATGTACACTATACATAATATATGCACATGTTCATGAACACATGTTAATAGTATATGCTGCATGGTATTAATTTCGGTCTGCACATGCATGCACGTGGTGAAAACCTAATTGTGCGTAGTCTCTTGTGGATCAAGACCACTCCCCATAGGCCTGGTCCTTCTAATTGAGACTATGGAATCGATCCTTGCAGTAATCAAACAGCAGATCTAGATCTGTCAGGAGAGAAGTTTCATATTTGGCAGTAGTCATCAAGTCTCAGGCAATATTACAGTGATGGTGACT
>CAUJGJ010000368.1:1040000-1042500 GCA_963170055.1 Halisarca cf. caerulea
GGTTCTGTACGTACAGCAAATATAGAGAGCAGGACTTGAAAACATGTCCAGTTTAGAGAGACGTCACAGTACTGCTATAGGGTAGTCTTTAATTCACTGAAGTTCACTCAATCAATTAATCAAACAATAGGAGTTTACACAGTAAACGCAAAAACAAAACAAAGATGAGTGAGGAATGGAAGAATGTATTACTATACAGAAATAAATATAAATTGGATAGTAAATTTCACACATATAATAAGTTATATACTGTAGATGCAGATTTTTCAGCGGGCTTAAAATTTTGCTAATATATACTGCATACTGAAGAACATTTGCGATCTAATTTTTGCGGTTGACACATACAATACCTACACAGACAATGGCAGCAAATGACTCCTAAATTTTTGCGATCACAGCCTAAACCTGCTAATTAACAAAAATATCATCTTAGCAAAAAAATCAGCATCTACGGTATCTGCAGAAAAACATCCATTGCGACCATGCACACACAAAAAGCACCAACAGTGGACCTCGGGATGTTGTCCAATTGCGTATCCTTCGGGATGTTGTCCAATTGCGTATCCTTGCTACATGTTTTCAAACCAGCTTAACATCACGACACGTCCAATCCAGTTGAAGAAGTACGGACAGAGGGAATTCAGGTACCCCACAGCAAATGTGTCCCAAGTGATGTAATGGAAAAAGTGCCTGAGGGGAATTCCCTCCAACATCCTATTGACACAATCCTAGTAAAACAACATACATAATATTAAATTAGGCAGCATAACCACAGGCAGTGCACACACAGCTAGTACAACCATATTACACCACCTTAATCCAACACCACCCTAATCCGACACCACCCTAATACGACACCACCCTAATCCGACACCTCTCTAATCCAACACCTCTCTAATCCGACACCTCTCTAATCCAACACCTCTCTAATCCGATACTCTGTAGTCCGGCATTCTCTCTAATCTGACCATCTTATGAGGTAGTCTTGCATGCCAGACCTTCCCTATTTTGTTGCGTTTGCGCAACATGGGGGGCTGGCGGATGAGACTACTTATGAGGTACACTCAACATACTAAAGTATGCAAGAGTCACTTTGCAATCAGACAACCTCCTAATTCGACATTGTTCCCAGGTCCCATTGAGTGTCGGATTAGAGAGGTACACTGTACGGCACACACAGATAAAATGCATCATCCCAGGGCTACATATGGAAAGCTTAGTCTGGCGTAACTCAGACCCAATCTCGCTCGGCCATTTTTGACGAATAGAGTCTGGCTACGAGAGACTATGGAGAACTTTTGTACTCCATAACACTTACTGTACATGTACCGCATAGGAGCTAATTTTTGCAGCACTTGATTTTCAATAATTTCCCGAATGAGCCAGCATTCACAAAAATGCATCGCGAATATTTGGTTAGATACATAGAATGTTTGTCTAAGATATAGTAGGGACTGGCCCATTTGCAAAACTGAAATTGTTAATTATAACCAAATTCTTCACTTGCGAAATATACACCCATGAAAATTAGCATCTATACTGTAGTATGTACGCTGCTCAATAGTACAGGTACTAGTCCAGCTGCTGGGCCCTAGGTACTAGTCCAGCTGCTGGGCCCTAGGTACTAGTCCAGCTGCTGGGCCCTATGTGACACAAACTGTGTGAGCGGAAGTGCAGCGGCAGCAGCTAGACCGAGGTACAGTACTACAGTGAATTCTCATTAACCCATCATAATTTGTTCTGAAAAATTAGGGCAGATTAACGAGTTTGGCAGATTATCTAAATCAATTTGCAGCCTTTTCAATCCATTCATGCACAAAATGGATGGCGGATAAAAGGATTTGGTGGATAAAGCGGTGGTACGTGGATAAAGAGAATTCACTGCATATGATTAACACTACAGCAATGTAGCTGAAACACACATGGAGATTGCTGGAATCAGATTTCTCCTGATGAGCACATGCATGTATGCACATGCACAAACACAAACACACACATACGCACACATACACACACATTTGTACACACACACATTTGTACAGTCACACACTGACACATAAACACACATACACACACATACACACACACACACACACACACACACACACTACATACCTCAACCGTAAGACCAAGAGACTCACTATATGGACGCATATTATCTACAGCCTGTGGAGGAGATGTCAGGACACAAGTGAACAACACTAAACAATCACATCAACAACAGAAAACATGTCACGTGCAGTGTATGTGTGTGTGTGTGTGTGTGTGTGTTTGTGTGTGTGTGTGTTTGTGTGTGTATACGTATGTGCGTGTGTGTATGTGCATATGTGTGTGCATGTGCGTGTGTGTATGTACATATGTGCGTGTGTGTGTGTGTGTGTGTGTGTGTGTGTGTGTGTGTGTGTGTGTGTGTGTGTGTGTTTCCTGCACATGTAAACCTGGACCATATGGGGGACTGTGTAAATTCGTGTACCTTGTCTGTCCTGACATATGGAAGAGG
>CAUJGJ010000368.1:1060000-1065000 GCA_963170055.1 Halisarca cf. caerulea
AAGTTAACACACACACACACACACACACACACACACACACACACACACACACACACACATACACACACACACACACACACACACACACACACACACACACACACACACAGACACACACACATGCACACACAAACACACACACACATGCACGCACACACACACACCCTTACTCTACCCTCTGCAGGTGGAACCAAGGATTCAACTTGGTGCTGACAACTGTAGCTATGTCATTGACGTGTCCTCACCGGATGCCTGTGCGTTGGAGGGCAAATCGCAGAAGATCCAAGCAAACGCTACATATTGTGTCTTCAAGCTCTCAAACTATGCTGAAATGGACTTTGGTCGGTTTCTTCATAATCCATATGTGAGTAGAGTTGTGGGTGTTTTGTGTTACTGTGAGAGGTGAGGGAGCTTGTGGTGAGGGAGCTTGTGGTGAGGGTGCTTATGGTGAGCCGTTATCTGTAGTTCGTGGTGAAAGTACTTGTGGTGAGGGTGCTCATAGTGAGAGTGCTTGTGGTGAGCCATCATATGTACTGAGTGGTGAGGGTGCTTGTGGTGAGGGTGAATTTCCGATCGTTCACGCATTGTTTCAACCCCGGGCCCTAACAGACGGAGCCCATTAAAATAGGCAACTTCACAGTCAGTGTGTGTAACAAGGCCACATACAAGGGGACAGAGTACAGCTTTAATGCAACTCAGAGTAAGGCATGGAGGGATACAGCTGTGATGGTGTTCAGTGCTGGAAGGGAGGACGCAAATTGTGAAGGTATTATTCATGATATTAAACACATACATACACGTACACACACACACACGTGCACGCACACACGCACGCATGCATGCGCGCACACACACACACACGCGCGCACACACACACACACACACACACACACACACACACACACACACACACACACACACATACACACGCACACACACACACACACACACACATACACACACACACACGGTGGTTTGTATGTACTGCACATCTCCTCCACAAGGTGGTCACTCTGTGCAAGTTCACTTCGAGTGTGATCCGAAGGACTCAAGTGATAAAGGAGAAACTTCGTATCACGGGGTGAGAACCATCCTGCGCATGTGTTGTATGCGCTACTCCTTTCCATGGTCTCTGTATAATATTTGCATGTGCACTCACATACATACGTTCATACGTACGTATGTATCTGTGTGATGTATGTACGTATGTCTATGTGTGTATGTATGCATATATGTACGTACATACATATTTATGTGTGTACTGTGTGTGTGTCTGTCTGTCTCTGTGTGTGTGTGCGTTCGTGTGTGTGTGTGTGTGTGTGTTTGTGTGTGTGTGTGTGCGTTCGTGTGTGTGTGTGTGTGTGTGCGCGCGTTCCTGTGTGTGTGTGTGTGTGTATTTCCTATGTGTGGTGTAAGGTGTATATGATATGTGTCCATACTTGCAATCCTCCTCAGAGCTCCAGCGATGGATGTACACATGTGCTGTACTGGACCACACGATTTGCCTGCTCCTCCATTCGCTCAAAGTGCACATTCCAGGACTCTAACAATATTATCTACGACCTCTCTCCTCTCTACCACAACTCCGCTTATGAAGTGGTCTCTAATGGGTGTGTGTGTGTGTGTGTGTGTGTATGTGTGAGAGAGAGTTTGTGTGTGTATGTGTGTGTTTGTGTGTGAGTTCGTGTGTGTATGTGTGTGTTTGTGTGTGTGTGTGCATGTGTGTGTGTGTGTGTGTGTGTGTGTGTGTGTGTGTGTGTGTGTGTGTGTGTGTGTATGTGCATGCGTGTGTGCATACATACATGTTGTATGTATTGAATGTACTGTGTATGGTGTATATTATATTCTATGGACTGTATGTACTGTGTGTGCTATGTGCACTGTTTGTACTGTGTGTGCTGTGTGTGCTGTGTGTACTGTGTGTACTGTTTGTATTTTTGTGTATTGTCATGTGTACATGCAAAATACCCATACGTATTGCAGGTATGAGGTGTGTGTATTGCAGGCACAAGGTATGAGGTGTTTAATGTGTTTCTTCTGCTGTTTCCCCACATGTAGTGCCAAATACTACATCAACATCTGTGGATCCGTCAATTCTACGAATCCTGTTTATCGCGGTGCGTGTGTTCATGAATGTAGTTAGTCCACAATGTGTATCGATCGCTCGTGCTTGCAGCACCATACCCCATATGGGGTTTAGTTTTCACGAGATGAAACTTGTGTGGATCTTGGATTTTAGCACATTTCACTGTTGTATATTCGTGCATGTGTGTGTGCATGTGTGTGTGTGTGTGTGTGTGTGTGCGTGTGTTCGTGTGTGCGTGCCTGCGTGTGTGCGTGCGTGCGTGCCTGCGTGTGTGTGATGGATGTAAAAAACGCAAGATTTCTTCCCCAAACGATTCTATCCTGTCCAGAACCTACCCTGGTAGTACAGTTACATTTACAGAGGTACCCCTTTTGAGAGAACACCCTTAGGGACCTGTGAAAGGTGGTCTCTGACATGAGGAGAGTTTATGTGCGGGCAGATTTGTCACACTGTCTCTTTACTTCCTGTAGTTTATACCGACATTGTATGTACACTACTTCCTGTTGCATACATTAGCATTGTACTTCCTGTTGCAACTGTGTACTTACCTGTGTAGATTATTGTGCCAGTGATTCCAGTGTGTGCGTCCCTGGGAGTGGGGGAAAGTATATCGATGTGGCGTCGGCTTCTTCTCAGAAGCTGGCCTTCAGTGGTGAGAGAATGTTATGCATCTTATCGTACTCTATTGCATGATCTGCTGCCATCAGTGAACGCATCACACAGTTTTTGTACAGTGGCTGTGTGTGTGTGTGTGTGTATGTGTGTGTGTGTGTGTGTGTGTGTGTGTGTGTGTGTGTGTGTGTGTGTGTGTGTGTGTGTGTGTGGCTGTGTGTGTGTGTGTGTGTGTGTGTGTGTGTGTGTTTTAGTGTGTGTACATATGTATGTGAACATGTTTGTGTGTGTGTGTGTGTGTGTGTGTGTGTGTGTGTGTGTGCGTGTGTGTGTGCGTGTGTGTTGTGTGTGTGTGTGTGTTTGTGTGTGTGTGTGTGTGTGTGTGTGTGTGTGTGTGTGTGTGTGTGTGTGTGTGTGTGTATGTGACAGATCCCTCCCCTCTTTGCAGCTGATGGGAAGCTACTTCTACTGACGTATGAAGTGAGGAGCCCATCTTGTGATGGGAAAGGACGTGTTCAGACACAGTTGGAATGTAATGCAATTCATCAGAAGCCAATGTGGGTGTTTGCTGTGTGTGGATGTTCCTATTGATTATGTGTGTGTGTGTGTGTGTGTGTGTGTGTGTGTGTGTGTGTGTGTGTGTGTGTGTAGTTTACTGAGTGTTGTGGTACACAGCCCGGTGATCATCATTATACCTTTGACTCCACATTGTTCTCATGGCTATTCATTTCTCCTTTAGATTCAAGTCCAAGTCTTCCGATGGCTGTAACTACAATTTCCTTATGAAGACTCCGTACGCATGCAAAGTGGCCACCACGTAAGTGTATTCTTGGAATTAGGGGGCGGGGCAGGGGCGGGGCACCTCTACGTATGTTTGTACTGTAGTACCCAATGTATTTTCTTATCCTATATTTATTGCTGGGGCTCCTATGTATGTACTATTATTGCTGCATTATAGTAATACTCAGTATACTGCTGCATACCTCAGTATAACTGTGTTTCACTTCAGTATTTTGTTGTATTTTCCTGTATAACACAGTATACCTCTGTATAACTTTGTATTCTCACAGAACTGCCTCATGTACATGCTCAGATAATGTATGCCCCAGTGGTGAAGCCAAGAATGGGTACATATTCAAAATGAAGGACATCACGTATGTATGGAAGGAATGCTGTTATTGTTGTTTTTGATTGTGGTTGTTTTTATTATTGTTTAATGTTTTTGTTTTTATTGTTATTGTTGTTCATGCTGTCTTTAGCAATTCCACATACGCATCTATTCCAACTATCCACAGGAAGAGGCTGTATCCATTCAAATACAGTGATGGCTCTTCTGCCATGTTGAGGATTTGTGCAGGTTGTAACAATGGCAATGGTGCTGTTTGCCTTCAGAGGGACAACAGCACAGTTTTTTCTTTGACATCCACTGAGTTTGTTGTGCAAGGTATGCATTGTATGTGTTTTAGCCTTCTTTCAGTTCCAGTTTTAGCCTTCTTTTGGTTCCATTTTTAGCCTTATTTCGGTTCCAGTTTTAGCCTTATTTTGGTTCCGGGTTTGACCATTGTTTTACTTTTTCCTCTCCTTCTCAAGACTGCGTGTGTGCCTGCCCTTGTTTTCCTGTTTACTGTGTCTAGTGGCTCAGATACATGTTATGGTAGCAGTAAAATTGTCTTACCTTGTTCTTAGATAAGCTGCTCTCTGTGACTATGAAAAGTGACCATGGCAAGAAATCTGTAGTGGTTGTTTTGGAATGCTGGCTTTCATTTTTCGGACTTCCAAGTGCCGAAGTGTGTGTGTGTGTGTGTGTGTGTGTGTGTGTGTGTGTGTGTGTGTGTGTGTGTGTGTGTGTGTGTGTGTGTGTGCCTGAGTGCTTACTCAATTGTCTGTAGCTGGAATTTCTACATGGTCCAAGTAAACCAGACGAAGATGGTGTGATTCACTTGCAAGGTTTCACCTCAGCCTGTGAACAGTAAGTTGGCTGTGTGTGTGTGTGTGTGTGTGTGTGTGTGTGTGTGTGTGTGTGTGTTTGTGTACATGTCTGCACATAATATGTGCATGTACTAAGCATATGTTTGTATCATGTATTCCTGAGTACGTATACACTCAAACGTACCTACTCATCTCCCTGCAGCACCAAGGCCACAGATGGCACTACATCCTCATCCACCACACTGGCCCCGCCCCCAGCACCCTCCACTGATCCTAACAAAGTAGGAATTGCTGTTGTGGCCATTCTGATAGTGGCAGCCATCATCTTAGGCGGTTGTATGTTTATTCTGCTGAAGGAGAAACGCAGAAGGTA
>CAUJGJ010000368.1:1072500-1095000 GCA_963170055.1 Halisarca cf. caerulea
GAAGAGAGGGTTGATGACGGACATCTTCATTCTGCCCACCAGAGATGGAAGGAAGAGCATTCCAATCCCGTCAGGTACAGCGTGTTGTTCTCGTAAGTAGCTAAAGATGAGGATGGATGCAATTCACAAGAAGAGCATATTCATTTGAGCAACAAGAATAATATTTCAAGTAAATCTTGTAACACATACCAACATATACAGGAAGTGTATGAGTGGACAGGAAGTTTACAAGAGTAGAAACAGGAAGTTTGACCCTTGACAGGAAGTGTACAAATGAGATTTAATAGGATGGATATGAGAAGTGTATGAGTGCACAGGAAGTGTATGAGTGCACAGGAAGTGTACTATTCCTATGATTATGATACATATGGAATACCAAGATTTACTGTACAGCACAGAATGGATAATTAAATACATAACACAAATAATTAAAAACTTCAAGTTTAGGATCTACACCATTTAAATTACAGAAAACAAAACAGAACTACTGCAGTGATGCAAAGCTTACTGGTCCAAACTGGATAGAACCTGTTTTGTGTACGGGTGAACTGAGTTGACTTGATTGTACATCAGGTAGAGAATCTTTCGAAGACAGATGAACTGGGGACAAGATGAGTTATCGGGATAGAGATCCACAACGGAGGAGTCTGGAGAGGGAGGGCATTGGCGAGGAGAGAGGGAGGGGGAGGGGAGAGGGAAGAGGGGAGGGGAAGAGGGGAGGAGAAGAGAGGGGAGAGAGGAGAAGGAGAATATCAGTAAAGCAAAACCTCCTATCAGTAGAGACCACATATTATTATGAAGGTCCAGGAACCACTAAAGCAATACTGTTGCCCCTCTACATAAGGACCACCTGTCTATAGAGACTGCTGTAGGCTGTTTGGGGAACTAATAGTGCACTAATATTTTTGCACCTCTACATAAGAACCCCCTGTTTAAAGAGACCACGTTCACTCGTTCCCTTAAGTGGTCTTTATACAGTATACAAACACGTTTTCCTGCATTACTGCATGTTGACTGTGAGCCATGGTCTTAGTTGGGATGAACATTCCAAAATACTGTATGTACTGTATGTACTGTATGTACTGTATGTACTGTGTGTACTGTATGTACATTCGTACCTTTGCATGTGGTTGGGATGAGGTAGCACAGAGTGACGGAAGGGTCCAGTGGCTTCCTCGAGACTGGATCCACTTGTCGCCCTCCACCACCGTAGCTTGTGAGGAATACAGCCTTCAACCCTAAAGGAGAGGATTGAGAAATTGTTACATACATATAGCTGAATCAATACTCATTGCTCCTTGCAAATCAATACCCTCTACTGGTGGACCTCTACTGGTGGGCCCTCTACTGGTGGACCTCTACTGGTGGGCCCTCTACTGGTGGGCCCTCTTCTGGTGGACCCTCTACTGGTGGACCATCTACTGGTGGGCCCTCTACTGGTGGGCCCTCGACTGGCAGATCCTCTACTGGTGGATCTTCTACTGGTGTCAAATACCACCATGGTACTTTGGCAGATGTGAAAAGATTTGCATCCTTTGTACACACACCTTTTAATCCCTTTGCTTTCTTGACCTCCATCTTGGTTCCAAGACGATTGGTCCATCCATACATCTCGTTGAGTAGGGTTGACTCTGGAGGCTGCCCCTGTACCATGGGACCGGATAGGATGCTCCAACTTCCGGTAAAAGGAGGACGTGGCCACTTCCTGAGGAGCACTTCATAGTCTTCAACTTTGTAGGGAAATAGTGGGTTGTAGTGTTTGTATTCTGCCTGAGGCTTCCTTCGTACCACAATTCCCGCCAATTTAATGGGAGGGGAAGGGATATCTCTGAGGAAAGAGGTGAGGTACTGGTCTAGTTACAGAAACGCTCCAGATATACCAAACAAAATATGTTCCATATTTTGCAACTCTTTCCTTGCTTCAGTCACAAACTGAAGTTCTGTTATCGTCGACACGGTCAACTTACTTCTGGTACATGGAATGACCTCTATTCAGGGCCATCTTGCTAGGTGCTTCGTTTCTCTGCGTCCAACGCAAATCCCACCTAGATGCCGGTCTACGCCCGCTGGTTCGCAGCCCCACCCCGAAGCGTATAAATCATGTGACAATCACATGACAATATACACCATTCATCAATTTTGCAGACTTGAATGAAAATTCACGTAAATAAACAGTTTTTTTAGCGTTTCCCGCCAACTCTCGGTGCCTGAGGCTTCGTTACTTTAGCTGCCTTCGTCTTGTGGGTCGGTGCCTTCTGTTGAAGCTGTAAAAAAGGAAATAAAGGCATAAAATCCAGCAGCTTTGCAGCACTGGGAATGCTCACAAACCTTTGATTTCTTTTGTGCTTCCTTAGCCTTAGCCTTCTCTTTGGCATTCCTGAGGGTAGTAAACATATACATAATTGAACTCATGCAGGTTAGTGCAGTGGTGAATAGTGGGTGTACCATAGTCTCCCGTAGCCAGACCCACCTCACCATTGCACGATAAATGGTGGCGAGAGTGGGTCTGGCTATGCGAGACTAGATGTACCATATCAAAATAAGCAGATGTAACATGTGCATTTGACTTCTGAAGAACACGGACATGCCAGAATACACTAGAGGCTGTGGTTATAGGACATAGAACACAAATGGTAGACTGGACAAAACTTAATGCTACATTTATACACATGAACTCTACGAAACGTCCACATTTTTGCATGGTACTGTATTTTACTGGGTATAAGTCGCAGCTTTGATGCCTAAGGCCCCATTTACACGTATCCGTATACCCTTGTAAACGTATACTTTTGAAGACGTTTACACAGACTATTTACACGAAAATGCCGAAAATGTATAGCGAATGTGGATACTTTGTAAACGGATACCTAAGTGGATACTCTATAAACGCATACATCGATCGTTTTGATCGTTTTCGTGTAAACAAGTTGTAAACACATTTAAAAGTATACGTTTATAAAGGTATCCGGATACGTGTAAATGGGGCCTAATTTTTACTGGCAAAATCTGGGGTGCGACTCATACCCTGAATAGTTCATCATGGCAGACAAAATGATAATGCTGTTCAAATCTTGGTTTGACTTATACTCCGTAAAATACGGCAATTAGAACTGAGAAGTCTTCAGCCAATGTGGCTAAAGTCTTGCGCAAAGCAGATTACTAGACACACCTCCATCTTTTATATAATGATGTCACCAGTAACATCGTAGATTGGTTCCGCCAAATCTTGTCCCCTAAAAGTGGTCTGGTGCAGGCGCTTACCAATTACAAATTTTATCATTGGGGCCTTAGGGTTGGGGCTGGGTTAGAGTTTAGCATTGATAACATGCTAAGAGGACAACTTATAGCAGGGTACCATTCACGGCATTGCAGCCCCCCCCCCCCCCTCACACACACACACACACACACCAATCCTTGGAAGGAGGCTAGAAAGGGGTTCAGGCTTCTCGTGACAAAAGTGGCAACTATGACAGGTGCCCGTTACCTTATTTGCTGTTCTCTCTGCATCTTTCTGAATTCGGGTTTCTGATTCCTCTTTGCCATGATGGCATCAAGGGTTGCACCTTGTACGGCACGTTGGAACTTGACGGTTCGTCTCGCTCGCCTTCTCTTCACTTCTTCCTCTGATCCCTTCTTGTGCTTTCGTCGATACAAGACTGTCCAGCTGGTCTTACGGGGGTTTCTTCTCATCATGTAACAGGCAGCACATTTGCCATTCAAAAACATCATGACCTACGAATAAACAAAATTCGCAATGACATTAGGTGGGCCTTAATTGGAACTACCCACGTGGAGGACAAAACGACATAAAGAGCGGTTTCGAGTAATCAGTAGACACGATGAAAGATCGTACAGGTACTGTCTAAGCAATATAAGCACACTTCTTTTCCTACCTTGCCATCCTGACGAACGAATCTTTTACCATGACCGGGTAAAATCTTATACCCACTGAACTGACAAAGTTCGGTCCTAAGAGAGAGAAAAACAAACAAGTAATAAAAAAAGGCATCATATAATCATACGTTCCAAATAAAAGCCACACAGACTTGAAAGAAAGGTATACTAGAACGATTTCTTTACTTACTTCATGTTGTTCTAGTCCCGTACAATATCGGACTCCCGCTTGAAGAATGAGTATGTGAATGGGACAATATGCAATTGCGCAATCACCGTCCGGCTGAAAATGGCGTCGTCCACAGCAGAATTGGATTTGTCCCCTTTATCGGACAGTGATGTCAACTCTCCTTCAAAGAGGAGTTTGGAAACGCATCACAAAGTGCAATCAGTATCTCAAAGGAGTTTAAATTTAAAATCATACAATGTTCCCCGGCACTTTTCAATGCAATCTATATCGTCAGTCCAAGAGGCCGAAAAGACACTGACACAGCTGGTAGGGGACTTTGAAGAAGGGAAGCTACATGCATTTGGTAATTTCAAAATGGAGCGTATTTTGATCTGGTGTCAAATTGTTTACTGTAACCATAGACCCTCTATACTACGCAACCTATATAGTTTGTGTACTGTGAGCTTAAGCATAGACTCTTTATACCTGCTGTAACCAATAAGGATTTTACAGGAAATGTAGGTTTTGTAACATGCGTATGTATGGGTGATCTGTATCGGTCCATCAGTATGTGTATGATTTGTCTCTGCCACCTTTTATGCACGGAGAGTAGAGTGGGGTCGGCGTGTACGTGGGACGGTCGTAGCTGGCCAGACTAAGTGGGGTCCATACTAGTGACCTGATAATCCATTCTATCACTCTGTGTCGCCAACAGGAGATGCAGCTGTTCTGGAACGAATGCAGGAGGTGAGGTCAATGCAGGAGGCACTGACCCAGAAGCATCTCGCAATGGACTCGGAGTTGCTCAAACAGGCAGCACAGGGTGACATTAGACAAGATGGCAGATTTGAAACTGGTCTTACTGACCTCATGTCAGAGGTACATACATAATGTGCAGGGACAGCAGTACTTACTAAGCTACAGTGGAACCTCTCTAATCCAGCACCTCTATAGTCCGACATTTTCTCTAATCTGACCATCTTATGAGGTACTGTCACCATATTAAAGTATGGTAGCAACCAACCAACCAACAACCTCCTAATTCAACATGATTAAAATTTTGAGGCCCCATTGAGTGTCAGATTAGAGAGGTTATACTGTAGTATGACTAGAGTCATCCCAAACCAGATTTATATACGTAGGCTCACCGCCTGTGTATGACAGCTATCCTGACCTGTTCTCACAGGTGTACCAATTGCTTGCATTGCTTTCTCACTCCTTGTGTGTACCTGCTTTACAATCGGAATCCTGTGATTTAGCCGTCAGTTTACACTTTGCTAGCCCCAAGCCCTGTTCAGTTGGACTGCATCATCTAGTATATGGGAAAGGGTCACCTGTGTCAGACGATTGGGTGGTTAGTCTTGCATAGCCCAGACCACTATTTTTGCCTACTGTCTCTGTGTCTGTGGCAGAAGAGGAGATGACATAGTGGACTGGGCTATGCATAACTTTGGAAGTTGTGTAAATGGTACAACCTGACCCCCCCCCCCCCTTGACCCCCCCCCCCCCCTCCAAGTGGTAGAATGTACTATATTGCCATGTCTTGGTGACTGGCTGGGAAGGGAACCACAAAATATTTACTCATGAAAGTTAGTATTACTGCAAGTTTTAACATTCTTCTGGCATGAGCCACAATTTTTTTTACCGTGAATAATTACCCCTTGAAAAATACCCTCTGTATGGTAATAAGATTTATCCAAGGGTCTTTGTTGGTGTCTTTGAGTTGTTCTCTTCTACGTATATAGCTCTTTCAACAATATCTGCTCTGAGTGTGTGTTTTGTGCTTTTTATGTATTACAGTGAAACCTCTCTTATCCGACCCTCAATGGGCCTTGAAAAAAATGTTGGATTAGGAAGTTGTCAGATTACAGAGTGACTATTAGCATTCATTAATTTTATATGGTGACTGTACCTCATAAGATGTTTGGATTAGTGATTTAAAGGAATCGAATAACAGAGGTTTTATTGTATTTATATTCATAGGATTTTTGTAGTACTGTACGTACATATGCACAGTGAGACTGTCTCTCTATGATGTATGTGTTGTTGTTTGTTCTTTTTCAATTTATGTAGCTCAAGGAACTCACTGAAGCAATGTATCCTGCCAGTTGCCTGTGGAGTTGTGTGTGTGTGTGTGTGTTTGTGTGTGTGTGTGTGTGTGTGTGTGTGTGTGTGTGTGTGTGTGTGTGTGTGTGTGTGTGTGTGTATGTGTGTATGTACGTACATGCGTGTATGTGTGTGTGTTTGTGTGTGTATGTGTGTGTGTGTGTGTGTGTGTGTGTGTGTGTGTGTGTGTGTGTGTGTGTGTGTGTGTGCATGTGTGTGTGCGTACTTCATGGTGATTTTAGCTGAGGATACTAGCAACCACATTGGTTCTTATTTGTCTGTTGGGTAGCATTTAATAGGTAATGTCTTGTGCGTGTATAGTACTGCAAGGAGCTGAAACACAGCATGTTAGATTGCCCAGGAGTTCGTTTGGGGGAGGGTGTAGTGGGCACACACCCCCTTGATAGAATCTCGCCTCACTTGAAATTATAGGAGAATTTATTCTTATGCACATGGATATGGGGTTTTCCCCTCTGTGTTTTGTAACCCCTCCCCCACTACTGTGCAAGTGAAGTGAAGATAATGATAGCGCTGATATACATTGTACCATAGACCCTTATACATTGTACCATAGACCCCTATACACATGTTAATTCTGTAAGAGTGTGTGCGTTTGTTCACCAAGTTTTTGATATGAGAAGTTTTCATAATTTTGCAATCTTAACCTGCAATTGCAACACAGTCAGAAACTGGAGACTCCTGTGAACACATCAAGTGCAGAGGAGGATGTTCGAAGCAAGCTTCAGTTTGATGGAGCAGAAGATAACACAATGCATGAAGAGTTTAAGGACGCGTCTGAAGAGCCTGAAGTTGTACAGGAGCAGCCTCCTCTTATGGAGTCCGCTGAAACAGCAAAGAAAGATGTGTGGAGACAATCCACTCCACAAGGACCATTGGAAAGCGTGTTACCAAACGAAGAGTTTCGTCGTCCCCGAGAACCTAGACGAATTTCATTGTCTCCTCAAATAACAGAAGTTTGATGTTTTATTATGCGCGTGCTTGTGTGTTGCAATTGTATTACAGTATAATTTACTGAAAATCGGGAATTTCCCGTCTCAACTGAACGCTTTGCACAAAAGGCGCGCTATTCCAATGGATTTTTCTGAGCTGCTTGTTTACGAACGAGACCTCGCAGCGTGCTACGAAGCAGAATATTTACTTACGCTACGGTGTTGTGAAGCATCTTTAGCATCACTACCGAGCGAAAAGGCAAATTTGGCGGTCAATGGCACTCTCCTAGCTCATCCCACGGCCAGTACTACTAGTGTACAACCCGGTGAAATTCTCTCTCAACCGCCCAGTGGTTATAATCAAGTCAATTTCAGTTCAAAGTTAAAGGACAACTGGGTAGGAGTTGGTGAGGCCTACCCCATTGACAGTAGCTACGAGAGCATGGATCACAGTATAGGCAGCAACATTTCAAGAGAGGACATGACAAGGAAGAGGCGTTTTCAAGACTCTTCTTCTTTCCCTTGTTTCACCAATCAGTGCTTACAGTTTTCACAACTCATGGGACAAGAGTCCAATGGCATGGAGATGGATGATTCCACTCAGCATTGCAATCCAGGACCTGTGGAGTTTAGTAGTCTAAACTCACCTTGTCACAAGCGGAAGAAAGAGTGAACAAGAGTTGTGAATCACTGCAGGCATATTTATTTTTATTTAATTAGACATTTTATACAGTGTCATGTGATAGTGTATGTATGGTACAGTTGATCGTAATATTATATTAGTACATTTGTAGTCCAACATCGACAATACATGGATGGAATGATATGGTACGTTATTTTTGTCTGAGTACTACAAGTGTGTAATAATATTATTCATTTTCTCAGTTCTAAAGTTTGTCTATAGCTGGTCAGTTGATTACAATTCCGTCAGCAATCGACGGACATATTTCTACCATATACATGACTGCATTTTGGGTATTTATCCCCCATGTCCCCTTCCACCCCATTGGCCTATCGCTTCTTACCTAGCATGGGCCACTAGTTTTATAGTCTGCCCCCACCATCTCAAACCGCCAATATCCAAATTTGGAGGGAATTTCTGGTGTACATCCCTATGACAGTTTCTCTAATATGTTTTTAACCAAAATTAGTGAATGCTCATTGCAAAGCACCACTAACAGTGTAACTTCCTCTCCAAGGACACACTGGGCATGAAATATATTCAGTGACTGCATATCTTTTGTAGAGAAGCTTGTCCTCTTTTGGAGGTTCAAAATGTATTGGAACTGTAGGGAGTTGTAGATTATGTGGGATCTTGACAACCTATCCTTTGCAGAGAGGGTTATTGTACTGTACTCTTATGTTGGATTGCCCATTATTGGAGGACCTACCTCATCTACGGTGGCAGTACTAATTTAAACAGGCATTTTTCTTATTTTCCCACACTTTCTTGACCTAGTGTCATCCTCAGGGAGCTGAGGTGTTCAGTGAGTGGCATTAGTTATCACGTCAATAGTGGAATTACGGTGGAACCTCTGTAATCCGACACACAATGGGCAGCAAAATTGTGTCAGATTACAGAGGTTGTTGGCTTACGAAGTGACTCTTAGCATACTTTAGTATGGTGGCTGTACCTCTCAGCATGGTTGGATTAGAGAGGATGTCAGATTACAGAGGTTCCACTCTATTGGCTTTTTGCATAATATTATAGGATGACGGTCTGACCACATTGATTATAATCAAAGGACTGTACATGTATACAAAGTTATTTTCAATATTGTACTGAAATTATTGTTGGTGGTCATTGTGTTGAGTTTGATTTATGCTTTGTGTTTGTACTGTGAATCTTCTCTTTGTCCCTATCTCGCTTGCTCACGCAGCTACTGCCTCGGAGGTAGAAACGCAAATCCTTTCGCGACCACTCTTCAGCATAGTCGACTCCTATCCTGGGGCAGCAGATAACATCCTCATCTTCACACCCATCACCAGTAATGTCACGCTGTGGTTGTTCCACCCACAGCAAGTCACTTGAAGTAATATCTAGCTTATTCAGATCCTTATCTATCTTGAAAGCACTGCATAACTTGGAGGGTCCGTTGCAGAGGTCTTTAACTGCAATACTTGAAGGAAGGCAGTCCTTCTTCTTGCTGTTCTTAGCCCTGGTTTTCTTCATGTCTTCTATGCCTTCTAGAGGCTCTAGGGCGCGAATAAGAACGGCTGCACCTTCTCCAGCACTGGACACGTTGAAGCAGTGGTACATGCCATAAATAGAATAAACATAAGACGTTCCGGGTGCCATGAACATTGCTTCGTTTCGAGTTGTTCGCTTTCCCTTATAAGAGTGAGCGGCCTTGTCGAATGCTCCCAGGTAGGCTTCCGTTTCAACTATTTTGCCTTTATAAACTTCACCATCAAGCACTCTTACAAGGACTTGTCCGAGCAGCTTCTTTGCGAGTTCTTCACAAGGTATATCGAAGAATTCAAGAGTATGCTGACCATCCTCCACTCTATCCTTCTTTTTCGATGGCAAACTACTTTTGTAGGCCTCTCTCTTGGATTGCAGACGAGCGCTCAAGGACGCCATTTTGATCAAATTGCACAAGGACTAGCTGATGCATCATCTGTAAAATCCGCTCGGATACTAGACTTGGAGTAAGGATGATGCCTAGTTCATACACACACACACACACATACACACACACACACACACACACACACACACACACGCACACACGCACGCACACACACACACATGCAAACACACACACATGCAAACACACACACACAAGGTGTGTTTGCAATGTATAGGAGTGACTGTCGCAGAACTGATCTGATGCCATGTTTGCTATAACATAATTGAAGAGGGTCTTGGCTAGCGAAGCACATCGTGTTCCAGATCTTCATATATACTGGTGTCATAAAATTTTGACCCTCCTTTGCAAGAATGATAGCTACAACCACACAGACAGATGTCAATCCATTTGTCTCTACAGTACCCTTTCTTAGTAGATATAGCCATTGATATAGCTAAGACCACGGCCCTGCTTTGCCCTTCATGTATGCAAGTACAGAGAAGGGTAAAGTAGGGGCTAAGGTAGGAATCCCTGAACTATACACTTGCAATGGATTGCAATATCAAATGTTACGAAATCATCTTGAATGTCACAAATTCATAAAATAGTCTGCAAAAATGTGTTTAGACAGTAATTGGCCCTCTGTCTGTCTGTCTCAAGCTACCAGACAAAGATTCACTTGACTTGCATATAATGCCAGATCTACTTCTTTGGGTAGGAAGGCTTTAAAGTGAATCCGCTAATCCTTATTGACATGGTCTTTGTGATGACCTCTTCAAAATCCTTCTTCCCCGAGTTGTACCTACGATGAAAGAGTTACCACGTCAGTGCTCCACAGCATACAAGCTTCACCTAGCATATACGTACATACCCTACACACACAAACATTACGCACGTACTTGTAGAACTTGGCAGCCATGTCTGAGGATACAATCTTCGGTCCTGCACCGTAAATTCGCCTTGCCTGTCAACAAAATACAATGCTATCATTTATACACATCAGAATGCACTGATAACTGTATTATTATTGTATTATATGTAGGCTCAGTATACAGTATGGTATTAATATATATAGATATAATATGGTATTAATATATACATGTATAATCATATGCAACGGAAACTCTATACTCTGAAGTTGGCAAGACCCCAGTGTGGGGAACAAACACAGTGAGATAAACCAGGGCCCACTGTAGTCTGGCGTTGCTGACCTGATTCTCGCTCGGTCCCCCAAAAAAAGGCCGAGCGAGAATAGGGTCGGCAACCCCAGACTAGGCCCACTATGTGTGACAAACATAACATGGAGTCTATTACTAATAACACAGGTTGCTCCGTCAGTATGTGAACAATCTCCACAGGACCTTGAAAAAGTCTGCTGTTGGGAAATTCTGCATTCAGGGACATTCTTCCAGGAGGGGGAGGTACATACGTTCCACAGTATATCTGAGCAGATCAATACAAAAATAGTGGTACACGTACACACGTACGTACTTCATTCTCTTCCGGGTAGTAGTTGTAGAGGGCCTTGAACTTTATGCTCCCTGTGCTGTCCTTGAAGAGAATAAGACAGTGGTTTCCTCCATTCTTGTCCAACTCCTGAAATCACATACATTATAAGGTACGTACTTACAAGCAAATGTAAATTCACATACATGTATGAACTCACACACGCACGCGCGCGCGCACACACACACACACACACACACACATACACGTATGTACGCACACACGCACATACACACGCACACACACACACGCACACACACACACACACACACACACACACACTGTGACCTGGATGGCTTCTACTCTCTTATCTATGTTGGCACTTCCAGCCAAGCACACACAGCTAATGGCATTTCGTATCAGCTTTTTGTTCGAATTTGCCCTGGGAGCGACATAGTAGGCTGGGACTGGGAACAGCAAAGCACATAGATAGAGTGTAAAATGCTACACTGCTAAGTATATGCATACATGTACACACATACAGAAATCACAGAGCACATAAGACGCAGAGAGCCTAGCACAGAAAGAAATAATACAATTTGACTTAGGAAACATAATTGGTATATATGTTCATACCATATATTATACGTAATTACAGTCTAACCCGCTTAATATACCGCCGGATATTAGGCCAAACTGTTTAATATGCCATTAATTTTTGGAACGAATTCCAATGTATGGGCCAAGTATACACATAATATGCCAACCGCCATATCCGCCATCCGCCATGATAATTTATGGTTATGGTTATGGTAACGGTTATTAGGCCAAATTTTCTGAAAACCAATAGTGGCCTAATAAGTGGGTTAGACTGTATTATTATTATTATTATTTTAATTTTTTTATTATTATTATTATAATTAGATTTTTACTTCATTTATATTATCATTATCATTATTACGGTTGGATAGGCCAAAATGGCCCTTAGACCAAGATAAAGGTAACAAGTACAAAAGTAGGTATAGCAACAGTAGTTCAGTGGGATAACAGTAAATACGTAAAATGACAAAGAAATATATACACTCGTATGTACATACATACTGTATGTACATATGTACTAGGTATATACGTACATACATACTGTATGTACATATGTACTACGTATATACGTACATAAGTATACATGCAATAAGATCCCTGAGATCTGTCCTCAACTGAAATACTTTCCATAGGCCGAATGTACATACATACAAGACTTAAGCCTAGGCCACACTATCGTTAAAATACCAATGAACGAATAATTTGGACAAATCGTTCGTCAACGATGAACATGATCACCTAACAACGAATGCCTAATTTACATTCGGCGTTTGTCAAAATCGTTTATTGTATACCAAAGAGCGGGAAATTTTCACAGGGGAATATATTCACTATATTTACAAATTGTACAAATTCACGAAACTTTTACGGTGAAAATTTAGCCAAATACACACTAAAGTCGGGAAAACAGCATGCTATAACAAGATTCTCCAAGGAATGAATCATTGAGCTCAGCAAAAGCATGTTCTGAACATAAAACGGTCTAGAAATAGATGCAAATGGAAATAAAACTAGCGAAAATTACATTTTACTGTGATTCACGAAAATTACAATACAAAAGCCCACAAACTCAAAACACCCCACACAGAGAAAGGAGGAGATGGGCTCACCGTTGTGAGACCAAGGATTTCTACCATTCTTGCCAAGACCCTGGTCGTCAGTGCTCCTATCCTTATCATAAGGAGTAGAATGCTCTTGAACTTGCTGAGGTTTCGTGCGTCCTTTGTTGTTACTACCATGTACACTTCTGTGTGCAATGGGATTGTGAGTTTTGTGGGCACTGAGATCCTTCTTACCAATCTTCTCTCTGTCATCCATCACCTGATCACTCAATCTCCACTCTTTGTGACTTTCGTGATGTTCATCTGCCTCTGGTTCTGGTTTCTTTGACGAAGGAGCTGTTTTCTTCCTGGTCTTCCTTTGCAGTGGTGGTTTTGGGCGCAAAGGAACATTGTGACCATTGTCAATGCCACACCAGAAGGCATCGTCTCTGTCCTCAGATTTAAACTGCAGTATTGGAGACTGATGACCCAAGGATACTTCCTGTTTGTGTGATCCTGCCTTCTGGTCATTTCCTGCTTGCAGGTTGCTTGGTTGCTGGTGACTTCCTGCTTGCAGGTCACTTGGTTGCTGGTGACTTCCTGCTTGATATTGGCTTCCTTTTTGATGATAATTTCCTGTTTGGTGGTGCCTTTTCCTTTGTCGCTGACCACTTGTTTGTTGGTGACTTCCTGTTTTCTGACAATTTCCTGTTTGTGGATGAGATGCTACTCTCTCATCAACCAACTGTTGTAGCTGTTCTGGAAACTCTGCGTTCGTCTTAGTGGACGAACCAACCTTTCCAGTCTCAATTTCTCTGGGTACATCTGAGAAAGGTGCAGATGGTGCTGAAACACTCATTTGTAAAGCAACTTCCTTCTCTTTCCCCCTCCTCTCCTTCTCCCTGCTGTGCTGAAACATCCACATGTGCATTCTGAGGAGCAAGGGGACGCTCTGTGGTGCTGGAACAAGCTCCTTGCCACATTCCTTAACTTCAAGGCAAATTTCACTCGCAATTTCAATGCCTTCATCATCTGAAAAAAATTAAAGTACTTACAATAAACACACAAGTACAACTATACAAATAATATTATATATATACATAGCCTATAGCAAATATACAATATATAAGTGCATATGTACATACAGTAATATACTTTATGGTGTTTATCACTTTCATCCATGTATATCCATGTGATAGGTATGTACATAATAAATATATTGTAAATTTATTCTACAGTTGCAGCATGCGTACCACTGCTATCATCTGTATACTCTGATCTGTAGCCGGTAAGCCTTGTCAAGCTGCTGGTTGAAGAACACCTCCTAACGCGCAGGTGGGACCCCACTTTCCCTGAAGGCTTGGTAGCTCCAACAAGTGAAGTTACCGATGCAGTAATCATGCTGACTACGACTACTTTGATTTGATGAGATCAACAAGAAGACTGAGCATAAGCCAGATTATGTGCCACAGCGATCAGCAATAACCAGTCCACACAGTAAAGGCTATTTCCGAAAATGATCTCGAGGAACTCGCCGCCATGTTCAGGGTATCCCGACGGCCATTTTATAACCATGGTAACGTGCAATATCTACAAATGTAAGCTAAAAACCTCTATCATAAATTTTGATGACATCATAGCATTCTTGGTACTTGATGTAAAATGGCCTCCGAGCCAGCAGAGAAGAAGTCGAAGTGTTCATCAGGTCGTTTAGCTGACAAGGTGATCCTCGTAACAGCAGCGGCACAAGGAATCGGAAGAGCTTCCGCAATCGTGAGCTGTAGCAACATCGAATGCTGACGTTAGTAAGTTTGTATCGTTGGACTTGCTATCATTCTGTTGTTTAGGCTTGTGCAAGGGAGGGTGCTACTGTCATTGCTACGGATATTAACGAGCAACTTTTACAAGAACTGAACGAAAGCGAAGGTAGTAGGCAAGATATTGCCAATATTATGTAGCATAAGTAACCAAATTTGCGTTTCTCTGCGTTTTCAATGTCTGTATTGCCACCATAGATACTCAGGAGGATTAGAGAAAAGTGACTTGTTGTTATTACTTCTTTTTTAGGTATAACAACTGAGGTGTTGGATGTCACTAACAAGGATGCTGTGGATGTCATTGTGAAGAAGTACAGTAACATCAATGTGCTCTTCAATTGTGCTGGGTGTGTGTTGTGTGTGTGTGTGTGTGTGTGTGTGTGTGTGTGTGTGTGTGTGTGTATGTGTGTGTGTGTGTGTATGTATGTGTGTGTGTGTATGTGTGTGTGTGTGTGTGTGTGTGTGTGTGTGTGTGTGTGTGTGTACATGTGCTGTGTGTGTGTGTGTGTGTGTGTGTGTGTGTGTGTGTGTGCGTGTGTGCATGTGTGTGTGTGTGCGTGTGCTGTGTGTGTATGTGTGTGTGTGTTTGTGCTCTGTGTGTGTGAGAGCATGCGCGCGTGTGGGTGTGAGCATGTGTGTGTGTGTGTGTGTGTGTGTGTGTATGTGTGTGTGTGTAGGTGTGTGGGTGTGGGTGTACTGGGCATGTGCTGTGTGCTGTGTGTGGGGGATGGGTCTGTGTTGGGTGGGGTAGAATATCTATCATGTGGGTGTCCTCCTGTTCAAGTTTGGAGGACGAGTAATGAGGATTGCCATATTCTCCGGTTGCTGAGTCATGTGGGCACGTGCATACATCTACTAGAGGATCTATCTTCTTGCCAAGTTACTGTAAATGAAAAGCTCAATAAGAAGCCGGAAGGTAGGATAGTTTTTCTCAATGCATCTACTGTCCACTTCTTCCCTTCAGATTTGTTCACCATGGTACTATTCTGGACTGTGAGGAGAAGGATTTCGACTTTTCCTTCAATTTGAATGTGAAGAGTATGTTTTACCTCTGCAAGGCTGTCATTCCACAGGTGTGTGTGTGTGTATGTGTGTGTGTGTGTGTGTGTGTGTGTGTGTGTGTGTGTGTGTGTGTGTATGTGTGTGTATGTGTGTGTGTGTGTGTGTGTGTGTGTGTTATAATAATTATTATGCTTATATGTAATTACAACTATTATTATTATTACATGTTTCACAGATGAAGATGCAAGGAGGAGGTAGTATCATTAACATGTCCTCTATTGCTTCAAGTATTAAGGTATGTATGTATTTGCACCATAGTGTGTGTAAATGGTATTAAACTGAATGTGTGTGTGTGTGTGTGTGTGTGTGTGCGTGCGTGCGTGCGTGCATGTGTGCGTGTGCATGAAGTATGGTACATCTGCGCTATTGTTCCCCACAGGGTGCTCCCAATAGGTTTGTGTATGGTGCTACCAAGGCTGCCGTCATAGGATTGACAAAGGGTATTGCTGCTGATTTCATATCAGATGGCATACGCTGCAACGCAATCTGTCCTGGTTAGTCCTGCCCTTTTAACAGGCAAACAGAACGTTCTGGTTAAGAGCGAGCTAATTGCTGTGAAACCTCATTAATCAACCTTAAGTGTATTTGCACTATTGTGGATTGTCATGAATTCCCTGTATTGTTGTGTTGTCTCAGTGGTTTGTTTTTTTGGGAAATGCGTGGTGAATTAGTGTGTGTGATGGATGGCATCAACCACTCATTCATCGGGATGCCTGCATGGAATTGATGGAGCTTGTACGGGTTTCGTGGATACTGCCGTGTTAAGTTAGTGGGAGTTCCCTGTGGGCTTCATATCTCTGTTGTATCTCTTCCTCAGGCACCATAGAAACTCCTTCCTTGCATGGCAGAATGGCTGCTACTGGTGACAAAGAAAAGGTGTGTGGATGTGGAGAGTGGGTGATGTCGCATGACATCACATGACATCATGACATCATGTGATTTTTCATGTGACTGTAGGCAATGAAGGGGTTTGTTGCCAGACAGAAAATGGGTCGTCTTGGCAGACCAGAGGAAGTAGCGGCTATTGTTGTTTACCTAGCATCTGACGAGGTGTGTGTGTGTGTGTGTATGTGTGTGTGTGTGTGTGTGTGTGTGTGTGTGTGTGTGTGTGCGTGTGTGTGTGTGAGCATTCACGTGTGTTTACATTTGCATGTTCTTCATTCTTAAAGAACATGCAGTTACATAATGAATTGGAAAATTTCAAATTACACATTTCCCCTTTTTTTCCAGTCGGCCTTTGTCACAGGAACAGAGTCAATAATTGATGGTGGGTGGAGCCTCTAAGCCTCACCTTCAAGACTATTATTTCATATGTCGACTGATTGACTGCGCAGGTAGATCTCTATGCAGATCAATATACAATATATCCAAAATTTATAGTTTAAGTAAGATTTAGTTTTTCCATGCACCAGCTGTTGTGCGTACTGAGTTCTCTTTAACAAAATTATCAGTTTATTTTGATGTTACATATAATTATATCATATAATTTTGCAGTTTAATATATATATGCTGCAGAAAAGGAAACATGCAATGATATGCACATTACCATATATCCGGAAATATTGGCGACATTTTTAATTTGGCGCTTTGGCGGTCAGGATCAAAATTGCCAAATTTCTATCATCAAATTTACATAAACCTACTTACTATGCTTTGGCCTTGCTGTGCAACCGCCAAATTTATTTTTCGCCAATATTTTATTACAGCCTGATCTTGCGCAAATCACCAAATGTAATGATCGCCAATATTTCCAGATGTACAGTATAATATCATTAACTTGCAAATTGATTGTAACAATCTTCCAATATAAATAGTAACAATATTATAGTACAAACTGCGCTGGCATGTGCATCTGCTATACTAAATCATGATTGAGAATTTTAGAGTTCCACAATTTCTATATATAGCAAAAAGTGCTTCGTTAAATGATGCCCAAAGTGCTGTGTTGAGTGATCACTTCCTGTGAGACTGTATGAGAAAAGGAGAGGGGAAATATCAGGGGATTCCCCAACACATTTATATCACTAAATCAACATTGCCAGGAATAATGAAGATACACAAGCAGCCCATATGGGTAATCACTTGGGGATTCCTCATTCAAGTTCCCATAGCAACAAATTCAAAAACATGCTATTCCACCAATGCCAATTAGCTACACATACGCACCTTCACACATGTACTACAAACACATGCGCAAAGAGGTCATATACTTGCAAACATAAATATACAAAAACACACAGCACACTCACTGTGTCCACCAGTGGCCACCACTTCTCCATCTTCTCACTCAGGTCCAGTTCCGACAGAGGAACACAAACTTCTCCCAGAAAACTGTTCCTTCCAAACCTGTCCCAGTCCCACACACTCAAGCAAAGTGTCTTCTTTGGCAATTCAGACTGAGGAACATTGTACTGAGAGAAAGGCACAAGTGCAGCTCAAAGGAGGACAGATAAGATTACACTCAGTACACAAAACACCTTCAGAGTCTCGTTGTAGACAGGATTCAGGCTCTTCTTTACAACTTTTGTTTTCTTCTTTGTCTCCTTCTTCTTGTCTGGAAGAAGATAGGTCTTCACGTAAGCATCTGATGTCCCACTTTTGTCTGCAGCTGCAATGTCCCTTGCTCTGTTGACACTGATAACAAGTTTTCCTTTACTGTACTCCACTCCAAAGAGAACCTCTCCAGTGATGGTATAGTCCCCCTTCTCTGGCATGGTACTGTAGAAACTGGTAAGACTCTCTTTGCTTCCAACTCGTTTGAGGTTCTGGACAAAAATAAAGAGGGAAAAGGGAAGAAGGAAGAGGAGGGTAGAGGAGAGGGAGGTAGAGGAGAGGAGATATAGGAAGGGAAGAGGAGAAAAGAAGGGGAGATGAGGGAGGAAGGGGAGATGAGGAAGGAAGGGGAGATGAGGAAGGAAGGGGAGATGAGGAAGGAAGGGGAGATGAGGGAGGAAGGGGAGCAGGGAAAGAGGGAAGATAGGGCAAGGAACAGAGAAGAATGGGGAGAGAAGGAGTGAGCTGAACATATTTACAAAACTGAACAGCAACACTGTATGGGACAACCTACAGTTTGCAAACGTTCTGGACTTCTGTGTGGGTGTGACAGTGGGCGTGACTCATCCACATGTGGTTCCTCCATCCCAGTTGGTGGGGATATCGTTATGGCAGGAGAGTCTTCCTTAGGAGATGGAGATACACTCCCTGTGGGCGGAATCTCAAAGTAATTGCAGGGTTCACCCTTCACTATCATAAGTAGCTCCACTCCGCTCACCCAATCCAACATCTGGTTTCCTAGTTTCGCTGTCCACCAGAGAGACAGATCCAGAACCAACTGAAGTCTTGTGAGGACTATTGCGACGCAAGGAGTGGTGTTTGTGTACCTGTGTGGAGGTCTGAGAGACGCACACAAGTGACAGTATTCAATAAGAAAAATGTTGAGGCAAAAGTGGTGCATTTGCACTGTGAACCAATACATAAATAGGGATCCAGTTTATCCATGCATTATGCAACATAATACGAAATCTCCAAATCCCACGATCTTTAAAGCAAAATCCTGAGCTGAAACCTCTCCAATCCAATACTCAATCGAACTTGAAAGAAGTGTCAGATTAAGAGACTGTCGGATTACAGAGTGACTCTTAGCATACTTTAATATGGTAACTGAACCTCATAAGATGGTCCGATTAGAGGGAATGTCAGATTAAAGAGGTTCAACCGCACTCCTACCAGGTAGCACATATGCTTTCACTTCACCACTTTAGTTGGTGTGCATGGAGTACACTCACTGTGTCCACCAGTGGCCACCACTTCTCCATCTTCTCACTCAGGTCCAGTTCCGACAGAGGAACACAAACTTCTCCCAGAAAACTGTTCCTTCCAAATCTGTCCCAGTCCCACACACTCAAGCAAAGTGTCTTCTTCGCTACTTCAGACTGAGCAACATTGTACTGAGAGAGAAACAGAGAAAGGACAATGGGAAATTTTGTAGTACACACAAGAAGAAATAACCCTAAACAAGTTATAGGAGTGCGTTGTGAGGGCTGCTGCCTTGAGCACTGAAATCAATTCTGAGAGTCCATTGCAACGGTAACAGCTGAACGCTCACTGAGAGGTACAAATTGAACACTCACTGAGCAGTACATTTGTAAACTGTGGTTGAATATTTTGAAATCATTCCATGAAAGCAGTACACAACTACATTACTGGGAAAGTTTTGAGGAGATAAAGTTTCGCGAAATTCGCCTAGTCAATAGCATTCGTGAAACTTCAATTTGCGAATGCTAGCTCTGTTCTATACATCTATATATGAAATGCAGCGATTTGCGAAAGTTTTTTTCTGCGAAAATTGTGAAATCTAGGGATTTGTGAAGTTTTACTCCGTGAAACTTTCCAAGTATGTGCCCAGTATAGCCTTGTGTGGCAGGATATGTGTATTTGTATAGTTCCATCATTCTATGGTGGCAGCTCCCAAAACATACCTTCAGAGTCTCGTTGTAGACAGGATTCAGGCTCTTCTTTACAACTTGAGTTTTCTTCTTTGTCTCCTTCTTCTTGTCTGGAAGAAGATAGGTCTTCACGTAAGCATCTGATGTCCCACTTTTGTCTGCAGCTGCAATGTCCCTTGCTCTGTTGACATGGATGAGGAGCTCTCCCCTAACATACTCCACTCCAAAGAGAACCTCTCCAGTAATGGTATAGTCCCCCTTCTCCGGCATGGTACTGTAGAAACTGGTAAGGCTCTCTTTGCTTCTAGTACGCTTGAGATTCTAGGTGGGGATTGTGTGCAATGAATCACTTTTATGTGCCCACACACACGCACACACACACACACACACACACACACACATACATACACACGCACACACGCACACACACACACACACACACACACACACACACATACACACACGCACGCACACACGCATGCACGCACACACACACACATTTCATTGTGTACTAACAGACAAAGGACTTTGTCCCCCACTAATAGAAATGGCAGATGCTGTGAGGGTATCTGAGGGATTTTCCTTTTCCTGTTGCCCAGCAACACTAACAGATGTACTAGATTCCACTGACAATGGCTGTACTGGTACAGGAGGAGGGAAGGGCTCTGAAACTTGTGGGTGTGTCTGATGATCCCCTGTTTCTTTATCTTCAGCTGGCGAGTGAGTGTTCTCTTCAGTTGGTTGCTGGGTGTCTTCTGCAGCCGGTGGGTGGGTGTCTTCTTGTGGTGTTATGAAGATATGTGATACTGGTGAGGTTTGTGATGTTGGGGAGATGAGTGATGCTGGTGAAGTTTGTGTAGCTGGGGAAGTGAGTGGAATTGACTGTACTTCACCAGCCTCCTGCCTGTCTGGGAGAGGCACTTCTGTAGATGTGACCTTGGGAGAGGAAGGGTGAGTGACCTCCTTTGAGGGAACATCAGTAGCTGTGGAGGCCATGGGAGGAAGGACATCTTCAGATGCTGCCTTCAACTGAGGGCCTGCATCCTAGGCAACATAAAATAAAGAGATAATAGCAGTAGTGGTGCTGGTTAGGGTGTTGTATGTATGTATGTGAGAGTGCAAGAGAAGATGGTGAGGGTGCAAGGGTGAATATGGTGAGGATGGAGGTGGTGAATCAATGGAAGAAGAGGCAGTAATAGAGAGTAGAAATCAACCCATGTTAATAGCAAGGATAGTGACAGTGAGGGTGCAAATGGTGAATACAGTGAGGGTGCAGATGGTGAATACAGTGAGGGTGCAGATGGTGAATACAGTGAGGGTGCAGATGGTGAATACAGTGAGGGTGCAGATGGTGAATACAGTGAGGGTGTAAATGGTGAAACGTAGTGAATGCTCTTATAGTACATACGTACATATAAGGATCCTACGTACTTTTTCATAGAGAGGCCACCACTTCTCCATCTTCTCACTCAGGTCCAGCTCAGACAGAGGAACACGAACTTCTCCTAGAAAGCTGTTCTTTCCAAACCTGTCCCAGTCCCACACACTCAACCAAAGTGTCTTCTTTGGCAATTCAGACTGAGGAACATTGTACTGAGAGAAGGGGACATAAAATGAAGGAGGGAAGAAGTAAGGACAGTAGGATAGGACATTACCTTCAGAGTCTCGTTGTAGACAGGATTCAAAGTCTTCTTAATGATTCTAGTTTTCTTCTTTGTCTCCTTCTTCTTGTCTGGAAGAAGATAGGTCTTCACGTAAGCATCTGATGTCCCACTTTTGTCTGCAGCTGCAATGTCCCTTGCTCTGTTGACATGGATGAGGAGCTCTCCCCTAACATACTCCACTCCAAAGAGAACCTCTCCAGTGATGGTATAGTCCCCCTTCTCTGGCATGGTACTGTAGAAACTGGTAAGACTCTCTTCACTTCCAACTCGTTTGAGGTTCTGGATGGGGTCACAAAAGAAAACTAAACAGTTGCTTTCAAGGTGTTGTACACACAGAGAAATCTCTCCAATCTGACACTCCGTGGGCAGCAAAACTGTGCTAAACTACTGAGATTGGTAGCTTGGGGTGTGTTAGAGTACGAAGATTATCGGAGTATGGAGTGACTCTTAGCATACTTTAATATAGTAACTGCACCTCATAAGATGGTCGGATAAGAGAGAATGTCAGATTATAGAGATGTCAGAATACAGAGGTTCTACTGTGTGTACAGCAGATAAGTTCACTTACTGTTTCTGTGCGTTCTGGGGAAAGATGGTGAGGGGATGGCTTTGGAGGGTGTGGTTTCTTAAACATAGAATCATCGTTTTTATCAGTGGGTGGAGGCTGTGATATAATTGCAGGAGTTTCCTCCTCGGCAATGACAGATACGTTTCTTACAATCTCAGTGGGTGGG
>CAUJGJ010000368.1:1100000-1110000 GCA_963170055.1 Halisarca cf. caerulea
GGCCCGGGATAAATCGAGTCCCGGGATAAATCGAGGCGCGGGATAAATGGAGGCCCAGGATAAATGGAGGCCCGGGATAAATCGAGGCCCGGGATAAATGGAGGCCCAGGATAAATGGAGGCCCAGGATAAATGGAGGCCCAGGATAAATGGAGGCCCAGGATAAATGGAGGCCCAGGATAAATGGAGGCCCAGGATAAATTGAGGCCCAGGATAAATCGAGGCCCGGGATAAATCGAGGCCCAGGATAAATCGAGGCCCAGGATAAATCGAGGCCCAGGATAAATGCGTACAGGAAGTCCACAGCTACAGTCTCACGAATGGTGTGGAGACCGAACAGAAGAACTTTTTTGTAAGACCAATTCTCAGATATTCACAAATAAAATTTCACGATTCACTTCTCCACTGCAAAATTGTAAAAATTAAGTTGGGTCAACAGGGCCACTGGCGTATGTTCACAAACCGGCACACACACACGTACGCACACACACACACACACACACGCGCGCGCGCGCGCGCACAAGCACGCATGCATGCACACACACACACACGCGCGCGTGCACACACACACACACACACACACACACACACACAGTAGTAGAGTACACTCACTGTGTCCACCAGTGGCCACCACTTCTCCATCTTCTCACTCAGGTCCAGTTCAGACAGAGGAACACGAACTTCTCCCAGAAAGCTGTTCCTTCCAAATCTGTCCCAGTCCCACACACTCAACCAAAGTGTCTTCTTCGCTACTTCAGACTGAGGAACATTGTACTGAGAGAGAAAGGACAAAATGTGAAGTACAAAATAAAATGAACTAGTTGAAGGCACATGTACATATGTACATAGCACAACCCTCCAAACTGAAAAATCTGGAACCCTCCCTAAACTGGATGTGTTTTCAACTCTTGTTCATTACATTTGCTACACATGTCAAACCTCACCAACCTGGAAACCTCTCTAAATTTGACAGTTTTCGCTAGTTTAAAGGCCTTAGGATGTGTGGTTTAGAGAAGTTCACCATACATGGCAGGTTTACCTTGTAAAACAAACTTTAGGAGATCCATAAAGTTGGGTCTCATCATCAGAAGTTCTACTTACCAGGATATGATACTACATGTACAGTACTACAGCAAACCAGACAGGGATTGGAAACTTGTTTGTGTGGAGCAGAAGTTTGTCTTCTAAGAGTGTTCTTCTTAACGAGGGTATACTGCACACACGCACTCAGCAATGAGTGCACACAAGCATGACCATATGTATGGGGCTAGAAATGTCCACTGGTTAGAGGTAGGTACATGGACGGTGGTAGGTACGTGGGCGGTGGCTGGTACTGTAATGGACTTGTGGGGGCTGGACTGAACCTCATGGTGAAAACATTCCCAAGTGGAAAATTGCTCACAATATCATTTACAGTGCATTTTGAGTAGAATGTATGCATGTACGCATGTGTGCATCATAGCTGGCTTCTTACACACCCTCACGTGTGACACATGAACATATATCATGAACATATACACATACAAACTCCTCACTCATACTCTCTCCCTACTTCATGTACAGTACACAGACTAGTACACACTCCTCACTCTGTCCCTACCTCATGTACAGTACACAGACTAGTACATACTCCTCACTCTGTCCCTACCTCATGTACAGTACACAGACTAGTACATACTCCTCACTCTGTCCCTACCTCATGTACAGTACACAGACTAGTACACACTCCTCACTCTGTCCCTACCTCATGTACAATACACAGACTAGTACATACTCCTCACTCTGTCCCTACCTCATGTACAATACACAGACTAGTACACACTCCTCACTCTGTCCCTACCTCATGTACAATACACAGACTAGTACACACTCCTCACTCTGTCCCTACCTCATGTACAATACACAGACTAGTACATACTCCTCACTCTGTCCCTACCTCATGTACAGTACACAGACTAGTACACACTCCTCACTCTGTCCCTACCTCATGTACAATACACAGACTAGTACATACTCCTCACTCTGTCCCTACCTCATGTACAGTACACAGACTAGCACACTCCTCACTCTGTCCCTACCTCATGTACAGTACACAGACTAGTACACACTCCTCACTCTGTCCCTACCTCATGTACAGTACACAGACTAGCACACTCCTCACTCTGTCCCTACCTCATGTACAGTACACAGACTAGTACACACTCCTCACTCTGTCCCTACCTCATGTACAGTACACAGACTAGTACATACTCCTCACCCCGTCCCTACCTCATGTACAGTACACAGACTAGTACATACTCCTCACCACAATACCCATGCCTAATTAACAGTACACAAACCACTACTCATAGTTGGTACCTCTACCCATCAGCCAAACATATGAGATTTTGCGTACATTCCCTTCATTACATCCTCCCAAAACAAGGTCATGTTCAAGAACATGCTAAGTATGAGGGATACAGTAGAACCTCCGAATAAAGGACACTTTGGGGACGACATACGTAAATTCAATTGATTTGTTCCTTGTAGAGAGGTTTTCCTCTTTAAAATGTATTATTGGAATTATACTGGGGCCATAAGTTGTGTCCTTTGTAGAGAGGTTTGTTGTACAGTAAAATCTCGATAATTAGAACCATGATAATTAGAATATCTGGCTTAATTCAAACACTGATGAATGTACCGTTCCTAATGTATGGAGTACATATGTGGCTGGTTAATTAGAACTTACAGATAATTAGAACTTTTTTACCAGAAAATCAAGGTTCTAATTAAAGAGATTTCACTGTATTTGGGAGTCCACTATCAGAGGTTCCACTGCATCTCTATATACTGAAAGGTGCTAGTCTCGTGTAGCCAGACATCTTGTTATCTGCTCTTCACTTCCAGAATCAAAGAGAACAGGAGAAGTTGTCTGGCTTTGCAAGACCAGCTTCACGCTCGCTGACTCTAGACATATCACTCACCGACAACGATTCATTGAAAATGGGATCTAGGTTCTTCTTCACAACTCTTGTCTTCTTCTTCGACTCTTTGCCTGGATCAGGGAGGAGATAAGCCTTCACATAAGGGTCTGCTCGGCCATTTCTGTCCACTGCTGCAAGACCACGTGCACGCTTCACATTGACGATAACCTTCCCGTCAAAGTACTCCACACCGAACAGGATGTCACCAGTGATGTCGTAGTCTCCCCTCATGCTTCCACCACTGTAGTCGCTGTACTGACTTGACATGCTGTTTCTACGTGGCAGCTTAGTGGCTGCTTCAAGAACAGACTCCTGTGTGTGTGTGTGTGTGTGTGTGTGTGTGTGTGTGTGTGTGTGTGTGTGTGTGTGTGTGTGTGTGTGTGTGTGTGTGTGTGTGTGCGCGTGTATGTGAATGTGTACAGGCAACAAGTACATATGTAATACAGTGTCATAAATTTGTTTTAAATTCAAAAGTAAAACTGACATAATTCAATAGCAAAGAAAGCCAACCTTTCTAACATTTCCCTCAGCACCTGTCTTCTGTTTCTTGTCTGTTAGCCCTTTATCCTCTTTCACAGTCTTCTGCTCTGTAGGAGCATTCTTCTCCACTGTTGTTGCTACCTTCTGTGATTGAGTGGCTAGATCCAGTGTATTGATGGTGTTTGAGTTCTCCTTTCTCTCATTCTCTCCCTCTGGCGTTTGAGAAGGATGCACCTTCTTTGCCTGTCGCAGTCTCCTTTCATCTGCCGGTCCACTCTTCATAATGCGCTTGGCTGGAAGGGTCATCACCCTTGACAATTCGCCTTGGGGGAAATCCCTGTTGAACTGTTCTAAGTTTCTCAAGGATTTTAACACAAGTTGAGTCCCAAATATCTCATCGTCGTCTTGTGGAGAGGACGGTTCATATTTCAGTACTTTGCTCGTGCCCAGTCTGTACACTCTGTAGATGAGAGTAGAACAAGAGATAGTGTAAAATATGTGCACATCAGCAAACATTCACCAACGTAAACTGCAAATGCACTCGCCTTCTCTTCTCACACAGCGTACAGACGAAGTCGACCGTGGCTCTCGGTGGAATCCTACACTGTTTGCACACTTTGTAAAAGCAGTGAGGACATCGTGCTCCCGTGTTGAGGATGATCCCAAACCGTGTCGAGCAGAGGGGGCAGGCCCTACCTGAACTCTCTTGTACGTGTTGTCGCATCATCTTATGCTCTTCATCTATTTCCGTATGAAGTTTACTGCATGAATGGGGAAAGAGGGGAAGGGTGAGGAGGGGAGAGAGGGGAGGAGAGGGGAGGGGAGGGGAAAGAGGAGAGGGGAGGGGAGGGGAGGGGAGGGGAAAGAGGAGAGGGGAGGGGAGGGGAGAGAGGGGAAGGGAGAGAGGGGAGAGGTAAGAGTAACGGTAGAGAAGACTCTTCATTACTGCACTCTTTATAAGGGAGTGTGTGCTGACCAGGATTGTGCACGGACCAGGAGTGTGTACTGACCAGGAGTGCGTGCTAACCAGGAGCGTGTGCTAACCAGGAGTGCGTGCTAACCAGGAGCGTGTGCTAAC
The DNA here is from genome assembly GCA_963170055.1 of Halisarca cf. caerulea. Classification (NCBI taxonomy): domain Eukaryota; kingdom Metazoa; phylum Porifera; class Demospongiae; order Chondrillida; family Halisarcidae; genus Halisarca; species Halisarca cf. caerulea. The sequence goes on from CAUJGJ010000368.1 coordinate 1,104,521, forward strand.
CAGGAGTGCGTACTAACAAGGAGTGTGTGCTAACCAGGAGCGTGTGCTAACCAGGAGTGTGTACTAACAAGGAGTGTGTGCTAACCAGGAGTGTGTGCTGACCAGGAGTGTGTGCTGACTAGGAGTGTGTGCTGACCAGGAGTGTGTACTAACCAGGAGTGTGTGCTAACCAGGAGTGTGTGCTGGCCAGGAGTGTGTGCTGACCAGGAGTGTGTGCTGACCAGGAGTGTGTACTGACCAGGAGTGTGTGCTGACCAGGAGTGTGTGCTGACCAGGAGTGTGTGCTGACCAGGAGTGCAATTCGAGTATCTATGGTATGCCAGAGGATAAGGTGTGTCAGTAGGCAAAAAATAGCTCTAGGACTAGTAGCTTTTTGGGGGATGCTGAATAGGTAAATCAAATTCCGCTAGCACCAAGTACCGGTGCAAATACAGCAATAAACCACATTCCTCGAATAGCAAGCTCATCAAGTCGAATCGTCTTCTCAGTTACGTACCAGGCTCGAAGACTTTCAGACGAGAAAGTCTCCGACCCTTCACCAGTTGTAGGCGAAGTGCAAAAATATCAAAACTGGCAAAAACTGATAGTGGCCTTTCACTAAGTAGACAAAAGAGATCTCAGTTGGAACAAAACCTACTTTAGACGGTTCTCTTCCGTCTTCATCTCATCACAGCTCCTCTTCAATACATCTTCAATCTTCTTCCTCTCATCTTCGTCCAAAAAACTCAGATCCAGTAGATGCTGGGCTGAGGACGGCCCGGTGTTGGGGACCACTGGTTCGGTCGTCATTTTCTCGTTGAGCTTTTTCTGCTAATTTACGTACCTGGAAGACTTCTCTACGTATGCGTGTAAAACGCGTTAGATAGATAGATAATAATAGAATCTGATAAAAAATTGTCAACAGGAAATACTGCGATTGCACAATGTACTGCAGGTTTTTATGCAGGTCCTGGATTGCAACAGAATTAATGGCACATAGCACAAAACAGATGAGAAAGCAAAACAAAACAACTACAGCACATCAATGCACTGATGATTAAAAAGTACAAGCAGAACATAAATCTAATAAGAAACAATGAAGGTTATGGTAATTTACAGATGGTAGCACAAATTTATGATTACATTTAATTGATGTGATTGTTTCAGGTAAACTATTATACAGTTTAGTCACATAGAATTCAATGTTGATCGGTACCATTCAGTCTTGGGACACTTCAGCGAGTCTTGGTGGAACCATGTGTAACTGCATAACCAAAATCAGAGTTAGTGGCAAACTTGCAAGAAGAATGGGAGGGCACCTGGACATTAAGCTCCACATATTAGTATTTACACTAGTCTATGGTCTAACCAGCTACACCGTCCCCACAGGCCCTGTAGGGCGCCTGCTGGGATGGTCTACGTAACTGGTTAGACTATATTTACACAATAATTTTATATATTCCATACACTTAATACACAATACACAGGTTAAGCCCCACAATATACCAGTGTTGTGCCGGGCCATTGCAGGGGCATTGTAATCAACTACCATTGCAATTATCTGAGTATTACAACAGTCCAATTACCACTACCACTACAGATCTCCACTAAAGCACTCAATTACCATTGCAACTACATTTCTACAACTACCAATGCAATTACTAATTACAAATTTGTTCCTGGATGTGTGCTAAAGTTATTACAGATTCCATAGTTGTAATGACATTTTACCATTTCAGCAAGTCAGTGTACTTATTGTAGCACATGACTTAGCCTCAAACTAACCAAAATCCACCTCCTTATAGAGGAAGAAATATATCCACAGGTACAATAGATATAGATTACAGTAGAAATTACCATTACAACTACTCTGAGACAGAAACAGCTCCATTACAATTACATGCATTTACCATTACCAACAAATGTATACCTAATTATAATTAATTACAATTACTAATTACCATTACCACAACACTGCAAAAACATTTCTATTACTGACACCACATAACTGAGTATGTTTCTTCTGTAAAAATCCCAAAGAAGAAAAACTTCTAAATCCCAAAGTGAAAGATCCTCCTTCACCCGAAACTGAAGAAATTCATATGAGTAAGTAACATTTCACATATTTAGGACAGGATAATCATGAGGTCGCTAGTCCTGATGCCGAACTACTGGGAAAGAAGACTAGCTGTCAGTTTAGGTCAAGGTTTAGGCAGGCTTATCATCTATCTAAAGGTAGAAATCAGTTTGGTGTAACATTATATCGGATTACTGCATTCCCATCTTGCTGGTGGAGTGCTAAGAAGTAATATTCTGCTTTAGTATCTGCGTTTTACAGCTTTTCTATCCCACAATGCACTATACTTTTCATAACTGCTCAAACTATCCAATTCTCCATCCAAGAGCAATGTGCCTTGGCATAGATAAAAATAAACAACTTGCACCTAAACATATAGCTAAGCACTACACATTTATACATTTAACACAGTATATTTACAATACAGAGTTTAAGCCCCACAGTGAATATTACCTAGTACATGACTATATATACTAATACTATAATATATTAACTGTTACAATAAATATAAATAAATATAATATTATAATATATACCTATACCTGCAAGGGGCCTCACCCAAATACAACCAGTATACATCATAGGACTGGTTGTGCACCAGCTCTTATATACAAAGCACCTTACGACTCATGGGGCTTTAGTCAACAAATTTACACTGAAGCCTCATGGCCTAAATGGCAGCGTTTGAATACATGCAGCCATGCAGTATACTTCACAGGATTGTTTGTGCACTCTTACAAAGCACCTTACAACTCATGGGCCGAGGCTTTAATCATACATGGTCAACTTTATCTGCAATCCAATATGATCATGAACACAATTATAAGAAATAAAATCTGCCTTATCTGCTGCAGATTATAATATTATTATAAATTGCAGGATAAAAACAACCTTTCACCGTAATACGCCACTATACTGTACATAGTCATTGATTTACTTCAGGCTTTAAACCGGCGAAGCTTTCTTGACCAAAAGAGGCTTCCTTGCTTTTAATTTGAGCTCCGCGATGATACCTTGCGTTGGAATCAGTATAGGAAAGCATCACTAGACACAGTGACGAGACAAGCGCGTTCTCTCGCATTTCGTCCAAACATAGGTATGTATAGATTATCTATGGTCCAAAGCCTGACCTGTCTTTCTTCTCCAAAATAGACTACAAAAGCCAGTTTCTGGTAAAATGTCTCCAGCAAGACGTCGAAAAAGATGTCCATCTTTGACAGGCAGGTAGAGGAGATTCCACGGAAGCGTCTAAGCACATCGTACTGGCGATGGAAACTTCCTTCCCGCGCCTGTCTATAGTTCGAATACGCAGTCGCTCACGTGCAAATCTATGCACAAGTATGTGTACTCCTACTTGGGTATAGGGACTATAGAAATAGGCTAACTATAAATAGCACTTAAGATAATATATTTTCAGAAGGTCCGGGTGGCATAATCGCTAGCCCTGTGACTAGGTATTAGTGCTGAGGTTCAAGACCCGGTGTTCAAAACCGACTCCGGTCACTTTTCTTTCAGAAAAAAAATTGTTCCTCAGTGGTCAGTTGCAATACTCCTGTACAAAGAATCGTATGGGGGGAGCTTTGGGTCTCGCAGCTGGTCTCCCACCTAATACTGATCATGTCTTCTCGAGATACAAGAGAATGAGTACTTCACTCTAGGGTTCTTCCTGGGACTTCGTTTTTTTTTTTTTCTTTTTCTTTCCAGGTTATTACCACAGGCCACTGCACTACAATCATTGATAAATCGATCCATTACAGGTATGTATGAGTTTCGCAATTACAATTAAACAGAATTTAAATACTTCAATACACAGTCAACTTTATCTGCAATGCAATGTCATGAATACAATCATAAGAAATAAACTGCACCTTATGTAACAGTAGATTATTGAAAAAATATAATTATTATAAATTGCGGGAATAAAACAAATTGAATGGTCCACTGTACACTATTGGATGTATTTCTCTAAACCAGTAGCAAGAGTCAAAGTTCCGCAAACTCCTAGCTTCTTCTTGATTACATGGGACAGTCAATGCATGGTGCTGTGAGAAGTAGCGGAGGGAGAGGGAGTCATTCGAGGATGTACAGTCTAGCTACATACACAACGTACATGCACATATTACACATCTATGCTTAACACTTCTAAAATACATACAGGCATGATCAGAAATACACAATCATGAACACACACACACACACACACACAATTGCGTTAAATGTTAATGGTAAAAGTGGGTCTTTGTACACCAGAGTACTTCCTGAGGACCACTCCCAGTCTAGACACACCATGTACATGTAGTTACTGTAGTAGACGGATTACTCAGCAATCAGCCCTTGCACCGAATTAAACTTGGTCATACCCTTTTACCCCATCACTGTACTGAGTCCTTGATTTACACCTCAGGCTGTGAACGAATCGTTTTAGACCAAAGGAGGCTTCCTTAATTGCTTTTCCTTTGAGCTTCACGATTATACCTTGCGTTGGACTCAGTAGGACTCAGGATAGGAAATCATTAGACACAGTGACGAGACAAGCGCGCGTTCTCTCAGTTTCCTCCACAGCCTGACCGTCCTGCTATTCTTCTCCGAAATAGACTACACAGTTCCGTTTTAGGTAAAATGTATCCAGCAAGGCGTCGAAGAACATGTCCAGCCAGAGCTGATGATCACAAGGAAGCGTCTGAACACATCGTACTTGCGCTAGAAACTTCCTTCCCGCGCCTCCATAGTTAATGTACACAGTCGCTCACGTGCAAATCTATGCACAAGTATGTGCTCCATACTTGGGTATAGGGACTATGGATATAGGCTAACTATAAATAGCACTTAGGATAATATATTTTCAGAAGGTCCGGGTGGCATAACTGCTAGCCCCGTGACTAGGTATTAGTGCTGAGGTCGAAGACCCGGTGTTCGAAATCGACTCCGGTCACTTTCTTTCTGAAAAAAAAAACGGCTCCCGTTTATCAGTAGTCAGTTCCGTTCCTCAGTGGTCAGTTGCAATACTCCTGTACAAAGAATCGTATGGGAGGAGCTTTGGGTCTCGCAGCTGGTCTCCCACCTAATACTGATCATGTCTTCTCGAGATACAAGAGAATGAGTACTTCACTCTAGGACTCATCCTGGGACCTCGTTTTTATTTTATTTTATTTTTTTTCCCCTCCAGGTTATTACCACAGGCCACTGCACTACAATCATTGAAAAATCGATCCATTACAGGTATGTATGAGTTTCACAATTTACAATTGAACAGAATTTAACCATAATACACAGTCATTTCACTCACACAATCACACACACGCTTCATCTGCAATGCAATGTCATGAATTAATACAAATATAAAAATAAATTATCAAATATGATACGTTTATCCATCAACATTATAAGAAACACGTACAGATTTCTTGCTCTGTGAAGGAGAAGA
>CAUJGJ010000368.1:1127500-1130000 GCA_963170055.1 Halisarca cf. caerulea
ATTCCAAGAGAGCCGTCCACTTCACACAAGCAGTACTCCATCTCAGTGGAAAGTGAACCAGAGAAGTCAGAGGGATCCAGCAATCCATCTGTGGAGTCAGAGAGACTACCAGCCAAGCCAGACACACAAAAAGATGGACCAGACAGCCCCCCTGACGGCCCACCAGACAATCCCGACAGTCCACGAAACAGCCCACCAGATGAACCAGACAGCCCACTAAATGAGCCAGACAGTCCACAAGATAGGCCAGACAGTCCACAAGACAGGCCAGACAGTCCACCAAATGAGCCAACCAGCCCACCAGATGAGCCGGATATCCCACCGGATAGATCAGACAGTGCAGAAGACAAGCCAGACGGTCCACCAGACAACTCAGACAGTACCGCTGCTACTACTGTCTCTGCTCTGAAGTCAAAGTCAGCCTCCAGCTTGAAGGTACATTTGACCGGATGTTCGTCATATTCACTGTGCAACTGTGTACCTACGTATTCTGTGTAAGACACAAACTTGAGACATGATGGTTTGTTTACAAACTGAATACTGTATTTTGTATACACCCATTTGACGTATATGCTAGACATAATGGACCATAGATTTACAGGCACCTCAATGCATTTGTTGAGTATAGTTTGGGATGGCCATTAATTACCCAACAGTGCCCCATACACACACACACACACACACACACACACACACACACGCACACGCACACGCACGCACACACACACACACAAACTAATCATCACAAACAATACTCTCCATCTCAGAATGAGGGATCAATTCCACTCAATACCAGCACGGCCCATTCTAGTGGCTCATCTCTGAACAGTGTCCGCTTGGAACCTCTCAATGTGGACCTAATCAAGAAGAGTAGTAACAAGAAGAAACCAGGAGCTTGGTCTAGACGAAACAAAGTTGCTCCTATCAGTGGTGACAAGGTCTCCACAAGTGATCTTACAGAAGAGAAAAGGAGTCATTCCATTGGAATGATCAAACTGAAGAGCAGCAAAGAGAACCTTCTTGAGGGTAACCCCAGTGCGGAGAACATCACTTCAGGGGACACCACTGGAGGGAACACTAGAGACACCATTGAAGGGGACAATGCTGTCAGTGAAGATAACATTCTATCTCAACTTGGACCTCCAAAGTCAGAAGCAGACAAAATACCAGCCATTTCAGGTATGTACTGTATGTATGTATGTCATGTCACACACACACACACACACATACACACACACGCACACACACACACACACACACACACACACACATACACACACACACATACACACACACACACACACACACGCATACGCACACACACACACACACACACACACACACACACACACACACACACACACACACACACATACAACTATTAATTTTGTTCAAATACCATTTATAATTTTGAAGAGTGTGTACATACATATCCTGTCATGTTTTATCCCTTCCATTTGTACCTTTTGTTACAGATGACTTAACACTGCTAGTATTAGCATTTGTTTTATATTATTATTAATTTCTTTCTTATCCACATATCTCTGCAGTTCAGTCACCAGGACTCGGAGACACACACTTCCTCTTGTGAGAAGGACTCAGTGGACAAGGGATTGAAAATCAATCTTGTAGATAGCAGGACATGGATCATTTTATTTCTTTAATTTGGCAATAAAAATTCATCCGATATAAGGACACTTGCTGGTTTTTTTGTTGTTGTTGGGTGATCTATATGTATTTGTCACACTTCGAATTCACAGAACAGTTTAATACTTAATTCCAACACATTTCGTGTACTTAGATAACTCGGTCATTCCTAGCACGTACTCTTGCGCGCGCAGAAAGGGATACCGGAAGTATTTGACGGGGACATTTCCCGGAAACCGGAAGCTTAATTTGATCCAGTCCGACCTCCGCAGATGTCGCCAGGATGTGATTTAATCTCTGTCCAATTCTTTGCACATTGAACACATATAAATGTCAACTGAGATCAGAGCTAAAAGAGTTTTAGTCAGGTCTTTATCTTGCTAGTAGTGTTGATTTTGTAAGGTAAGTGTCCAGCCCTGCTGGTTTGCTTCAGTTTGTACCAAGTATTCTTGTCTTTCTGCTCGCTTGTGCGTGTTTCAAAGTTCCCCCGCCAATTCCAACTGTTCACCTCGCTAATGTCTCCTCGAGTTACCTTTGCTCAAAGTATTGTATGAAGGCTATTGGGACACCTGTGTGTAGCATTCCAGACAATTTGGCCTAATGGTTAACTTTTTGTCATTAATTTTACGAATTTTCGTTTCTTCTGCAGGATTGAAAATGGGGCGCTGCCTCCTCTGGTAGTTCTTTGCTTTTCTTCATATGTTCCCCTCTTTCTCTTACAGTTGTAGTTGTAAAGATGCCTCCCCCACCGCCGCCTCCACCACCACCTCCACCGCCGCTAAACTTTTCAGCAAAGAAACCAGGTTTGAGTCAGGACGCCCCGAAGAAGTCGCCCCAACAACCTAAACGTTCT
>CAUJGJ010000368.1:1135000-1142500 GCA_963170055.1 Halisarca cf. caerulea
CACGTCTGTGTATGTATGTGCATGTACCTATATGGACTAATGTACGTTTGTGCATGTGTACGTATACATATATGTGTGTGGGTTGTCTGGGGTGGCCATACTTCAAATTATCAGTAATATATTCACACAAACACACACACACACACACACACACACACACACACACACACACACACACACACACACACACACACACTTCCCCAAACAATTCTACAGTATTTGTCCCACAAATACCAGCGACGACAGACAATCTGGGATAAATTATACAGTCTAATTCATGACTGCACAGACACCAGCTGGATGTGTGTGTACAAGGTGCTTCTTATATTTCACCCTCCTCACCACATAATGTGTATTACATGTCACCATCAATTGCATCACTCAGTGTGTTATCTGATATGATACATATGTATGTACGTACACGCATTCATACATACATACGTACATTTCACTCTACAATACTCAGTTACATACATATACACGTACATATGTACATACATAACCCTAGTATCTGGTGTCCTACATGTTAACCGAACCTTGGCTATCTGACCACAGCTGATTCACACCTCCATACTGTACAGTACACTCACAGTTGGGGGCAGATGTACTGTACAGTACACACACAGTTGGGGGCAAATGTACTGTACAGTACACACACAGTTGGGGGCTAATGTACGTACAGTACACTCACAGTTGGGGGCAGATGTACTGTACAGTACACTCACAGTTGGGGGCAAATGTACTGTACAGTACACACACAGTTGGGGGCAGATGTACTGTACAGTACACACACAGTTGGGGGCTAATGTACTGTACGGTACACTCACAGTTGGGGGCAGATGTACTGTACAGTACACACACAGTTGGGGGCAAATGTACTGTACAGTACACTCACAGTTGGGGGCAGATGTACTGTACAGTACACTCACAGTTGGGGGCTGATGTACTGTACAGTACACACACAGTTGGGGGCAAATGTACTGTACAGTACACTCACAGTTGGGGGCAGATGTACTGTACAGTACACTCACAGTTGGGGGCTGATGTACTGTACAGTACACACACAGTTGGGGGCAAATGTACTGTACAGTACACACACAGTTGGGGGCTAATGTACGTACAGTACACTCACAGTTGGGGGCAGATGTACTGTACAGTACACTCACAGTTGGGGGCTGATGTACTGTACAGTACACACACAGTTGGGGGCTAATGTACGATTGTGCATGTACACTCACAGTTGGGGGCTAATGTACGAATGTGCATGTACACTCACAGTTGGGGGCTAATGTACGAATGTGCATGTACACACACAGTTGGGGGCTAATGTATGAATTTGCATGTACACACACAGTTGGGGGCTAATGTACTGTACAGTACACACACAGTTGGGGACAAATGTACGTACATGTGCTTAATGACATGTGTGGTTTACACTGTATACATGTAAAAAATATTCCAATGTCAGCAGTATGTGATAGTAACTACGTACATACGAACGTATATACATACGCACATACGTATATACATATGTGTCATGGTGCGGGGGCGAAAGTTGGGTGGATCAAAGAGTACCGCGGGCTTACATTCACGATGTAGCCCTGCTACTCTGATGTAGCACAGGTCAAGGGTCTTATCAATCTCCTGCCAGCCAAAACCCATTCATGCCTCATTAATTAGTAGTTGTCAATTGTCACATTTGCTGTGTTTTGCCGTATAGCGGGAAACTTTCGCAAATCGTCTAAAAAGACAAATTTTGCGAAGAAAACTTTCGCGAATCGTCCAAAAGAAATTCTATAAGGAAGAAAACTTTCGCGGATTGGTAAGGCAGCCATTGTGTACGTGGCCATATCAAAGCATGCGTGTTTCCACGTGTGTGGAAACACACATGCATACGCGTGACCTACGTACTGGAAACTATCGTGCGAGGCTATCGTGCCTACAAGGAGCTCTGGGAACTTGCCTTATCTCCTTGTCTGCAGTTGTAATCGTAGAATCTGTGAAGATACTGTATAAGCAGAGAGAACCGGTAGTGTCGGTTTAGAAGGTCGAAAGTACTTGAAGCAATCCATAGCAGCCATAAGCTGTACAACTAAGCGTTACGACCGAGTACATCTTCAAATAAAAGGCTTAGCACGAACAAAACTGGTTACATAGCGTCCTCGATAGCGTCTATGTACTGAATAACGCACAACGACGCTTCAATCCTTTTTGACTTTTCACGAATAAAAATTTTGCGAATCCTCTCTTGTTCGCGAAATTCGCAAAGGTTTTCTTCCGCGAAAGTTTCCCGCTTCACCATGACACATAATAGTTGTATCCTACCTTGGTGTGCTACAGCAGCATAAAGTGCTAATTGATTGACCTCGGGCTGCGCCCTCGGTCAATCAATTAGCACTTTATGGCTGCTGTAGCACACCAAGGCAGGATACAACTATTACATGTATGTACGTACATACGTATGTACATACAGTATGTACATATGTACGTATGTGCTACATACTGTACAGTGGAATCTCATTGTACTGAGTCCCCGGGGGAAACTGAAGAACTTTTACGATATCCGTATCAGAAATTCTCCATAACCAGATGGTCTTTCACAGTAGACCACTAACTGGGACACATGTATTTGTTCACTGTAGGCAGAACTTCACCGTAAGAGTGTTCTTTGTAATGAGTTTCTACTGTATGCACCTATGTATGTACTGTATGCACCTATGTATGTACTGTATGCACGTATGTATGTACTGTATGCACCTACGTATGTACTGTATGCACCTATGTATGTACTGTATGCACCTATGTATGTACTGTATGCACCTATGTATGTACTGTATGCACCTATGTATGTACTGTATGTACGTACATATGTATTTGTCCATGAGTCTGCTGAAACAAACAGCTAATAGTTTGTCCATGAGTCTGCTGAAACAAACAGCTGATAGTTTGTCCATGAGTCTGCTGAAACAAACAGCTAATAGTTTGTCCATGAGTCTGCTGAAACAAACAGCTGATAGTTTGTCCATGAGTCCGCTGAAGCAAGCAGCTGATAGTTTGTCCATGAGTCCGCTGAAGCAAGCAGCTAATAGTTTGTCCATGAGTCTGCTGAAACAAACAGCTAATAGTTTGTCCATGAGTCCGCTGAAACAAGCAGCTAGTAGTTGCGGTTGGCAGAGATACCAGCTAATGTCTCACAGACATTGGGCCTTTAGTATAACAGTCTGTGTAATGGCTTCTTATGGACAGAGGTCTAAACAGTTTTGGTGGCAATGTGGTACGTACTTACATATAGTAGAACCTCGTTAGTAAGAACACTGTTAATGAGTAATACCTGGTTAGGAAGTACAAGGATATGATACCCCAGCTTATAACCCATAATACTAATCTATAATAATTAAGGTTAGCAAGTACTACTGATAGTGAGTAGCAATTTGGAGGGTCCGCAGGTGTACTCACTAACGAGGTTTGACTGTATGTAGCTTCCGAGTCCATCATACTCTGACAGTGTTAGAAATAAGGAACAAGTGGTGAATGGACAATTGTCCTAGGATCATAATTTTGGCTCAGACAATATCAACTTTGTTCGGGCATATTTTTAAGTACACATGTGCCACAGTAGATGTGCCACAGTAGATGTGCCACAGTAGATGTGCATGAACAAATAATGAAAGCATTAGTAGACATTCTCAGTACAAATGACTTGGTAACGTCACTGTGTGTGTGTGTGTGTGTGTGTGTGTGTGTGTGTGTGTGTGTGTGTGTGTGTGAAATGAACATGAGGTAGTGCTCAGTCAAATGTCTGACCCAAACCTTTTTGGGTCGGACAAAATGCCAAAATGGTCGGAAAATGTCTAAATGCTGACCATTATTTCTAACACTGCTCTGACTGTTGTCTACTGAGTGGTCAGGGTTGGTTAGTGAATGTTCTCATGTTGGGTGTGTGGGATGGGTGGGGTGTGTTGGGGTGGTAATGTTGTAGCCTCCAATTTCATCTTATGCATGTACGTACATAGGTACATACGTTTGTTCTTTGTAGTCTACTGAGTGGTGAGGGTTGGTCGGTGAATGTTCTCATGGTGGGTGTGCGGGCTTGTTGGAAGTGTGTATGGTCTTACGCTAGCTGTGAATACGGATGCGATTGGAGTGCCTGCACATGTTCTTTCAGTGCAGATTTGCAGGATTTTATTGTGTCTAAATTGATGTACATTATTGTGGGTGGGGGGGGGATCCAATTATTGCAGCTGGACACTTTCAAACAACTATTCATGGCATTTGATGGCATGCATCTGTTAAGGATGTGCTGTTTGAATTGTCAGGCAATTTGGTTGTTACGAGCTTCCTGTACGCATTGGCTGAGTCAAGCGGGACTAGTTACGTGCTTACAAGGTTTCAATAGGGCAGGAGCCATGCTGGCACCAACAATGCATTGCGTGAATTCCCTCACTTTTGTCAGTATTTTGATCATTGGTACAGTACATACATAGTGTGTGTGCGTTCGTGCGTGTGTGTGTGTGTGTGTGTGTGTGTGTGTGTGTGAGTGTATGTGTGTGTGTCTGTGCACACATGTGCGTGTGTGTGTGTGTGTATGTGTGTGCGTGTATGTGTGCACATGTGCATGTGCACACGCGCGCGTGTGTGTGTGCATGTGTGTATGTATGTGTGTGTGTCATACGTACGTAGCTTCCAATGAGTATGTACGTATTTACGTACATATACATGTATCTGGGTGGCACCCAGCCTTACACACCTACTGGTGAAGCTTAGTGGGTGCTGAGGACTTTGTATGGCACACTTTACTCAGGTGTCAGTGCACATGTGTATACATACAGCCTTTTGTATACTCCTCCATATTGTCCACCTATTGTGCTCTCGACAGCACACATGTACATGTGTACATGTGTGTATATATAGTGTGAGTGTAGTGTATACACACTTGATATACAGTGTATGTATATGGACGTGCATGCACATGTATGTACGTACATATATATGTACGTACGTATATGCATGTACGCACGTACACGCATATACGTATACATAACATGTACTGTATGTACTGAGTACTTAGTCTGTGCATGTGGTTGTATTGGCAGCGAGGACTCATACCGGAAGAGTGTATGTATATTGTTTGTATACGTGTGTACAAATCTGTGTGCGTTGTGTGTTATTCCTTGTACATGTCTTGTTATCTCTCCTACTCTGTGCTTTTGTTTGTTGTTGACATTCTCGCAAATGGAGCAGCTTGTTGTCAGAGCCTGTGGGAATAATTAAGATGGTTTCCCGAATATGCATAGCTTCACATACGTACTTACATACGTATGTATCTGTTGAAGTTATATTTGCAAAATTCAAGTATAATTAACTACTTGAAGCTTTTAATGTGTGCAGTATGATGTGCATATGTGTGTGTGTGTGTGTGTGTGTGTGTGTGTGTGTGTGTGAGTGTGTGTGTGTGTGTGTGTGTGTGTGTGTGTGTGTGTGTGTGTGTGTGTGTGTGTGTGTGTGGTGTGTACATGTGTGTGTGTGTGTGTGTGTGTGTGTGTGTGTGTGTGTTGTGTGTGTGTGTGTGTGTGTGTGTGTGTGTGTGTGTGTGTGTGTGTGTGTGTGTGTGTGTGTGTGTGTGTGTGTGTGTGTGTGTGTGTGTGTGTGTGTGTGTGTGTGTGTGTGTGCATAGACATTACATAGTATATAGTGTCTATGGTGTATATGTGTTGGTAGGTGTCCTAGTGTGTACACCAGTACATGCTGTCAATGTGTGATGACGTGCTCACAGTCAGTCATGCATACGAGCAGATGTTTACATCAGTTTTGGGTGCAGTCAACCATGCACCTGTCAGACCCACTGTCACAGGCATGTGTGTACCATACAGCATGTACGTATGTACTTACGTATGTACGTACATATGTACGTATGTACGTATGTACATATGTACCGGTATAATACAAATATATGTACGTATGTACAGGTATAATACGTATGTACTTACGTATGTACATATGTATGTATGTACGTATGTACATATGTACTGGTATAATACATGTACGTATGTACAGGTATAATACATATGTACTTATGTATGTACGTACATATGTGCATACCTGCGTACGTATGTACATACATACATATATGGCATACATGTGTACATAATTCATGAATATGTATGTACGTATGTACGTATGTACATACTGTATGTGCGCCTCCTGGTGTGGAGGCGTTATCAAGTACGTTAATAACATCAAGGAGACAAACATGTGCATTTCCCGTCTAACAGCAACCACAGATGATCCCCCAAGTACAGTGAGACCTCATTTGTCCACACATCAGATATCCAGTTCCCTCACCTTCCGCAGCAGATTTTATTGAAACAAATCTGCAATAATCCTACTGTACACTATACTACTGCTCCCTCATTTATCCAGTTCCCTTGCTTTATCCACAATTTCATCCAGAACAGGTGTGTGCAGATAAGTGAGGTCTGACTGTACATCAAATCCTGTGTATACAGACTGATAGCACAATAGGAGAATACGAAATGCCAGCCTATGACTTTGTTATGTTTTTGGAATGGTATGACGTCGTATTTCTTACCATGTTGTTGCCTTACAGTGTGTGACTTCACACTCTCTGAGTGCAGTGAGGTGAATACATTAACAGTTATGGTTGTGTGGCGTATGCACATACGTATATACGTACGTATGTACTTCAACTGGGAAGACCTTTACCCACTAGCTGCATACTGCACCCAGCACCCAACATAATATAGTACATATGTATGTATAGTAATTCTTTCCAATTTTGTGAATTTACCCTTTAGTCCTACTCCTGACATGCACTGGAAGCTAGCAGCATGCTTGCCTGCTCTTCACAGATGATGGTGTGTGTGTGTGTGTGTGTGTGTGTGTGTGTGTGTGTGTGTGTGTGTGTGTGTGTGTGTTTGCTTGTGTGTGTGCTTGTGTGTGTGTGTGTGTGTGTGTGTGTGTGTGTGTACGTGTGTGTGTGTGCTTGTGTATACATGTGTGTGTGTGTGTGTGCGTGTGTGTGTGTGTGAGCGTGTGTGTGTGTGTGTGCGTGTGCGTGTGTGCGTGTGTGTGTGTGTATGTGTGTGTGTGTGTGTGCGTGTGTGCATCTGTGTTAGGCATGTGTGTACACATCTGCCCACTACTAACTATTGACATGTTGAAAGTGTACTCATCTATTCATGGATGAATACATGTGTGTGTATACCTATATTCACATGTACAAATGTATTATACGTACACACATCATTAAAAGATAAGGGGTATTGTTGAGGTAACATGCACCAGGGGGTACTATCAACTCTCCCACTGTGGTGTATGTAAAGTGGTTTTCACTCTCGCTCACTCCCATTGTCTAAGCGATGTTTGTGTGTGTGTGTGTGTGTCCAACAGTATGTGTGCGTGTGTGTTCAGATGGTTTCTCTCCATCCCATGAGATCAGGCATGCTTGTGCTGTACATGAGTATGATATACGTAAATAGC
>CAUJGJ010000368.1:1147500-1150000 GCA_963170055.1 Halisarca cf. caerulea
AAATGAGGACACCTCAGTAATCAGGACAGTCCTTTTTGGTCCCAAGTTGTGCAGCATAGAGGGGTTCACTGTATGTATGTACGTATGTACGTATGTACATACATACATATGTATGTATGTGTTAGCTGCTGCACCTTGAGAGCTGTGATAGTGGGTGTGTCAGCCAAAGTGCTCCAGTCACATACAGTACGTACGTAACTGGGTGTGAGCGGAAGTGGGCTCATCTGATGAGATCTCTACCACCATTGCCAGTAGTAGGGGGCAATTGATTTCATTAGTGTTCCAGCATTATCATAACCTCAGCTCATCATTTCAATGAGTGAGAGTTAACGCAATCTCTCTCCCTCTCATGGGAGTGTCTTGTAGCAGTGGTCAACTCAAGCCGTCCCTTATCATACTGTACATACTACATATGTGTGGACGTACGTAGATACTAGATAGGTACACACATATAAGGGTATAGATATACATACATTTGTAGATATAGATAGATAGGTAGGTATAGATACGGTGGAACTGGGATAGTAAGTAACCTCAGGGAAGGTAATATACTATAGGTACCCTAACCCTAACCCTAGACAGAGCAACGAGTACTTGTTAACCCAGATACTTACTAACCCAGATACTTACTAACCCAGATACTTACTAACCCAAGTACTTACTAACCCAAGTACTTACTAACCCAGATACTTACTAACCCAGATACTTACTAACCCAGGTACTTACTAACCCGGGCACTTACTAACCCGGGCACTTACTAACCCGGGCACTTACTAACCCGGGCACTTACTAACCCAGGTACTTACTAACCCAGGTACTTACTAACCCGGGCACTTACTAACCCAGGTACTTACTAACCCGGGCACTTACTAACCCAGATACTTACTAACCCAGGTACTTACTAACCCAGGTACTTACTAACCCAGGTACTTACTAACCCAGGTACTTACTAACAGAATTTGACTTTAGAGAGATACATAGGTACTCAAGTATGGTACACAGCATGTCCCTTATCATACGCACCGACAGAGACACTTTTATGCCCACTGTACTCAAATATGGTATATCTACGTACATATGCTCTTAAGCTGCCACGTATCATACGTGTGTACATACGTAGATACTTATGGTGCTCAAGTATGGAATATCCATGTATGTACATGTACCCTTATCATAATATTATTTACATACGTATGTAGATACATACTTACCAGGTGCTTACTGTTCTCTAGTATGATGTCCATGTATGACCTTATTGAGTACTTTCATGCTGTGATTTGCTACCATGTATGTACTTCTATATAAAGATTACTTAAGCCGTGTGTGTGTGTGTGTGTGTGTGTGTGTGTGTGTGTGTGTGTGTGTGTGTGTGCGTTGGTACATACTTATGTGTATAAAGTGACCTTTTCTCATTTTCTGCTCTGATTCAGGAGAGAACGGCCAGTATAAGGAAGTCTATAGCAACATTAAATGGTGAGTGTGTGTGTGTGTGTGTGTGTGTGTGTGTGTGTGTGTGTGTGTGTGTGTGTGTGTGTATGTGTGTGTGTGTGTGTGTGTGTGTACGTGTGTGTGTATGTGTGTGTATGTGTGTATGTGTGTGTGTGTGTGTGTGTGTGTGTGTGTGTGTGTGTGTGTGTGTGTGTGTGTGTGTGTGTGTGTGTGTGTGTGTGTGTGTGTGTGTGTGTGTGTGGTTGTGGGTATACATGTGTACTTGCCAGGAGCATCACATACACATGTGTGTGTGTGTTATGCGCACCTCATGTACACTGCACAGACTACTAATACTGACAATACTCAACAAATATCTCCGACAGCAAATCACACTTCACCTACCTGCGTACAGCAGTTTCTAAGAATCACGAACGTCTTAACTGGAGCATGCTCTTTCCTACTGACTGTGTAGTATTTTCCTGCACTTCAGTATCCCCAACTGACTGTAGGCCTGACTGGGGGGGGAGATGGTGTGGTGACATCATTTCCTATTTCTGGTGCAGTCTAGCAGCTGTGATGGATGACAATGATGTCATCAAAGAAACCAGGTTTTAATAATTCAGTGTGGTCACCTTTGTGGCTCTCATTATCTCTGTCACATTGTGTAATGTGACAAGAATAGATCAATCTGCTTCCCAGCACCCTGTAGCCCACATCACCAGTACAATCAAACCTCATTAAGATGAACTTTAAGGGACCCATAAAACTATGTAGTTCTCATTATCAGAAGTTCTTCTTATCAGGATATACACTAGTAATACATGTACAGTACTACAGTAAACCAAACAGGGCTTGGAAATTTGCCTAGAGAGTATTCTTCTTATATTGAGGTTCTACTGTGTGTACCGTGTACTTACGTACGTACATAACAGGTATTTTTCGAAGGAAAAACAATTCATGGTTTTCATGGTTGGGAAGGGAACCACAAAATATTTACTCACGAAAAGTTAGTATTCCTGCAAGTTAATATCTTTCTGGCGTGAGCCACAAGTTTTTTTTTACCGTGAAT
>CAUJGJ010000368.1:1160000-1162500 GCA_963170055.1 Halisarca cf. caerulea
CCCCTCCACTTCAGATGGGACAAGGAACAGAGAAGGAAAACAGTGGTAGACCAGGCTCCACTAGTGAACCCATCTATGATGAAAAGTCAGGGATGTTCACCTTGCGGAGACAGAAAGACAAAGCTGCTTCTGCCAGCAACATTACAAGTGTGTGTGTGTGTGTGTGTGTGTGTGTGTGTGTGTGTGTGTGTGTGTGTGTGTGTGTGTATGTGTGTGTATGTGTGTGCACGTGTATGTGTGTGTGTCTGTGTGTGTGTGTGTGTGTGTCTGTGTGTATGTGTGTGCACGTGTATGTGTGTGTGTGTGTGTGTGTGTGTGTGTGTGTGTGTGTGTGTGTGTGTGTGCACGTGTGTGTGTGTGTGTGTGTGTGTGTCTGTGTATGTGTATGTGTGTGTGTGTGAGGGTGTCACAAAGGTAATACCATGGTACATGGAGAGTTTATTTCAACCTATTGTCTACTGTTTTGTTGCTTGTACTTCACACACTTCACAACATGTGCCATCACACCACTCACCCTTCACACCACTCACCCTTCACACCACTCACCCATCACACCACTCACCACCCTTCACACCATCTCCTCTTTCCGCAGATTCACCCAATGCTAGTCCACAGTCCAAGCGTCATAGCAGCTTCAGTCGGTCCAACAGCACAAGTAGTCAGCTTCGCAAGCGAACCAGTCAGAATGGCTCGCCAACACTTCCCCACCAAAATGGCGGAGCAAACAGCCCCCAAAATGGCCACCGTAGTCCACAGAATGGCCACCGAAGTCCTCATGAAAACACACGCAGTCCTAGCAGCACCAGCAGTGGAAGCTCAGGCGAGGACACACTGAGTCAGCGAAGATTGTCTACAAACAGTACACACACAGTGGTTTGAGAAGAGAGAGCGGGAGAGAGAGGAGCTAACCAATATTACTCTTCTTGTATTTTGTATCAACTTATTTGTATATATGTGTATGTATCCGAGAATTTATATTAATGATAATATTATATTATTTTGTGAATAAATTTTGTTGTTATGGATTTGGTGTACGTTGTTATTTCAGAATTAACTATTTCTATTGTTGTATTATAATTAATAGAATTGAAGAGTATTTAATGTTTGCTGATTCAAACTATCGTGCAATGTAATATGCAGTTACATACAATGTACGTTGAAATATTTGTTTCTGCTGTGGCCATTAATTTATGAGACAATATATTATTTGTTATAGTTTAATAGTTTAATAAATCTTGCTCTAAATTTATAATCAGTATTTAAATGACAAAACGTACTGAAAAAAAGAAGTCCAGGCCATTTTGGAGAGGGAGTGCAGTACTCATTCTCTTGTATGCAGAGAAGAATGTTGGGATTGGTTGGGAGACCAGCTGCGAGACCCAAAGCTCCCCCCATACGGTTCTTTGTACAGGAGTATTGCAACTGACCACTGAGGGACAGGATTTTTTTTTCAGAAAGAAAATCCGAAAAACCCGTCAGAACCTGGTTTCGAACCTAGGTACCCCAGCACCAAAGCCCAGTCACCTAACCGCTATGCCATCAGGGACCTTCTGGATAAAGACTATTAAAAGCTATATTTATAGTTACGCTAGTTTCCTAGTCCGTATACCTTAGTATGCGGACTAGGAAACTACGTATACTACTAGTATCACGTGCCAAGGCGGCGTTATAGAGTCTATGGCGCCATCGATAAGTTACCATTGGATGTGCTGATCTGTATCATGCGATGGAACGCTTTCTGTGACCCTTTCTCTAGCCTTTTATCACACAGACGTGAATCTTCCTCGTCCTTTGATCGCATATACTGGGTGAAAAGTATCTTTCACGGCCAATTTGCAAGAAAATGCGGCGATGGCGCGCGTTTATCTGTCTAGCTCCGTGTACTGTAAAATGGTCTCGGAGCAGAAGAAAGCTGGAGCCTGGTCGGTGTGTGCATGTGTGTGTGTGGTTGACTCTATTTATTATTATTATATATGTGTGGCACTGTCCATTTCTCAGTTTTTTGTGTTCTTTTTATGATGTAAGTGCTACATGGGGCCAGTGTGTTCCCTAGTGCCAGTGGGTATGGTGCACTCAGATAATTATTGATTGATTGATTGATTGATTATACATGTGCTGCTCTATATTATAATGTTATCTGTACGTTTATCTGGTTGGAAGGAATAATTGGAAGACTGGAACTATATATATTCCGTAAGCTCATGCATGTTATGTTTGTACATATCACACACAGACGACAGTCAGATAGACAAGGACAGACCATTGGTTTGTACATGGTATCTATGGACAGATTAACAGACACACACACACACACACACACACACACACACACACACACACAAGCTTGTTATCCTAAAATCTATGCTGTTTCCTGCAGGCAAACTGTCCTGGTGTACTGACAGGACTGCGTGAACCATGTCTTCAGTATGCATCTAAAGATCCAGCAATCAAAGTCCCTCTTCATGCAGCATGCATATGGATATTTCTCATTACTCACCAT
>CAUJGJ010000368.1:1167500-1172500 GCA_963170055.1 Halisarca cf. caerulea
ACCACCCTTAGGGGGCAGGGGAGGTGGTACAGAGCCAGCCGACATGTCTAGATCTCGAAAACTTGACCTGGACCTCCTCCCTAAGGACCATACCTTGGGCTTCATCAGCACCTGCACCTGGCACCGTTCCTGCCGCTGCTCCTGCATCTGCTGTTGCTGTTCCTGATGCTGTGGCTGCAGGCCACCAAAGAACGATGAAAACCCTCCAGCCATGGCAGACTGGGGAACAAGTTCTTTCACATCAGCAACAGTTTGGCTGCTATTCGACAAAGGAGCAACTTCAGACAATAGATCGGCACACAGCAAATCCTCCTCCACTGCCACGCTTCGCTCTCCTGTGAACGACAATGACACATGGACAACACACCCGAACCAACAGTTCAACAAACATAGTGAAGTACAGTATACACTTACATAATATGTGTACAGTCTTCAGTGTAACAGAACATGTACATGTGTACATACACATACAGTAAACCTGTCTATAACAACCATTCAAGGGACCAAGTAATTGTGGTCTCTGTAGACAGGTGGTCCTTGTACAGAGGTGCTTTAGTACAACTGAAGTGGACAATGAGCCAGCCTACAGCAGTCTCTATAGACAGGTGGTCTTTATATGCGAGTGGTCTTTAAGACAGGTTTCCCTATACTGTCATACATGAAGTATGAACAGTGAACTCTCCTCAATCCGCCACCACTTTATCCGCCAAACCCTTTTATCCGCCATCAATTTTGTGCATGAATTGATTGAAAAGAGTGTGGCATGACTAACTCACATGACACAGTGCTACTGTTAACTAGTATGGTTTTATGTCCAGCAGCTGAATACATGTTCATTATTGTGATGAAATGTTTCTTTTTCAAATTCCTACATCCCGCAGCACATGTGTACTGTATAATGTGCTGCACATGCGGGATGTAGGAATTTGCACAGTGTGCACTCAGTCCAACTAAACTCTGTCTAGCCCTATGCCCATCTAGCCTCATGTATGTGTAGCCCTATGCTCGTCTAGCCCTATGCCTGTCTTGCCCTTTGCCCGTCTTGCCCTTTGCCCATCTAGCCCTGTACTGGTTTTCCCTTGTTCCAAGTGTTTTTGGAGAATCCTTTTGATAATACCTTTTGTACAGTCCTACGTCAATCCTATATCCTTTTACCATTTTTAAATGGTTTTTATACACCCTTTATGATTATCATTATAGTAGTGGAGAAATGGAGGCCCTGATAGATTTTCCTGCTTCCCTCGCTTGCGTACAAACGTGGGTCACAGCTGGTTGGACTAGCTAGTTGTGTACTGGACAAGTAGTCAGTTCTGTCTTTAGTTAGCAGTGTTGTAGTTTCTAGTGTTTGAGTAGTTTTAGTAGTTCTCTTTTACTGTCGTGAATAATTTGTTGGAAGTAATTATTGAGACATCCATTGATGAAGAGATCTTGGAGTCGATCATAGAGGTGTCCTTCTTGCCGAGCTGCACTTGAAGAAGAGCCCAGAAGAGATAAATTCCATGACAGAGGTATCAAAAACTTGACAGTTAAATGCTCCAACAACTCAAGAGGTTGTGTTGGACGGGAGAGCTTAGTGCTGCTGTATCTCATGTAAATGATGTCTGCGCATATTGATTTGGGTAATCTGACAAACTCGTTAATCCTCCCACATTTTTCAAATCGAATTGTGGCAGATTAACGAGAATTCACAGTACACACATAACACAATGCAGTCCAATTAAGTCGAACTTGCTTGACTGGAAGTTCTGGACAAGTTGAGGGAGTTTGTTTGTCCCTACTCATTCAATACTAAGAGCAACAAACTCTGTTGAGTAGAAGTTCTGACAAGTGGAATTTCTTTTTGTTGTTCATTAATGCAATTGTACTACAGTGGAACCTCTCTAACCCAACACTCAATGGGACCTGAGAATAATGTCGGATTAGGAGGTTGTCGGATTATGGAATGCCTCTTTCCTTACTTGAACATGATGACTGCACCTCATAAGTAGTCTCGCGTAGCCAGACCCTTTCTCTCTACACACACGCCGAGAAAGGGTCTGGTATTTATCCTGTCAAAAACTCTTCCACCCTCGTTCGTTAATTTGACCGCAAACAGTAAATGATAAAAAATTAGCACAACAACAACAGCATCTCTCTCATAACGTGATTGTAGCAAGGTTCTCGGGGCTGACTAGGACCAGACTGTGTTGACCGTTCCTCACTCTCTCTATGGCAGTGAGGTCTGTGTGGAGCTATCCCAAGAACTCAGTGTTAATCCTCATTGGCACAAATCTCTTCTGTTCCGCCATGAGGGCTGCCAAAGGACTTACGACTAGAGCGATGCACTTCACTTAGTTGATCGTAGCAGGTTGAACGGTGCTGGTAGAATTTTGTAGCTTTAGAGTTTTGCTGTACCCGGTAGGTAAGGATACGAAACATTTCTGCGTTGTCATTGTATCAATGATAAGCGGCTTGTAACTGCTCAGGCTTAATGGCACAACCATAATGGCAAGCAACTGTGCAGATAATAGAGGCTAACGCCAAAATACTCAGAGCAGCAAGATAGCAGATACAATGAGCTCATTCACAAGCTTATGTTCACGCGTCGGTAAGCTGAATAATTTTGACAACTTGAAATTTGCGGTCGAAGTCACCTGACATCAAAGTGTCCCAACATTCCATGACAATAACGAACTTTTGGGAGGATAAATACCAGACCGCTTCTCCCCGTAAAGATGGAGGGGAAAGCAGTCTGGCTACGCGAGACTACCTCATAAGATGGTCGATCAGATTAGAGAGAATGTTGGATTAGAGAGGTTTCACTGTGTACATAGCCTTCTAAGGAATTTCTCTGCTTTGTGTGGAGGGTGTACCCCTGAGAGGGATCACTGCACTTGTTCTTAACAACTCACTTTCACTCTTTTTGCCCCTATTCTTCATCTTCTTCTCCTTTTCAAGTGGTACAGGCGCTTCGACTGGTGCCATCAATCCTGCTACATCTCTGTACCTCTCATCCACTGAGCAAGAGAACACATGAGAGAAGATGGCTCTGTCTAGCCACAGTATCGCGGGAAGACAATGCTGTGAGACCTCTCTAAGCCGACACTCAATGAGGCCGGAGAAAATGCTGCATTTTGACATTTCTTGGGGTGTGTGGTGAAGATAGATACGTGAAAACCCCTTCAATTAATCTGACATTCGATGGGATTCAAAAAAGTGTCCGACTAGGAGGCTGTAAGATTACAGAGGGACTCTTAGCATACTTTGGTATGGTGACTGTACCTCATAAGATGGTCCGATTAGAGCGAATGTTGGATTACAGAGGTGTCAGATTAGAGAAGTTGCACTATTCTTTATACGTATGTGCATACATACATAATTACACTGAAGAAGAATTGTCAAGAGAACGAGGGTATTCTGTGTAGATGAACTAAACATTGTCAATTTCTGTTTCTCTGCACACACATACGTGAAGAGGAACAATTTCACGTGGTCAAAACAGTGGATTCACCAAGCTTTTCTGAATAACTCACTAGGAGCTGAGGTCTTGGAAGATGACGAGGTAATAGACATGGGTGCCTTTGGTACATATGCAGATTCCATCTTCTTTGCTGAATTATTGAGAGAGAGAAGAACCACAATCAACAATGTTGTACAGTCATTGCAACATAGGAAGACAACAGGAAAATATGCAAGAGTATGCAAGGATATGCAAGAATATGCAAGATGACGAATAACAATCAATTACCGCAAAACCTGTCTTAAAGACCACCTTTATAGGAGGACCACCTGTCTATAGAGACCACTGTAGGCTGGTCCTGGAACCACTAAAACAACACTATTGAACCTCTACATAAGGACCACCTGTCTACAGAGACCACTATTACTTGGCCCCTTTGAATGGTCTTTGTATACAGGGTTTACTGTATCTTGAGCAACAGTGCTTCTGTGTGTGCGATTACAGTAACTTTGGAAACGATTGGACAATTATGGCAGTTGACGTCACAAAATATTATACTGTACTCGTACAAAAATATTTCAAATTCCTACGTTAGGAGAACTCTAAACCTGTGTAGCAATCTCAACTCTTGGTTGTAGTTAGCAAAAACAACCCCCAACAAGCCAATCCTTTTGCCCCACACCCCTCCTCTCTTCGTACCTTTCTCTGATAGACCTCTTAGTTAAACTACGGTTTGCCATCTTGGGACAATTTTTAAATGAAGCTCTGATATTCACACACACACACACACACACACACACACACACACACACACACACACACACACACACACACACAACACAAACACACACATACAGACACACACACACACACACACAGATACACATAGACACACAGAAACACAGACACACGCACGCACACACACACACACACACACACACACACACACACACACACACACACACACACACACACATCACACACACACAGACACACGCACACACACACACACACACACATACACACACACAGAGAGACCTCTTAGTTTAACCTCGGTTTGCCACCTTGCAATGTACACTGATACCTATTTCACCACCCACCCACCTACCCCCAAAAAAATTCTAATTGCACAACTGACACATTTTGCATGCACACAGAGAGAGAGAGTTCAGTTACTTACTGAGAGCTAAGGAGGGAGCTCTGTGAGAGAAAAACTGTGCAGTTGTTACCTCCAGTTTATCAGCTTTTTCCTCCAACTCTTCCAGCTTCTCTCCTCGCTCAAGAACTCCCTCCAAGTTGTCCTGCACTGCAAACTTCATGCTTTCAATCTCTGCAGGAAGGTGACAGTTCTACACTACACACAGTGCACCACCCAACCAGTTCATGCGGGAGCCACACAGTGCCATGGGTTGCAAGTAGTGTTCCCAGTGCAGTAGAGCGTACATAATAGAGAATGCAGTAGAACCTCTATAATCCCACACTCTGTGGGCAGCAAGATAGTGTCAGATTACAGAGGTTGTCGGATTATCAAGTGGCTCTTATATGGTTAATATGGTAACTG
>CAUJGJ010000368.1:1177500-1180000 GCA_963170055.1 Halisarca cf. caerulea
GAGAGGGAGAAAGGAGAGAGAAGGAGGAGAGAGGGAGAAAGGAGAGAGAAGGAGGAGAGAGGGAGAGAGGGATATAGAGACACACACAGCAAGGAATGTATGGACACACAAACAAACTGGCAAACCAAACACAGATATGCAGTTGGACAGAAAGACAGTTATGTACATACCCCAAAGACCTACCCAACACCAAACGTGAACACCCTAGCCGAGCGGACATTGTTCCTGATGGCAGACAGAGTGGGCGCCTCCTCTGTGATGTGACCATCAGTGACGATGAACACGTTCCGAGGTGGGAGCGTCGAGATGTCGGCCATGCCCACTGTACCCTCCCCCTTGTTGGAAGGTGCCAGCAGCGAGAGAGAGTGCAGAGGCCTCCACACGTCAGTGGAACCAAAGTTGGCCACAGCATCCTAATATGGCAACAGCACACATTTACTGTACATATGCAATTTATACAGCAACATAAGGAGTACGTATGTACACTATGAGGTGGTATATACATGTACATATGTACAAGAAAAATATTCACACAATCACACGAAGATACAGACACACATTTACACATACAATCACATACGCATGCATGCACGCACACACACACACACACATACATGCAATGAAACATCTCTGATCTACGCCCCTATAATCCGCCAACCTCGCTAATCTGCCCTAAATCTCAAAAACCAAGTAGGATGCATGTACTGAGTGCACACCTTGTTAATCCGCCAGCCCCACTAATCCCCCAAAAAAGCTGACATTCCCAATACATACATTCACACACACACACACATACACACACACACACACACACACACACACACACACACACACACACAGACCTGACCTGCACAAACTTGATTGCAGCTGCGACTGTGTCCTTGTTCTTGGATTGACTGGTGGGGAATAGCTCATCATGAGCAGCTCCGAAGGAGATGACGTTGAAGAGACATTTTTGAGGCAAGTGGTGCAGAAGAAGAAGAAGAACTTTCTTTGCACTGGTCAGAGATGCTCCCTGAGGAAATACAGTGAGACGACATGGAAAATGAAAATCAAAACTGTGCCGAAACATACACAACTGCAGGTGCTCAGTACTAAAAATTAACATACGTACATACATACATACACAGCTACAGCTGTTCAATACTACACAGTAATATACATACACATATTGCAGGTAAGAGTCAGTTTTACCTACAAATAATGCACACATGTACGTACATACAGTGCCTACAGTATACGTACATAAATAACTGTACACACACACACACACACACACACACACACACACACACACACACACACACACACACACACACACACACACACACACACAATGTGGAGAGCCAGATGCACCCAGCAATGCCCACAGCACACCCCTGTGATCTCTCACCTTCATGGAGTTGGAGAGGTCCAGGAATAGGAGAATCTCATTTTCTGCCACAGGATCTGTTTCAAACTCAGGATAGAAAGTCAACATGCAGGCCTGCGGGGAACAATGACGCAATATAAGCTGATATGAAAGACACATACTGCCTGTTGTACTTGGACATATATGTATGTGCACACGTGTGACAGCATGGGGCATGTGCGTAGGCCTGCATGAGCTGCGTGGTGTGTGTATGTGTGTGTGTGTGTGTGTGTGTGTGTGTGTGTGTGTGTGTGTGTGTGTGTGTGTGTGTGTGTGTGTGTGTGTCTTTGTGTGTGCACTTGTATGTGTTTGCATTTGTGCGTGTATATAATTTGTGTGACTAAGACACACAGCTATGTACATACGTATGTACATACATACACACATAGTGTTGGTTCTACAGAACTGGTTCCTCTTATGCTCAGAAACATATTGTGCAAGTCTGCACAATATGTTATCTGACACACAGTTTGCTGTCCAGAGTTTCAGCCAAAGAGAGGTTACAATGTACACTAGCTTGACAGACATTCTAAGGTCCACACGAGACTAGACAGGCTCAGATTTAAAAAGCTCGATTTTAAACATCATTTCAATCAAAGAAAATCAGTTTTAATATCAAACTTCATCACTGCCTGTCAATTGACACGGAGTGTGTTCTACTTTGCTTCTTGGTCAATAAAGCAAAACTTGTGGTTTTCGATTAAGGTTACCATGGTAACACAAGCTCACATGATGTCCCTGCTTGTTCTCCTCCACCCACATCCTTGGAACATGGATCTCGGCCAGACCAACCAACAGCTCAAAACCATCCCCTAGGGTGGACCCCTCAGGTAGCTCCACCACAGCCTTGGTGGCCGTTTTCTACCATACAAACAACAACATCAATGTAAACAAAAGTGAACATGTGTACTTGTGCACTGTTTTGATGTGCAGTTGTGTAGATGGAAAGGACAAACCATGCACTCACTTTCATTCTCAGTTTGTGAGTTGGAGAGCTGAGGGTTTTGATCTCAAATGGCATCTCAATGGCGATTTGAGCTGTGAATCGACTGCAGGAGAGAAACACTATACAATAGATTGACTCAAAGT
>CAUJGJ010000368.1:1197500-1202500 GCA_963170055.1 Halisarca cf. caerulea
GGGGAGGTGGTACAGAGCCAGCCGACATGTCTAGATCTCGAAAACTTGACCTGGACCTCCTCCCTAAGGACCATACCTTGGGCTTCATCAGCACCTGCACCTGGCACCGTTCCTGCCGCTGCTCCTGCATCTGCTGTTGCTGTTCCTGATGCTGTGGCTGCAGGCCACCAAAGAACGATGAAAACCCTCCAGCCATGGCAGACTGGGGAACAAGTTCTTTCACATCAGCAACAGTTTGGCTGCTATTCGACAAAGGAGCAACTTCAGACAATAGATCGGCACACAGCAAATCCTCCTCCACTGCCACGCTTCGCTCTCCTGTGAACGACAATGACACATGGACAACACACCCGAACCAACAGTTCAACAAACATAGTGAAGTACAGTATACACTTACATAATATGTGTACAGTCTTCAGTGTAACAGAACATGTACATGTGTACATACACATACAGTAAACCTGTCTATAACAACCATTCAAGGGACCAAGTAATTGTGGTCTCTGTAGACAGGTGGTCCTTGTACAGAGGTGCTTTAGTACAACTGAAGTGGACAATGAGCCAGCCTACAGCAGTCTCTATAGACAGGTGGTCTTTATATGCGAGTGGTCTTTAAGACAGGTTTCCCTATACTGTCATACATGAAGTATGAACAGTGAACTCTCCTCAATCCGCCACCACTTTATCCGCCAAACCCTTTTATCCGCCATCAATTTTGTGCATGAATTGATTGAAAAGAGTGTGGCATGACTAACTCACATGACACAGTGCTACTGTTAACTAGTATGGTTTTATGTCCAGCAGCTGAATACATGTTCATTATTGTGATGAAATGTTTCTTTTTCAAATTCCTACATCCCGCAGCACATGTGTACTGTATAATGTGCTGCACATGCGGGATGTAGGAATTTGCACAGTGTGCACTCAGTCCAACTAAACTCTGTCTAGCCCTATGCCCATCTAGCCTCATGTATGTGTAGCCCTATGCTCGTCTAGCCCTATGCCTGTCTTGCCCTTTGCCCGTCTTGCCCTTTGCCCATCTAGCCCTGTACTGGTTTTGCAACTTACCCTTGTTCCAAGTGTTTTTGGAGAATCCTTTTGATAATACCTTTTGTACAGTCCTACGTCAATCCTATATCCTTTTACCATTTTTAAATGGTTTTTATACACCCTTTATGATTATCGTTATAGTAGTGGAGAAATGGAGGCCCTGATAGATTTTCCTGCTTCCCTCGCTTGCGTACAAACGTGGGTCACAGCTGGTTGGACTAGCTAGTTGTGTACTGGACAAGTAGTCAGTTCTGTCTTTAGTTAGCAGTGTTGTAGTTTCTAGTGTTTGAGTAGTTTTAGTAGTTCTCTTTTACTGTCGTGAATAATTTGTTGGAAGTAATTATTGAGACATCCATTGATGAAGAGATCTTGGAGTCGATCATAGAGGTGTCCTTCTTGCCGAGCTGCACTTGAAGAAGAGCCCAGAAGAGATAAATTCCATGACAGAGGTATCAAAAACTTGACAGTTAAATGCTCCAACAACTCAAGAGGTTGTGTTGGACGGGAGAGCTTAGTGCTGCTGTATCTCATGTAAATGATGTCTGCGCATATTGATTTGGGTAATCTGACAAACTCGTTAATCCTCCCACATTTTTCAAATCGAATTGTGGCAGATTAACGAGAATTAACAGTACACACATAACACAATGCAGTCCAATTAAGTCGAACTTGCTTGACTGGAAGTTCTGGACAAGTTGAGGGAGTTTGTTTGTCCCTACTCATTCAATACTAAGAGCAACAAACTCTGTTGAGTAGAAGTTCTGACAAGTGGAATTTCTTTTTGTTGTTCATTAATGCAATTGTACTACAGTGGAACCTCTCTAACCCAACACTCAATGGGACCTGAGAATAATGTCGGATTAGGAGGTTGTCGGATTATGGAATGCCTCTTTCCTTACTTGAACATGATGACTGCACCTCATAAGTAGTCTCGCGTAGCCAGACCCTTTCTCTCTACACACACGCCGAGAAAGGGTCTGGTATTTATCCTGTCAAAAACTCTTCCACCCTCGTTCGTTAATTTGACCGCAAACAGTAAATGATAAAAAATTAGCACAACAACAACAGCATCTCTCTCATAACGTGATTGTAGCAAGGTTCTCGGGGCTGACTAGGACCAGACTGTGTTGACCGTTCCTCACTCTCTCTATGGCAGTGAGGTCTGTGTGGAGCTATCCCAAGAACTCAGTGTTAATCCTCATTGGCACAAATCTCTTCTGTTCCGCCATGAGGGCTGCCAAAGGACTTACGACTAGAGCGATGCGCTTCACTTAGTTGATCGTAGCAGGTTGAACGGTGCTGGTAGAATTTTGTAGCTTTAGAGTTTTGCTGTACCCGGTAGGTAAGGATACGAAACATTTCTGCGTTGTCATTGTATCAATGATAAGCGGCTTGTAACTGCTCAGGCTTAATGGCACAACCATAATGGCAAGCAACTGTGCAGATAATAGAGGCTAACGCCAAAATACTCAGAGCAGCAAGATAGCAGATACAATGAGCTCATTCACAAGCTTATGTTCACGCGTCGGTAAGCTGAATAATTTTGACAACTTGAAATTTGCGGTCGAAGTCACCTGACATCAAAGTGTCCCAACATTCCATGACAATAACGAACTTTTGGGAGGATAAATACCAGACCGCTTCTCCCCGTAAAGATGGAGGGGAAAGCAGTCTGGCTACGCGAGACTACCTCATAAGATGGTCGATCAGATTAGAGAGAATGTTGGATTAGAGAGGTTTCACTGTGTACATAGCCTTCTAAGGAATTTCTCTGCTTTGTGTGGAGGGTGTACCCCTGAGAGGGATCACTGCACTTGTTCTTAACAACTCACTTTCACTCTTTTTGCCCCTATTCTTCATCTTCTTCTCCTTTTCAAGTGGTACAGGCGCTTCGACTGGTGCCATCAATCCTGCTACATCTCTGTACCTCTCATCCACTGAGCAAGAGAACACATGAGAGAAGATGGCTCTGTCTAGCCACAGTATCGCGGGAAGACAATGCTGTGAGACCTCTCTAAGCCGACACTCAATGAGGCCGGAGAAAATGCTGCA
This sequence comes from Halisarca cf. caerulea, assembly GCA_963170055.1. Lineage (NCBI taxonomy): Eukaryota > Metazoa > Porifera > Demospongiae > Chondrillida > Halisarcidae > Halisarca > Halisarca cf. caerulea. The sequence continues at coordinate 1,200,603 of CAUJGJ010000368.1, forward strand.
TTTTGACATTTCTTGGGGTGTGTGGTGAAGATAGATACGTGAAAACCCCTTCAATTAATCTGACATTCGATGGGATTCAAAAAAGTGTCCGACTAGGAGGCTGTAAGATTACAGAGGGACTCTTAGCATACTTTGGTATGGTGACTGTACCTCATAAGATGGTCGGATTAGAGAGAATGTTGGATTACAGAGGTTTCAGATTAGAGAAGTTGCACTATTCTTTATACGTATGTGCATACATACATAATTACACTGAAGAAGAATTGTCAAGAGAACGAGGGTATTCTGTGTAGATGAACTAAACATTGTCAATTTCTGTTTCTCTGCACACACATACGTGAAGAGGAACAATTTCACGTGGTCAAAACAGTGGATTCACCAAGCTTTTCTGAATAACTCACTAGGAGCTGAGGTCTTGGAAGATGACGAGGTAATAGACATGGGTGCCTTTGGTACATATGCAGATTCCATCTTCTTTGCTGAATTATTGAGAGAGAGAAGAACCACAATCAACAATGTTGTACAGTCATTGCAACATAGGAAGACAACAGGAAAATATGCAAGAGTATGCAAGGATATGCAAGAATATGCAAGATGACGAATAACAATCAATTACCGCAAAACCTGTCTTAAAGACCACCTTTATAGGAGGACCACCTGTCTATAGAGACCACTGTAGGCTGGTCCTGGAACCACTAAAACAACACTATTGAACCTCTACATAAGGACCACCTGTCTATAGAGACCACTGTAGGCTGGTCCTGGAACCACTAAAACAACACTATTGAACCTCTACATAAGGACCACCTGTCTACAGAGACCACTATTACTTGGCCCTTTGAGTGGTCTTTGTATACAGGGTTTACTGTATTTTGAGCAACAGTGCTTCTGTGTGTGCGATTACAGTAACTTTGGAAACGATTGGACAATTATGGCAGTTGACGTCACAAAATATTATACTGTACTCGTACAAAAATATTTCAAATTCCTACGTTAGGAGAACTCTAAACCTGTGTAGCAATCTCAACTCTTGGTTGTAGTTAGCAAAAACAACCCCCAACAAGCCAATCCTTTTGCCCCACACCCCTCCTCTCTTCGTACCTTTCTCTGATGGACCTCTTAGTTAAACTACGGTTTGCCATCTTGGGACAATTTTTAAATGAAGCTCTGATATTCACACACACACACACACACACACACACACACACACACACACACACACACACACACACACACAACACAAACACACACATACAGACACACACACACACACACACACACACAGATACACATAGACACACAGAAACACAGACACACGCACGCACACACACACACACACACACACACACACACACACACACACACACACACACACACACACACACATCACACACACACAGACACACGCACACACACACACACACACATACACACACACAGAGAGACCTCTTAGTTTAACCTCGGTTTGCCACCTTGCAATGTACACTGATACCTATTTCACCACCCACCCACCTACCCCCAAAAAAATTCTAATTGCACAACTGACACATTTTGCATGCACACAGAGAGAGAGAGTTCAGTTACTTACTGAGAGCTAAGGAGGGAGCTCTGTGAGAGAAAAACTGTGCAGTTGTTACCTCCAGTTTATCAGCTTTTTCCTCCAACTCTTCCAGCTTCTCTCCTCGCTCAAGAACTCCCTCCAAGTTGTCCTGCACTGCAAACTTCATACTTTCAATCTCTGCAGGAAGGTGACAGTTCTACACTACACACAGTGCACCACCCAACCAGTTCATGCGGGAGCCACACAGTGCCATGGGTTGCAAGTAGTGTTCCCAGTGCAGTAGAGCGTACATAATAGAGAATGCAGTAGAACCTCTATAATCCCACACTCTGTGGGC
>CAUJGJ010000368.1:1207500-1212500 GCA_963170055.1 Halisarca cf. caerulea
TGATTCGTCAAAGACTTGCCAGTCAACAGAGACTGAGGTGAGAGCAGGCTGGAAGGCCTTGGAGAGCTGAGCCTTCACTTTCCTCTCCCACTTGGATTTGGTCTTTGAGTCAAAGTACTCCGCAGCCCCTCCTCCTGTTCTGGCCATGGATTTGAGGAAGTGATGGTTGGGAGCCGACCTGATGGAGGGTGTGAGAGAGGAAGAGGGAAGGAGATAGAGAAGAGAAGGAGGAGAGAGGGAGAAAGGAGAGAGGAGGAGAGAGGGAGAAAGGAGAGAGAAGGAGGAGAGAGGGAGAGAGGGATATAGAGACACACACAGCAAGGAATGTATGGACACACAAACAAACTGGCAAACCAACACAGATACGCAGATGGACAGAAAGACAGTTATGTACATACCCCAAAGACCTACCCAACACCAAACGTGAACACTCTAGCTGAGCGGACATTGTTCCTGATGGCAGACAGAGTGGGTGCCTCCTCTGTGATGTGACCGTCAGTGACGATGAACACATTGCGGGATGGGAGTGTTGAGATATCGGCCATACCCACTGTACCCTCCCCCTTGTCGGACGGTGCCAGCAGCGAGAGAGAGTGCAGAGGCCTCCACACGTCAGTGGAACCAAAGTTGGCCACAGCATCCTAATATGGCAACAGCACACATTTACTGTACATATGCAATTTATACAGCAACATAAGGAGTACGTATGTACACTATGAGGTGGTATATACATGTACATATGTACAAGAAAAATATTCACACAATCACACGAAGATACAGACACACGTTTACACATACAATCACATACGCATGCATGCAGGCACACACACACATACATACACACACACACACACACACACACACACACACACACACACATACACACACACACACACACACACACATACACACACACACACACACACACACACACACACACACACATACACACACACACACACATACACACACACATACATGCAATGAAGCATCTCTGATCTACGCCCCTATAATCCGCCAACCTCGCTAATCTGCCCTAAATCTCAAAACCAATTAGGATGCATGTACTGAGTGCACACCTCGTTAATCCGCCAACCCCACTAATCCCCCATAAAGCTGACATTCCCAATACATACATTCACACACACACACACACACACACACACACACACACACACACACACACACACACACACACACACACACAGACCTGACCTGCACAAACTTGATTGCGGCTGCAACTGTGTCCTTGTTCTTGGATTGACTGGTGGGGAATAGCTCATCATGAGCAGCTCCGAAGGAGATGACATTGAAGAGACATTTTTGAGGCAAGTGGTGCAGAAGAAGAAGAATAACCTTCTTTGCACTGGTCAGAGATGCCCCCTGAGGAAATACAGTGAGACAACATGGAATATGAAAATCAAAACCGTGCCGAAACATACACAACTGCAGGTGCTCAGTACTAAAGATTAACATATGTACATACATAAATACACAGCTACAGCTGTTCAATACTACACAGTAACATACATACTGTACACATATTGCAGGTAAGAGTCAGTTTTACCTACAAATAATGCTCACATGTATGTACATACAGTGCATAAAGTATATGTACATAAATAACTGTACACACACATATGTACATTTGTACACACACACACACACACACACACACACACACACACACACACACACACACACACACACACACACACACACACAATGTGGAGAGCCAGATGCACCCAGCAATGTCCACACTACAACCCTGTGATCTCTCACCTTCATGGAGTTAGAGAGGTCCAGGAATAGGAGAATCTCGTTCTCTGCCACAGGATCTGTTTCAAACTCGGGATAGAAAGTCAGCATGCAGGCCTGCGGGGAACAATGATGCAATATAAGCTGATATGACACAATATAAGCTGATATGACGCAATATAAGCTGATATGAAAGACACATACTGTCTCTTGTATTTGGACATATAAGTATGTGCACACATGTGACAGCATGGGGCATGTACGTAGGCCTGCATGACCTGCGTGGTGTGTGTGTGTGTGTGTGTGTGTGCACTTGTATGTGTTTGCATTTGTGCATGTATGTAATTTGTGTGACTAAGATACACAGCTATGTACATACGTATGTACATACATACACACATAGTGTTGGTTTTACAGAACTGGTTCCTCTTATGCTCAGAAACATATTGTGCAAGTCTGCACAATATGTTATCTGACACACAGTTTGCTGTCCACAGAGTTTCAGCCAAAGAGAGGCTACAATGTACACTAGCTTGACAGACATTCTAAGGTCCACACGAGACTAGACAGGCTCAGATTTAAAAAGCTCGATTTTAAACATCATTTCAATCAAAGAAAATCAGTTTTAATATCAAATTTCATCACTGCCTGTCAATTGACACAGTGTGTTCTGCTTTGCTTCTTGGTCAATAAAGCAAAACTTGTGGTTTTCGATTAAGGTTACCATGATAACACAAGCTCACATGATGTCCCTGCTTGTTCTCCTCCACCCACATCCTTGGCACGTGGATCTCGGCCAGACCAACCAACAGCTCAAAACCATCCCCTAGTGTGGACCCCTCAGGTAGCTCCACCACAGCCTTGGTGGCCGTTTTCTACCATACAAACAACAACATCAATGTAAACAAAAGTAAACATGTGTACTTGTGCACTGTTTTGATGTGCAGTTGTGTAGATAGAAAGGACAAACCATGCACTCACTTTCATTCTCAGTTTGTGAGTTGGGGAGCTGAGGGTTTTGATGTCAAAAGGCATCTCAATGGCGATTTGAGCTGTGAATCGACTGCAGGAGAGAAACACCATACAATAGATTGACTCAAAGTGGACCAAATCTTACTCTTCAGTTTAGATAATAAATGTTTCAGCTATGTATTGTTAATCTACACTAATAACACACAAACACACACACACACACTTCTTCTTTACACCTTATCCATATGGATGTTGGGAGATCAAGATTAGTCTACTATCCCTTGTGCATCTGGCCAACATAGCTGATTAATGACACCTCTCCATGCTCGTCTCTCTATCACCACATCTGTCCAATCCTCAAGCTGGATCCATGAAAGGTCTCTGCTGATAGTATCCACCCAACGTAAACTGACTCCCCCGGGTTGTCTTTTCTTCCCCACTGGTCTACATCTAAAAACTCTCCTCTGTGTCTTCTCACAACCCATCCTTTGCACATGTCCAAACCACTGCAATCGTTGTTTCCTCAATTCGTTCTCAATGGGTGGCTGACCTGTCATTCTCAGTATGTCTTCATTCCTCTTCTTGTCCAGCAGAGTGAACCCTAAAATGTCCCTCAAACACCTCATCTGGAATGTCTTCAGCTTCCTTGAGTTCTGTTGATTCATAGGCCAGGTCTCCACACCATAGAGAAGGACTGACACCACCAGTGATTGAAATACCCGTACCTTGGTTGCAATGCTGAGGTTACGACTTCTAAATACTTTGTGTCTCCACATCTGATACACAGTTCCCGCTTTCTGTAGTCTGCTGTCCACTTCCCTATCTACACTACAAGTTGATTCCAGGATGCTCCCCAAATACTCGAAACTGCAGACTTCTTCAATTTGTTCACCATTTAGACAAATTGGTATGGTATCCTCGGACAAATTTCCAACAGGCATAAGTTTAGTTTTGCTACAACTAATCTTCATTCCCCATTTTCTACAGCATCTGTCCAAGACATCTAACATATTCATTAACCTTTTCAAGGACTTGTCGAGTGACTAACATGTTCTGGATTTCATGTCTACTTTCTGTGACCCAAATTTGATCTATAGTACCTCTACCTTTCCTGAAACCACATTGCGTTTCCTGCAGCTGGGGGTCTATGATACTTTCAAGGCGATTTAATAATACAAGGCAGAAAATTTTTCCTGGAACACTGAGAAGTGATATCCCACGGTATTTATCACAATTTTTCCTATCTTTTTTCTTATGTAAAGGCACTAAAATGGATTTTTCCAGTCCTCTGGAACCTTTTTCTCCCTCCATACCTCAGTTAAAACCTCAAATAACCAGTTAATTACTCCTTCCCCACCACATTTCAACAGTTCAGCAACAATTCCATCATTCCCTCCTGCTTCACCATTCTTTAACCTCTTTACTGCCTTCCTCACTTCCTCCTCATTCCCATCAGTTTGCCCAGTACTTGTAAGGCCAATGTTAGAATCTACCGCTACTGAGGAACTCATATTCAGTACACCTTCAAAGTGTTGTTTCCATCTAGCTAATCTGTCTTTTCCATCGGACAATTGCTCACCATTCTCATCAACAAATACACACACACACACACACACACACACACACACACACACACACACACACACACACACACTAGGAACATTAATAACAATAGTAATGAATACTCACTCTAGCAACCAACACTCACCATGACAACCAACACTCACCATAGCAACCAACACTCACCATTGCAACCAACACTCACCATGACAACCAACACTCACCATAGCAACCAACACTCACCATGACAACCAACACTCACCATAGCAACCAACACTCCCCATGGCACTAACACTCACCATGACAACCAACACTCACCATAGCAACCAACACTCACCATGGCAACTAACACTCACCATGGCAACCAACACTCACTATGGCAACCAACACTCACCCTTGCTCCTTCACTTTAACCTTCTCCACGTCGGTCTGTGTGGTCTCGTCCAAGGCTGCCTCGTGCCTCCAAGGAGCCACAGACCCCGGCAGTGTGAACACTATGTTCTCCCCCTCAACTGCCAGTTCAGTGACATATGTTATCTTGATCAGCACGTTAGCTCCGGGAGGAAGGTTACCCACACTCACTGTGAACACATCCTGTGGGTAGATGGTAAAGAAACAACATTAAACAACAGAATTTCTATAACAGATAAGTGTTTACCCATACATCATGAATCTGCTAAGTAATATATTCACAAATACACACACACACA
>CAUJGJ010000368.1:1230000-1235000 GCA_963170055.1 Halisarca cf. caerulea
TACCCTCTAAGAGGGATTGCTGCACTTGTTCTTAACAACTCACTGGGACTTTTTTTTTTCTTTGTCTTCATCTTCTTCTCTACAAATGGTTCAGGCGCTTCGACTGGTGCCATCAATTCTGCTACATCTCTGGACTTGCTGTTCTCTGAACAAGAGAACACATGAGAGAAGGTAGCTCTGTGTGGCCACAGCATTGCAGGAAGACAATGCTGTGAGACCTCTCTAATCCGACACTCGATAAGGCTGGAGAAAATGCTTCATTTTGAAAATTTCTGGAGTGGTGGTGGTGAAGATAGGTACGTGAAAACCTCTCCAATCAATCTGACATTCGATGGAATTTAAAAAAGTGTCGGATCAGGAGGTTGTTGGATTATGGAGTGACTATTACCATACTTTAACATGGTGACTGTACCTCATAAGATGGTCGGATTAGAGAGATGTCAGAATATACAGTTGTTGGAATACAGAGGTTTCTCTATTCTTTATACGTATGTGTATGTATGTGCATATGTACATAATTACACTGTAGAAGAATTGTCAAGAGGGCAACGAGAGTGTTGTGTGTGGATGAACAAAATATCGCGAATTTGTGTTTCTCTGCACAAACATACGTGAAGAGGAATAATTTCACTTGGTTAAGACGGAGGTTTTACCAAGCTTTTCTGAATAACTCACTTGGAGATGAGGTCTTGAAAGATGACGATGTATTAGACATGGGTGCCTTTGGTATAGCTGCAGATCTTCTCGAAATCCCTGAATGAGGGGGAGAGGGAAGAACCACACCCAGCAATGGTGTGCAGCCATCAAAACACAGGAAGACAAGAGGAAGATATGCAAGAATATGCAAGAATATGCAAGGATATGCAAGGATATGCAAGATGGCGACTAATAAGTACCGCAAACCTGCCTTAAAGACCACCTTTATAGAAGGACCACCTGTCTATAGAGACCACTGCAGGCTGGTCCTGGAACCACTAAAACAACACTATTGAACCTCTACATAAGGACCACCTGTCTACAGAGACCACTATTACTTGGCCCCTTTGAATGGTCTTTGTATACAGGGTTTACTGTATCTTGAGCAACAGTGCTTCTGTGTGCGCGATTACAGTTACTTTGGAAACAATTGGACAATAACTATAAAATATATAGATACTCCAACATTAGGAGAACTCTAACTAGTGTAGAAATTTCAACTCTTTCAGTCGATCCTTTTGCCCCTGGTGGACCTCTTAAAGTTAAACTACTAGTTTAACCACAGTTTGCCATCTTGGAACAATATTTACCGAGCGTAAGCGAGGTTTACCAATTTCGACAGCGGCTTCCGGTTGGTAGTGGACTCAAATCGAGAATCCCTCACACTTAATTGGGGTATTGCTCGTTTAAGGCCAACATTGGAAATTTTCGACGCTAAATCTCTTCTCAATCGAAAGGGTATACGACAGTTAGTCCCACTGATTGGAGGGGGGCCATGATAATGGTCATTTGCACAGTCATTTAATATCAGGTGACATTTGTGACGTACTGTACGTATTGGAGTGACATCACCTCATGTTTGCAGTACTCAAGCTCACTCTACAGTCTAGCGAGATTGGGTCTGAGCTACGCCAGACTACTCTATGCTGTGTACAGTCACTGAAGATACTCAAACAACAGTGTCGATGGTGTCAATCCAAGACGGATTTTCGACCCAGTTTATTACCTAGTCCAACAAGAAATCATCCGTTGTATGTGTCTGATTTGCCCATAACTACACTCAGACAAAAGGGAGACAGTATCAAGGGTATATGTTATCACATGTAGCATTATGTGCTAAATTTTTGGGTTGAAAGGGTAACAATATTGGACGGATATTTATACAGCATGCAGCACAACACATCGTTTAATATCATGCGTCACAATTCTGTGAGGTTCTGAACTTTGTTCACAACTAGTTTAAATGAAGCTCTGGTATTCACATACAGACGCACACACGCACACACGCACACACGCACACACGCACACACGCACACACACACACACAGAGAGAGACCTCCTACTTTAACCACAGTTTGCCACCTTGGTATACTGATACCCCCTCCCACAGCACTGACACACTTTGCACACACAGAGAGAGTTCAGTAACTTACTGGAACTTGAGGAGCGAGCTCTGCGAGAGAAAAACTGTGCAGTTGCTTCCAGTTCTTCAGATTTTGCCTCCAGCTCCTCCAGCTTCTCTCCTCGCTCAAGAACTTTCTCCAAGTTCTCCTCCACTGCAAACTTCACGCTTTCGACCTCTGCAGGAAGGTGACAGTTGATACAGTACCACACAGTGAGTTGCAAGTAGCATTCACAGTGCTGGGGAGAGTACGGTGGAATCTCTCTATAAACTGACACTCAGTGGGCAGCAAAACTGTGCTAGACTACAAGGGTTGTCAGATTTACAGAGTGACTCTTAGTATACTTTAATACAGTGACTGCACCTCATGAGATGATCGGATTAGAGAGAATGTCGGATTATAGAGAGAATGTCGGATTATAGAGAGAATGTCGGATTGTAGAGAGAATGTCGGATTATAGAGAGAATGTCGGATTATAGAGAGAATGTCGGATTATAGAGGTTCCACCGTACATGATTGAAGGCTATGCACTACTTCAAGTCCCATTGAGTGTCAGATTGCAGAGGTTTTACCATATCTGCCCATGTAGTTTCACCCCTCCCTCCCTCTCATCCCCCCTCCCCTCCTCTCCCTCCCCTCCCCCCCTCCCATTCACCTCCTCCCTCCCCCTCCATCATGCAGAAATGTCAAAATGCAGCACTGACATGCTCTACACAGAGTGTGTTCAATTATGTACTTTCAGCTAAGGAGGGAGCAGTTTGAGTGAACGCTTTCCCAGTCAGCTCTACTTCTCCAGCCATTGTCTCCAGCTCCTTCAAGTTGCCTGCTCGCTCGGTAACTTTATCGACCTCTACACAAATGTGAAGGACAAAGACACCACACCCAGTGTGCAGTGCCACCAGACCAGCTGATACCCTAAGCACAGTGAGTTACAAGTAGTGTTCATAGTTGAGTGCAGTAGAGAGTGTAAGACTTCCACGAGTGTGGGGTAGTGAGCCTTCATGAGGTAGAGGTGGGGTAGTGAGCCTTCGTGAGGTAGAGGTGGGGTAGTGAGCCTTCATGAGGTAGAGGTGGGGTAGTGAGCCTCCACGAGGTAGAGGTGGGGTAGTGAGCCTTCATGAGGTAGAGGTGGGGTAGTGAGCCTTCATGAGGTAGAGGTGGGGTAGTGAACCATCATGAGGTAGAGGTGGGGTAGTGAGCCTTCACGAGGTAGAGGTGGGGTAGTGAACCATCATGAGGTAGAGGTGGGGTAGTGAACCATCATGAGGTAGAGGTGGGGTAGTGAGCCATCATGAGGTAGAGGTGGGGTAGTGAGCCATCATGAGGTAGAGGTGGGGTAGTGAGCCTTCACGAGGTAGAGGTGGGGTAGTGAACCATCATGAGGTAGAGGTGGGGTAGTGAGCCATCATGAGGTAGAGGTGGGGTAGTGAGCCATCATGAGGTAGAGGTGGGGTAGTGAGCCTTCATGAGGTAGAGGTGGGGTAGTGAGCCTTCATGAGGTCCTATCAGAAAATGCACCTGCACTTGCACATTCACACTGGGAAAACCTGCCTATAAAGATTGCTCAAGGCCTAACCATAGTGATCTCTGTAATCAGTTCCTATACAAAGCCGTATTAGTATCATTGAGGTGTCCATGGACCACCGAGTGGTCTTTGTAGACAGGTTAACTGTATAGAAGTTCTCTCACCTTTCTCAAGGACTTCATCAAAAGCTGCACCCAATAATGGCTTCGTCTTGTGTCTGTCCTTCCGAATCCTCCGGTCCTCCGTCTTTTGAACCATAACTTCTGCTGCATTTCTCAGCCTGTTCTCCCTCTCTATGCTTTGCAGCTCGTCTGTCAGTCTTCTCTCTTCGGCCATTCGCACGGACAACTCCTCCTCGACCCTTGCAAACTGCTCGGCCTCAACCACCAGCTTCTCGACTACCAAACGTTCTTCTTCTTTCACTCGTATCTGTTCATCCCTAGCAGAGCTTGGGGACATCTGAGACAAATGCTTCACTGATGATTTCTTTGCAGGGACTTTCGGTGCAGGTCTTTCAAACGGACTCCTCATGGTGAGGATGCCTCTCTTGGACAAAGCTTCGTCTCCGATGTACGCATCCTTCTGACCCATCCCCACCATCACCCCCTGGGGTAGACAATGAACACAGCACACACAGTACAAGTGCTAATAATACACATAATATGTACTGTATATGCATATTAAAGTACACATAATATATACAGTATGTACAGTATATACGTACACAGAGTACACACAACACACACCTGAAGTACACACACATACAGTGCACACTATAGTATGTTGAGTGCACACAGTGTACAAAGTGAGTATTCACCACACACACACACACACACACACACACACACACACACACACACACACACACACACATACACACACACACACACACACACACACACACACCAAACACACACACACACACACACACACACACACGCACACACACACACGCACACACACACAGACAGACAGACACACACACACATGCACACACGCACACGCACATGCACACACACACCACACGTACACACACACACGCACACACACACACACACACACACACACACACACACACACACACACACATACTTGATATCTAGGTCGTCCAACAAGTGTTGGGAATACAGCCTTTGGTAGATCATCTCCTGCCAGTCCAGCCTGCAAGTGACAAAATCAACATACAGTATGTACACACATACACACACATACACACACACACACACACACACACACACACACACACACACACACACACACACACACACAAACACACACACAAACACACACACACACACACCTTAACAGTGTGCATTCCTGTATCCAATACTATGCTTGGAAACATATCATCATCAAAACCACCGTAGGAGTCTTCA
>CAUJGJ010000368.1:1247500-1255000 GCA_963170055.1 Halisarca cf. caerulea
TAGTCAAAATCTACCTTATTAGGGAGCAAAATGTACCCACAGACATAAACAATATCCATCACAGTAGTTGCATGGTAATTGTGTAATTTGATTCAAATAGCAAAAGAATACCAATTGCCATTACAACTACTCTGAGACTGAAACAGCTCCATTACAATTACATTACCATTAAAGGCAAATGTATACCTAATTACAATTGATTACAATTACTAATTACCAGTACCACAACACTGCCATATACATGTGTACGTATATGCAAGTGCACCATACAAGTGTGGCTACCTGGAGGAGGAAGCAAAGTAGATACCACTGCCGAGCATCCCGGGATCCGACCTTGTACCTCCAAAGTCTGAGACTACAATCTTAGGAAGTAGTAGACCTCTAGAGAACGTAGGGGGAGTAGACAGTGCAGTCAGCAGGTGTTTGTGTGTGTGTGTGTGTGTGTGTGTGTGTGTGTGTGTGTGTGTGTGTGTGTGTGTGTGTGTGTGTGTGTGTGTGTGTGTGTGTGTGTGTGTGTGTGTGTGTGTGTGTGTGTGTGTGTGTGTGTGTGTACGTGTGTGTATGTGTATGTATGTGTGTGTGTGTGTATGTGTGTGTGTGTGTGTGCGTGCGTGTGTGTGTGTGTGTGTGTGTGTGTGTGTGTGTGTGTGTGTGTGTGTGTGTGTGTGTGTGTGTGTGTGTGTGTGTGTGTGTGTGTGTGTGTGTGTGTGTGTGTGTGTGTATGAACTGTATGACAGCCTGTGTTCTGAGTTGCATCTTACGTGCACTTACCGGGACAGAATCCCCACAAAATTTGTAACCTAAGAGGGCAGACAATTTAAGATACAACAGGAATCCTTGGTCGCAAATCAAATACATATATATGTGTGTACATATATACATACATACATACGTATGACATGTATAATGTATGTATGTGCACATATACACACGATTTATGGCAAAAGGGAAAGAGAAAGGATAAAAGAAAGGGCAAAGTGGGGTATAGTGAATTCTCTCTTGTCTGCCACAATTGGGAATATCAATGTTATGGTGAACTAGCGGGGTTTCCACTCAGTACATGCATTATAATTCATTGTTCAGAAACTAGGGCGAATTAGAGAGGTTCTACTGTGTGTATCTACATGTTCGTATGTATTCTCCACACAACACACAACACTGGTCACATGAAGGAGAGAAAATGGCCGAGCACCTCATCACAATACACTCAATGAACGGAACAGTATCTTTTGGCAGTTAAAACTCTGAATCAAACACACAAGTATGAATGTTGTCAGCAAAGAAAGAAGAAGAAGCAACAAAAGAGACAACAATGTATGTACATATGTGTGCTCAGCTCACACTGGAGGAGTGAAACAGCAGCTGCTTGTTGTCAAGGTGATAGGTGAAGTTGCTGTCCTCCACTGCTCTGTGTATGGAGTATATGTTGAGTATCTCCATCGACGTGGAACTGGGGATGGGGTGAGGGGTGAGGGGAGTGAGAATTCATTTTACACAAGACGAATCAGAGAAAGATATGAAGTGCAGATATGTGTGTGTGTGTGTGTGTGTGTGTGCGCGTGTGTGTGCGCGTGTGTGTGTGTGCGTGTGTGTGTGTGTGTGTGTGTGTGTGTGTGTGTGTGTGTGTGTGTGTGTTTTACACTGTAAGAACGTACGTACATAAGAGCTGAGAATCTGAGTCTGCGATAGTGTACCAAATTAATCCATTTACAAACTACCCACACTCCTGTACCTGTCATCCTGTGAGCGGATCACATGGTCCGATATGTTCTGGTACTCCTCAGACAGGGGGTCCAAGCGTTGAACGTCACATCTCAGAGAACGCAGCTTTGAGTCAGTGCTGCTCCTGGTGGACCAGTTGGTGGACTCTCCCACGGCAACTATGTCACGCACCAGCTACAGTACAAAGAGAGCAGTGTATGTGTGTGTGTGTGTGTGTGTGTGTGTGTGTTGTATGTGCATGTGTGCGTGTACGTGTGCGTGCGTGTGTGTGTGCATGCGTGTGTCTGTGTGCGTGTGTATGTGTGTGTGTGTGTGTGTGTGTGTGTGTGTGTGTGTTGTATGTACATGTGTGCGTGTGCGTGTGCGTGCATGCGTGTGTGCATGCGTGTGTGCGTGTGTCTGTGTGCGTGTGTATGTGTGTGTGTGTGTGTGTGTGTGTGTGTGTGTGTGTGTGTGTGTGTGTGTGTGTGTGTGTGTGTGTGTGTGTGTGTGTGTGTGTGTGTGTGTGTGTGTGCATGTGCATGCGTGAGTGTGTGTGTGTGTGTTTGCGTGAAATTGTAAGTATACGTACCCTGTAAGTGTATGCATATGTGACAAACTCCATTGATGCTATCATGCCGGTGTACCTCACCTGACAAAGGTCCTGAAGATGGGAAATGGTCCTCTTGTCAAGAGTAGTGATCTTAGCTGCGGGCTTGTGGGGCAGGGCTGAGTAGAACTCCTCCCACAAACCGGGCAAAGTGGAAGCTGTTATCGGATTCATTCCGTCAACAAGCTTCCTGATTGACATCAAGGCTGCTTCAGCTTTCTCCACCTACACAAGATCAGTATGTATGACAGACATGCACACACACATACACACACACACACACTCACACACACACACACACACACATACACACACACACACAACACACACACACACACACACGCACACACACACACGCACGCACACACACAACACACACACACACACACACGCACACACACACACACACATACACACACACACACACACTCACACACACACACACACACACACACACACACATACACACACACACACACAACACACACACACACACACACACACGCACACACACACGCGCACACACACACACACACACACACACACACACACACACACACACACACACACACACACCTGGTCTGTTTTGATAGACTCCACTGGTACTGACAGTATCTCCTTCAGTTCTCCTGTGGCTTCTGCCCACACATACTCCACCAGCTCCCCAACCTCCGGTTGAAGGACACTACTCCCCACTCCAGCCAACCGAACTTCAGCCATAACCTACGTACGTACACACATACACATTACACTTGTAGTACACACACACAGGTGTGCATGTTAAGTGAACCTTGACGTACGTACCTTCTTGAGAGTATCTGAGCCAATGTGAGCTGAGATGTAGTGTTCTTTGGCCATGTGGTGAGAGGAGCCTGTGTAGCGATGGTAGAGGAGGGAGAAGGCTTGTTCTCCTTCCAGAGGAGAGGAGAGGTAGGCACACTGCTTCTTCCCCAGTTCTCCATCCTGAAAGGGGAGAAGAAGAAGAAAATGTAAGATCATGTGTAAGGGAAGGAGAGGGAGAGAGGGGACAAGAATAGAGGTCTCCTGTACGCACCTGTTCCTTCTTCTCCAGCACACCAGTGTGCATGAAGACTCTACACCTTGGTCTCTCTTCTTCCTCTTCTAACTTCTCTTCAAACGGGACAACATGAATCTCCAAGCAACAGAACTGGGTTAGTCTCGACTTGGTATCAAATTTCTATTTGATATGAATATGTGTCATTAATGTGTGTAGATGCACACACACACACACACACACACACACACACACACACACACACACACACACACACACACACACACACACGTACACACCTTCAACATGGCATATCTGGCCACCTCATATTTCTCCTCATCAAAGTGATGAGAATAGGAGTTGTCATGAGGCCATGATTTGAATTTCAACTGACTCAGGTTGACTGAGGGCTTTGGAATCTTCTTTTGTTTGTCTCCTTTTGGAGCTAAATGGGAATGAGATATTTCAATATTGGAATAAATGAATGACTGCATCCTGAAACTGATGTACGAAAATGCACAAGAGAAGATAAGCAAATAACCAATCACATAGAACAAGGTGTCACTACTAGTGAAGGTCTCTTGTGCTTACCAATCAAAGCTAACAGTGTGTGTGTGTGTGTGTGTGTGTGTGTGTGTGTGTGTGTGTGTGTGAGTGTGTGTGTGTGCGTGCGTGTGTGTGTGAGCATGCATGTGTGTATCGCAATGTGGTAGGGCAACCACAATGCGCTGATCACATTGAAGTGCATCCTTGCTCACCAACAATCTTCCCGGTCCTAAATTCATCTGCAGCTGTTTTTCCTGCCACAACGAAGCTGTCGGCATCCAGGAGCTTTCCCTGTGCCACACAAGTGTCAAGGAAAGACAGAGACACAACGGGGATCCCGTACTTGACGGCCATTTGCACCTTGTGGGAGTCCTCGCACTTGCTAACATTGCTGACCACCAGGTATGACACCTGAAGAGTACAAGGCAACAGTACTGACCAACATGTTGTGCATGGAAGAACATACATTAAGCACATACATACATACATACATACGTACATACATATGTATCAGTGTTCTCCCCAGAAATAAGTTTAGACATGTTAAAAATGTACGTACGTACGTACGTATGTGTGGATATGTACAAAGCATCACAAATAGCTTGCAGCTTTGGCACTAGCATGATTTGTGCTAAACAGATCTCCAATAATCTATGAATGCATGTATGTTCTTCCTACAAATAGTATTAAATTTCAGTAAATAAGGCAGGTTGGACTGACATGCCTTCAGATACCCGGGGAGAACACTGCTTATAATAATAATCACTGGTCCTAGCCAAAACGGCCCTTGACCTCAGCCACATATCATTCTCAGCATGTCAGAGTCATGCATGCATGTCAGACAGAAATAGTACACATATGACACAAAGTTAGACAAAGTGCACGAAACAAGCAGAGAACAAACAAGACAGAGGGTTACTGCGCAATCACAGAAGGGTCAGGTACGTATGTACATGGATATCTACATATGTACACACTTAGATATGTATGTATATATTATATATACGTATATATATATATATATATATATATTTATTTATTTATTTATTTATTATTATTATTATTATTATTCAAGATGAGCAAAAAAAGCACAGGACATGTACAATGATGAACTAAAATAAAATAAAATTAAAAAAGAAGAAGCTAAATATATTATATATATATATAATATGTACATAGCTACGTATGTATACACTAGGGCTGGGGCTAATATGCTGGCATACATAGTTTCCAGAATAATAGGTTTCTAACTGAATTAAGGAGCATAATTCTGGAATAAACGGATAGAATATGGGAATTATTGTTGAATCAGATGATCCCTTGACCTGGCTTAGCTCCAACTCAGTGGTACCATTATAAAGTTTTCCAATTGAGTTTAAAACACTAACATATTCCACTGTATTTATAATGGTGTTTTGCAACTGCATGATTTTTAGCACAAGTTTTCACGATTTAACTTGAAGTTGTGTTGCAATAGAATATGCAGTGAGAATGCATCAGGGAATAATTGGAGTAATTAACAGCATAACAGGATGAAATCTTGAGCACAGTGGAATAGAATATTAGGTAAAAACTTTAGCATAATAGCCCCAGCCCTAGTATATACGTATATATGTACGCTACTGTACCATGTACGTACTCATGTACATGGTACAGTAGAACTTGGATAGTAAGTACCCTCAAGGGAAAGAAAAATAAGTACTCACTATCAGAGGTACTTACTATCCAAGGTGCTTTCAATGGCATTGCATGAGGTAGGGACAGAGCAATGAGTACTTACTATCCAGGAGTACTCACTAACCCAGGTACTTACTATCCAGGAGTACTCACTAACCCAGGTACTTACTAACAGAGTTTGACTGTATATGTATGTACATATACCATGTACTCATGTACATGGTATATGTATAGTATTTATGCACCTCAGATATCCAGCTCCCTCACCTTCCGCAGTAGCTTCTATCAGAACAAATCTGCAATAATCCTACTGTACACTATACTACTGCTCCCTCATTTATCCAGTTCCCTCACTTTATCCGCAATTCCATCCAGAACAGGTGTGTGCGGATAAGTGAGGTCTGACTATGTATGTAAGCATGTACATATGCATGTACATATAATATATATGTACATATAATATGTATTTATATACATATTATATGTATGTATGTACTTATGTACGTACGTATGTACGCATGTATGTATTCAGCGTGGTATGACTTCAGTCTGTGTCTAGCTACCATGGTTTTCAACATCCACTCCTGCATACACACATCTCCACAGGGTCACAGCACCTTCTCCACTACTCATGTCAGTGGAAGAATCTTCAATGCCCATTTGTAGGCAAACCCTTGAAGTTAATTAAGTACATCAATGATGTCAGAATATATTATCGCACACCACATAGGAGATTCCAATGGCCTACTGTCTGTGAGACCCAACGCACAAAGACAGTAACTAAAGACTGGTTGCAAGGAAACATCTCAGTACAAAACTATAATAAGCTTACCTTTTTTGTAACAATATACGAAATAATTCCGTCATTTTCAATAACTTGGCTCTTTATAGCTGCTTTCTTCTTAAAACCGAGCGAGGTGTCCAAGTCCAGAGCTATCTGGCACTTGGAAAAGATGCCCATGATCAACTTCCTTTCTAGATACGCAAGGAAACTGGACAATCTGTCAGCTCATGGTACCGTTCGCGTTCCAAATTAGAATTTGGACTGGTGCCGGTACAAGTTAATGATATTCATAGCCAAGCCAGCACTGCAAAGTTTTGTTTGTTGTCGTTGCCCTAATTGGAAAGATACGGTACGCGAAGTCGCACAATCGATGATCTGAGCTGAAGTGCTCTTTACCTCGGAATCGCTTCGTGTAGGAGTAGGAGGAGAGCTCGATTACTAACGCCACGTTCAGGTATCTCCAATTTGAGCCTTTCCTCGTGTTAGGAATCGCTGGTCTGCTTGTAAGCACTGGTACACTTGTGTAGTTTAACTGAGCAGCTGTTGTAGAAAGTACACCTATAGTTCTTCTGTGTGAGCAACTTTTCGGTTTATACTTCCGGGGTATCGCATCGTATAAGGTTTTGTATCCTACTGTTTTGACCGATGTTTATATCCGGGACGATCAATAGCTTGTTCAAGTACCTTCTTGAAGTTGTAGTCTCTTTAGTGTTCTTTGAAATATCGTTTTGCCATGTTTTCTCAGGCTTTCGACACAGTGATGAGCGTTTTCGGTGCGCGCAGAGGGTCCATCTCCAACGAGCTTATCACAGCCCAGCAGGGAGAAGTCCTGAAGGTAGGCTTCTTGAGGAAAAAAGGCCACCT
Organism: Halisarca cf. caerulea; assembly: GCA_963170055.1. Classification (NCBI taxonomy): domain Eukaryota; kingdom Metazoa; phylum Porifera; class Demospongiae; order Chondrillida; family Halisarcidae; genus Halisarca; species Halisarca cf. caerulea. The sequence continues at coordinate 1,254,698 of CAUJGJ010000368.1, forward strand.
TCGGCGCAATTGGCTGGACCGGTGGTTCGTCCTGACCACAGAAGGACTTTACTACTACAAAACCAAAGACGTGAGTTGAGGACGTGACTGTCTGCGAGAGTTTTGCTCACTGGGAGAGGTGCTTACTTGTGATTTACTCTTTTGTAATCACTCTGGAGTTTCCCTGACTCCTTGTGTATGCATTCTCCACCCTAGCCTTACGTGTGTGTGTGTGTGTGTGTGTGTGTGTGTGTGTGTGTGTGTGTGTGTGTGTGTGTGTGTTTATATTACTACTGTCATGCATGCCTAGACAAGGTAATTGAC
>CAUJGJ010000368.1:1260000-1267500 GCA_963170055.1 Halisarca cf. caerulea
ATTTATCCCTCATTTGCTACAGGACCACAAGCCACAGGGAGTTATACCATTGGTTAGAGGAGAAGTAAGGGAAGGTGTGTGTATGTGTATACGTATGTGTGTTTGTGTGTGTGTGTGTGTGTGTGTGTGTGTGTGTGTGTGTGTGTGTGTGTGTGTGTGTGTACACACGTGCATCCATGTACGTATTGTGATGGTGTGTGGTTTGCATTTTGTAAGGATTTCTGCTACAAGTCTTTGGGGTGAATCCAAGCATTGTTCAATTGCCCCCTGATTGCACCTCCTGTATGGGTGCTCCTCGATCTACGTATGAGCAGTCTTGAGCAGCCAGCCAGTGACATCAATTGCGACCCAGTTAGGGCTAATGTCTGAACCCTATTGAATCCATGTAGCTGAGTTGCCCGTAAAGAAAGAGCATAGTTCTCTCGTTAGCTATGGTATGATATACAGTGGACCTTCGATAGTGGACTCTCCTAAATATGCACACACTACAGTAGACCCTCACTTGTCCAGACTTCACTTATCCAAATGCTACAATTTCAGTACAGTAGTCTGACCATAGACAGTACAGTGGAACCTGTCTATGTGGTCACTGTGTAATGCAGCCACCTGTCTATACCAGCCACTAATTCTTCTCCGAATCAGCAGTAATGTATGGTATTCTACCTCATTAAAGCAGCCACCTGTCTATAGTGGTCACTGTGTAATGCAGCCACCTGTCTACAGTGGTCACTGTGTAATGCAGCCACCTGTCTACAGTGGTCACTGTGTATTGCAGCCACCTGTCTACAGTGGTCACTGTGTAATGCAGCCACCTGTCTACAGTAGTCACTGTGTAATGCAGCCACCTGTCTACAGTAGTCACTGTGTAATGCAGCCACCTGTCTACAGTGGTCACTGTGTAATGCAGCCACCTGTCTATACTAGCCACTAATTCTTGTCCGAATCAGTTATAATATATGGTGTTCTACCTCATTAAAGCAGCCACCTGTCTAAAACATCCAGAAAATTTCACTCCAATGGTGAACGCAGTAGACAGGTTCCACTGTATTTCCACAGGTTATTGCAATTATTAGGTAACTCAAGTAACATGAATGTATACGTACTGTATGTACTTCCTATTGTGAGTATAGTACACAGCTTATTGTGACGTACGTGTGCATGCGATGCATTGGTTTCAGTTGTCCACGGTCCCAATGTGTTTGGATAAGTGAGGGTCTACTGTATAAGGAACTCCACAAAGGACATGACTTACAGTCCCAGTATAATTCCTACAATACATTTTGAACCTCACAAAGAGGACAACCTCTCTACAAAGAACTAACCACCTGATTTTATGTCATCTCCAAAGTGTCCTGTATTCGGAGGTTCCACTGTACATGTGTGTGTGTGTGTGTGTGTGTGTGTGTGTGTGTGTGTGTGTGTATGTGTGTGTGTGTGTGTGTGTGTGTGTGTGAGGGAGGGAGGGAGGGAGGGAGAGAGACAGGAAGTGAATATGTTTGAGTGAGTGTAGGTGTGTGTACATACCAGTCTTTGTCATACGTACACACGTACATACGTACATGGTAAACCTTTTCAGGTGCATTGACAGACAGTAAAACAATACTAATTCACTATACACAGTACTGTCTGATGGAGAGAGGGAGGGTTCTCATATGAGACCAGGATTTCCTTTCTCTGGGTTTTCATTGTGTTAGTCCAATAGCAGTCCATAGTGCATATGCTGTGACCTCTGCTGTCTGTACTATTAAGGGAAGACTTGTCAGGCAGAAGAGGACACTGCCATTGAGAAGCCTTTTGAAATGATCTCATTTGTATTTTGATGTCATTTGAAGGGTGTAGGAGAGAGAGAGGATGTAAGATGTCATTCAATGAGTGCATTAGTGTGTGTGTGTGTGTGTGTGTGTGTGTGTGTGTGTGTGTGTATACAAGCACATACATATGTACTCACCATTTGTAGGTAAAATGTACACTCTTGCACAATGGCAAAAGTGCACAAGTACATACATGCAATTATGTATGTATGTATATGTACATAACTTTATTCTATATTTAGTGTGTTGTGAGTACATACTGAATGTGTTTTCTTCCCTTTAGACACAAGTGGTAGACATCAGAATGTGTTCACGTGTGTGACGATAGAGGGCAAGGACTACAACATACAGGCCAGCACCAAGGACGAGATGCTTGTGTGGATTAAAGTGATCAGCGAAGCCATTGTGAGTCCGGTGTTCCACCTATACTGTCCATTGTGAGCCCAGTGTTCCACCTTCCATTGTGAGCCCAGTGTTCCACCTTCCATTGTGATCCCAGTGTTCCACCTTCCATTGTGATCCCAGTGTTCCACCTTCCATTGTGAGCCCAGTGTTCCACCTTCCATTGTGATCCCAGTGTTCCACCTTCCATTGTGAGTCCAGTGTTCCACCTGTACTGTCCATTGTAAGCCCAGTGTTCCACCTTCCATTGTGAGTCCAGTGTTCCACCTGTACCATGTGTGATGACTGACTCACTATGTTTGCCTTATATGGGCAATAGTATGCCCATTAGATATGTACATACACACTGTGGAAACCTTATGTGGGCAGTGTGGATGCCATATATGGGCATATGGCTACTATTGTATGGACTATGACATAAGATGATATCATGGAGTTTGCCCTCATGGAATTTGTTGCTATTTATAACTTTACATACATTGGTGATTTTGCCCCCCCCCCCCCCCCCCCCCCCCACCTCTCCCCCAATGAAACGATGTTAACTCCTGCTGTGATTGTAGTGTACTCTACATACATCCACCTGATTCCCCATAGTAAATTCTTGTGTGTGTGTGTGTGTGTGTGTGTGTGTGTGAGATGTGTGGTGTGTGTGTGTGTGTGTGTGTGTGTGTGTGTGTGTGTGTGTGTGTGTGTGTGTGTGTGTGTGTGATGTGCGTGGTGTGTGTGTGTGTGTGTGTGTGTGTGTGTGTGTGTGTGTGCGTGTGTGTGTGTGTGTGTTGGAGGTCTCTGTGTGTGTGTGTGTGTGTGTGTGTGTGTGTGTGTGTGTGTATACATGCAAAGCCAGAGTTACGTATGTACATACCTCTTCCACTTTATCCTGATCTACGTCTCCTCCTCAGCACAATGCAACTGTGAGAGAGAATAATCCTGAATTGCGAGCTCAGAAGCAATCTTCATCTTCAAATCCCATTCCAGAAGAGAGGAGTGTCAGCAATGGTTCTCGAACAAAGAGCGTTTCGAAGAGTGAGTCAAAGAGCGCATCGAAACAGCCCGATGATTATGACTCTTACGAAGAAGATGAGGAGGACTAGCATGAAGTGTATCGTCACGTCACACACACACACTTGCACCTGTGAGCACACTTTGTGTTTTATGCCTGTCTACCCATCTATGGTTTTGACGACCAAGTTTGTACTCTTCATCAGAGACCGTTCAACAGTTGTCCATCTAACACCTACGAACGTAGCTTGTCAGTTTGTATCATGTTTTCATATAATATAACTACATTTGCTTGTATCTTTTCTTTTCAATTGCATTGTATACAGAATAGAATATTAGAATAAGATATTAGCTAGATTTGTACATATATTTCGAAGGTACACCTTGAAATTCATTAGCAATAAGCAATTATGTACTAATTAGACTATATTAAATTAAATTCCACAATGTCATGCATAAAATAGTTCATTGCAATTGCAATTGATTCACAATTAACAAAATTCCACACGTGTATAGACATGGGTAGACTACATGTCTGCAATCCGACCCACACGTGTGCGTATACGTAGTATTCAACCACGCACATGCGCACAAACGCGCGCGTAAACTCTTGCAAAATGGCGCGGAAAGTTGGCTGCTCCTCCTTTCCTGCTGGTTCTTCTAAAGGGGCTACTGTTGACTGTGATGTAGCATGAACGCGATGCCTGGAGCCATTGAGGAGGTGGACAGGTGGCTGAGACGAGATAAACATGTTCGAGTGGACAAAGAATGGTTGGAGGCTTGTACAGAGTGGCTTAGAGAGCAGGTGCGTTCGTTTATTCCTCGATATTATCTATGATTCTATGGACACCAAGTAAAATGCAACTTCTAGTGAATAGGATACTAATTTACTTATTTTTTAAGAAGAAAGACAATCTGTAGCAAGTACCTTAGCTTAGCTTTCAAAAGGAAATAAATTTAAAGGGCTTGTCTGCTGTGTTCCCTCGTGCTTTTATCGTGCATTTAACTGTCTTCATACAGCATTCTGCCAGCGTTGGTATACCCGAGCTAAGGGAGAAGATCTACGAGCAGTGGTTGTATTCGGACTTGAGAGAGTGTGGTGAAGCCTTCCTTCCAAGTGACCTGAAGAGTGTGGAACCACAGACACTGAATAGTCTCTTCTGTCTCCAGGTGTGTGTGTGTGTGTGTGTGTGTGTGTGTGTGTGTGTGTGTGTGTGTGTGTGTGCGTGTGCGTGTGTGGCATGCCTGTGTGGTGTGTGTGGTGTGGGGAAGGGGATTGATACTTGGGTACGCAACAATGTACATAGACCTGAGAATTTTCACTGCACACAAAATGAGATCAGCTAGTTGAGCAGAGGATGAGAAATGACCATATAAAAGGGGGAAAGAAGACTACATTTGGTTGTATTTGGCCTTACCCTTTATCCTTGGTTCTCTTGTGACCTTGTGACGTACGTACGTCCTTTATCTTTGGTTGTCTTGTGATCCTGTGACGTACATATGTATGTAGATCAACTCAGTGTTGAATGTTGGAGCCCCAGCCTACTCTCAGCTCCTGCAGATGAGGGGACAGGAGATTAAAGATGAGGAAGAATCCACATCAAGTCATGTAAAGGTATGCTGATTCTTTGTTGAAACAAACATGACATTATCACAAACATGCATGCACTCACATGCACACACACACACACACACACACACGCATGTATGCATGCGTGTACACACACACACACACACACACACACACACACACACACACACACACACACACACACACACACACACACACACACACACACACACACACACACACACACACACACACACACACACACACTTGTATATACTGTATGTACCGGTATTTCTCCAAAGGTAACCAACAGTAGAATGCTGTTTCTGGAGGTCACGGATGGACAGCAGACACTGAATGCTATGGAGTACAAACCAGTTGGACTTGTGTTGAGTGAGCACACGCCCCCAGGGACTAAGGTATATGCAGCAGAGTTTCAATGATGTAATTGTTTGCACATGACAGTCATGTGCCTACCACATGATGGTCACATGCATATTGCATAACAAATGTGTTATTGTCAACTGACTTCATGATAATCACATGATTGTCATGTGTTGTTGCTGCTGTTATGTGCTCACTGTGTGTTGTTATGTTAGCAGGAAGTGCACTAATATGTTTCATGTTACACTATAATGCACTTGTCTGTCACATGCTGGTCACATAACTTGTTTGCTGTAGATCCTGATGAAAGGTCTACAATGCACTTGTCTGTCACATGCTGGTCACATGACCTGTTCGCTGTAGATCCTGATCAAAGGTCCGGTGCAGTGTCGTCTTGGGGCTATCCTCCTGACCAGTGACTGTTTGGAGGTGCTGGGGGGACAGGTGGAGGGACTGTTGGAGAAGAACAGTATATCAAAGGTGTTATCAAGAGCCATGTAAGTGGATCTGCTTAAAAGCACTTGACCTACAAGTCATTTTTACTCATCTGTACTTCCATTTTTGGAACATTGATAAATCTTGCATGCAGAGACATCTCATTTGGAGAACACTCTTACATCTAATTTCTAATTCTTTACATTGCGTTCACGAGCGGAATCGTGAGTCCCAGTTGGCTTCTTATGGTGAATTTCAAATTTTGTGAGTTACATGCTTTTAATATATTAACCCCTCCCCTCCCTCTCCGGGATTCGCTGAAATGAATTTCTATGGTATCTTCAAGTGGTATTTCATTATTTCATTATTGTGTGATGTGTTAAACTCGCAATTGAGATATACAGCAAAACTTCTCGATACTTTGACAATCAATGGGACTTGAAAAACATGTCAGCTAGATTAGAAGGTTGTCGGATTACAGAGTAGCTCTTGCATCCTTTAATATGGTGACTGTACAGTGGAACCTGCCTAATCCAGCACCTCTATAAACCAGCATTCTCCTAAACTAGTCAAGATTCTCTGGCACTGACCATTAATTTTCCATACAAACTGACCTCTATAATCCAGCAACCTGCTAATCCAGCACTGTTTTGCATTCCCCAATGGGTGCTGGATTACACAGGTTCCGCTGTACCTCATAAGATGGTCAGATTAGAGAGAATGTTGGATTATAGAGGTGTCGGGTTGTAGAGGTTTTGCTGTGTATTTCTAGTTATGTAATAATAGACAAGGTCTCCGACCTCAGGTTCTGCTGCAAGCGAAGGGGCCATCCCTGAGCGGATGCACCTTGTTGTGAAAGTTGTCTGCAGATCAACTCAATTCTGCACACATTCACTCATTGTAGTAGGAACCTCCTGCACACAATAGATATTGAAAGTGAAGGTTGTGTTTGCTGGTAATTTCTGGAGAAGTTACTGCATGCACGTAATAGCTATGTATAGTGATTCTCCCCACCTATTGTAACATGGAGTTAACTCACACAAGGATGGGAATGACAAAAGGGTGGCTTTCAATATGGTGACTTTCACTCTACATTTGTCCCTGAAGAGTCGTCACATTTGTGGCATATTTGTATATTGTTCGCATGCTCTGCAGAAGACAAATGTGCTCGGTGGTGTATTCATGTTTGTACATTGTGGCTTCACTGTGCCTATTTGTATCAGTTTGTGTATGGTTGTGAGCGTGTGTGTGTGTGTGTGTGTGTGTGTGTGTGTGTGTGTGTGTGTGTGTGTGTGTGTTTGTGTGTGTGTGTGCGCATATGTGTGTGTGCATGTGCGTGTGCATGTGTGCATGTGCATGTGTGTGTGTGTGTGTGTGTGTGTGTGTGTGTGCATGTGTATGTACATGTGCGTGTGTGTGTGTGCGTGTGTGTGTGTATGTGCATGTGCGTATGTGTGTGTGTGTGTGTGTGTATGTGCATGTGCGTGTGTATGTGCATGTGTGTGTATACACACATATGTGTGCTTGTGCATGTGTGTCTCTACGCATGTCGAGATGTGGAGTTGTATTATCTCTGTACATAACATAGAGTACTATTGTTGTTGTGAATGTTCTGTAGTGGCAGAGAAGATGTGGGTCAGTCCTCATCAATCACTCCAGCAGCTACAGTTGCCGGAATACCTTCGCGAGGGCTTATGACAATCTCCGAACCCACTCCCGGTTCTTCTACTCTCTCGGGGAGATCTCAACATGGGACTCAAACTAGTGGGCTTGGACCAGATGGACAGACGGTAAGTAGAGATGACAGAATAGCTTCATTGCCACCTGCAGCAAGTAGAGTAGGCGAAATAACCCAGAATATTCACCACAGTTTCTCTCCTCCTTCTAAGGCTGGGTCAT
>CAUJGJ010000368.1:1272500-1310000 GCA_963170055.1 Halisarca cf. caerulea
CCCTTCAGTCCCTGTTTATCGTCCCCTTCCATCCCTGGGATTACACCCTCCCTCTTGTTTGCATCCCACCCACCACTGTGAGAATAACTGCTACCTTTTTCCCACACAGAAGAAGTGGTCCACTGGGCATCATGGTGATTCACAGGGTCTCGGTTCTCACTTGTCCACTTCGTAATCTGTTCGGTTGGTGAAGTTGTGTTGTGATCTCTGAGGGGCATCTCGGTGGAGGGGTAGTGAGGAGAACGGGGCTTTGGTTGGTGCTGGGCCTTCTTCTCTCTCTCCATCCGTCGACTCAGCTTTGCAGCATGCGAGGAACCGCTGTGTACTATGTAGATGGGGAAGAATGGTAAGAAACGTGAAGAGAAAATAGATACCAGTGGGAAATTGCACAGACAGAAATTTAAAATATTTCACAAATACTCCAGTAAGCATGAAATGTTTATCTGACAAAGGTGCAGAATCATGAGAATGGTGCTCAATATTGATCAGTGGAACACACACACACGTGCACATAGGCACGCACACACACACACACACACACACACACACACACACACACACACACACACACACACACACACACACGTGCACATAGGCACACACACAAGTACACACACACACACACACACACACACACACACACACACACACACACACACACACACACACACCATCTGAAGGAGCAGGCTTGCGTGCACTCCCAGGAGAGGGCATGTTGATGATGCTCATAAGATCATAGAACTGAGCCGCTTGCTTGGCCACTGTCAGTGTTGTGCTCCCTCCCGTGTTCTTGAGAATGTGAGCAGCTCTGAAGGGAACAAGGAAGGTAGTAGACATCGTGACCAGACAAACACAAGCTTGCATAATCAGGAGAGGAACAAACGCAAGCAAGTATGACAGTGGAACCACTCCATAACGGACAATTGGGAACCCGAAAAATGGTTTGTTTTTATAAGTGTTTCAAGTACTCAGAATATGTTTTCTTTGCATGACAATCTACTAGAATTCACAGAGAAGTCTGCCACTATGAGGCTAGCACAGTTCAGGACTATCCTGAGATTTCACTGCACGCAAGATGCCCGGCCAATGGTTCTGGTTGGAAGCGAAGACAATTTCATTCCTCAAAAAAGGACGCAACTCAATTAGAGGCACACACCTGCAGTATGTGTGCACACCACATGTACCTTGTACAGCTGTGGCTAGAAGATTTTGAAAAAAATAATTTCTCCAGTTTTGCAATTCATCTCCAGACCATAAAATTGTTACTGACAAAATTGCTAAATTGCGGTATCAATCTTTGAAAGATAAAACTGCAAAAACCTTGTAGGAGGCCAGCCAGATAAAACCTCCACGGAAATTTCTAGCTACAGGTGTGCATATGATACTGACACTGAGCCACCCACCACCCAACAATATTCCAGTGGACAAAAACATCAACAAATGCATATCGACAACATAATAACAACAACAACATGTTTACCTGTCTTGTGCAAGTCCTTGTAGGCTCTTCCCATCAACGCTCAGTATCTGATCTCCAGGTTGGAGGCGACCATCTTTTTCTGCTGACCCACCTGAAACCAGCTTCTTTACAAATATCCCCAGGTCAGGATGAGACGATACAGCATTCTAATGTGAAGTGAAATGCATTCATGTGACAGGAAGAACGGTAGTCATGTGACAGGAAGAAATCTAGTCATGTGACAGGAAGCAAGCCACTGTATGTACATACATATTGTATTGCATATGTATACAGTCAGTAATGTAGAAACTGACTATGTACATACTGTAAACTATAATAATATACACACATAACACATACACCAAGCATATTTAACCTGCACACACACACACACACACACACACACACACACACACACACACACACACACACACACACACACACACACACACACACACACACACACACCTTTCCTCCGGTGATGGAGATCCCAAGTGATCCGTTCAGCTTCATAACTTCTAAGATGGCAATCTTGGGTTCAGGACAGGAGTGGCTGGGGGACTGGGAGAGCTGGACAGTGTGAGCTGGTGTGGATCCATCTTTGGTGGGTACTGTTTCCTCTACGCTGGATCCAGAGAGAGACGTGCTCGTTGTCTGTGGGTGGGTCCACAGTCCCTGTGAGTCCTCATTGGCCGTTACAATGCACAGGCCTAAGGTACATAGAAGAAGCAGGTGGAGTTGCTGTGTCACATGGCCATCACATAGTCATCATATGACTATCACATGACTAGCATAAGAATATAATATTCCCACAACAGACACACACATACACACACACACACACACACACACACACACACACACCTCACCACTCTCACCCCCACCACCACTCACCCATATTCACAAACGGTTTAGTGTAGTCCAGGAGTCCCTGTGGTACCCCTTGCACAACCTGCCCCATGTACCCCACCTCGGGGAGAACAAACCCAACTGATGGGTTAAAACTACTCTCCTCCTCAACTGCCACTGGCTGCCCGTCCCTCACAAGGATCTTATCCCTCTTCATTTTAGCACTGGTGAGAAGCTGGTTGGCAAAGGGAGGAGAGAGAGTAGGCTCTCCTTTGCAGAGTCTGTAGTTGTCCAGGAGGACTTCGATCTGCTTGGAGTTCAGGAGGTCGATCGAAGACACATATCGGAAGTCTTCTGATGTGTACTTGGGGCAGGCTAGCAACATAGTGGCCTGAGGATATGAGAGAGCATGCGTATAACAAGTGTGGCAGGAAGCAACACAAGGACCGAATGAAGGTTTACCTAATATATATACGTACGTATGTGCAAATGTGTGTGCAGCAATACCTCTCTACTCCAGCCACCTTGGGACCAAGAGAATTTGGACGGAATAGAGAGGTGGGTTGCCCTGGATGGTATTGGGAAATATACGTAGCTACAATGAAACCTCTGGAATCCAGCACCTCTATAATCCGACATTCTCTCTAATCTGACCATCTTATGAGGTACAGTTACCATATTAAAGCATGCTAATAGTCACTCTGTAATCTGACAACCTCTTAATCTGACAACCTCCTAATCTGACAACCTCCTAATCTGACATCTTTTTTTATGGCCCCACTGAGTGTTGGATTAGAGAGGTTCCACTGCAGTTACTGACTAATTGACAGATAGTCGGTACATCTCAATGTTATCCTCCAATAGTGATATTCCAATTTCAATCCCTCAGTTATGACATAACTGTGGTGCTGATTAAAAATACTTTAGTACTATGTACCCAGGCCAATTGAAAACCTTAGTCATATTTGGACTTGTGCTGTTAGTCTTCCCTATTTCAACCCGACCATTGCTGTACTGTGTTTGCTCTAGGAAAATGCTGATAATCGATATATTGAGTATTCAAAATTGTAATTATTGTATTGTCAGTTTTGGATTGATATTGGTATTGACTACTAACATTGAAATATATGGGATAGATAAGCACCCTCCTGGACACAGGTGACATCTTGGACCAAACAGAGCATGCAGCCACTTTAGAAAGGTTGGCTGACACTCTCTCTCTCTCACATACACACACACACACACACACACACACACACACACACACACACACACACACACACATGCACACACACACACACACACACACACACACACACACACACACACACACACACACACCTGAACAGCCTGTTTCAAGTTCTGATCTGTGGCTAGCTCCAGCCCTTGTCGTTTGGCCCACACGTCAATCCTCTCCAATCTCGCAGACAACCTCCGTCCCCAGAACTGACTACAGTACTTGGATTCCGTGAAGAGCCGATTCACAATCTTGACATTCAGGAAGCGAATGAGGAGGGAGAAGACCTGAATCGTCAGACTCATGTTTACACTGTTCTTCCTCAGAACGGATAGTGCTGAAGATAGGGCTGACATCACATCACCAATTGTTGGACGAACTCTCCTTGACCTTCGAGAATTCCTCGATCCAAGTGAGGAAGTAGACGACGTGTTGTTCTGACGACTGAGAGTGCTGTGTGGGGTGCCCACACTCCCGCCGTTACGTGACGGTACGCCCATGTCAGAAGAGAGTGAACCATCATCGTTGTCGGAGTGAATCGAGTCCTCAATATCTGCTTCTTCCGACTCATCAAAAAATGCTGGAACAACATTTCCAAGATCTCGAGACACACAGAGGAAGAAATTCTTGTAGCAGTTTTGAACAATAGCAATCAGTGGCTGCTCATACTCCTGTGACAGCCGTGATATGTCCGGATCACAGTTGAGGAAATGAAGGAATTCAGATGCGTTGGCCATCCAAAAAGCAAGCGATTGTGTCGTGTTACGACCCTCCTAGAGAAGACGAAAATGAGTTGCCTGAATGCTCACTGTATGTGCTCTGTATGTGGTGTGTGTGTGTGTGTGCGCGCGCGCGCGCGCGCGCGTGTGTGTGTGTGTGTGTGTGTGTGTGTGTACATACTGTGAGTATACACATCTCACTTTGATTGCTCTCTTCATGAATGACACTGAATTCTTCAGCATAACAACCAGATGCTTCTTCAACTCGCTGTTGTTGGCCCCGGGCTGGAAGTTTGGGGAGATGTGAAACCGAGCCGTCATGTACAGGGTGAAGGACGGTGCCAGCTTGAACTGGAGCGTGGCCAGCTTGATGTCAAGAATCATGTTTGACAAGAGAGGGCCCTCCTTTGTTGGGTGGAAGGAGATTGATGCAGGGAGGAAGGAGGGTGGGACCTCGCTGGAGAGAAAAGGGTCGGGAGATCTTCGTTTGCTCTCGGCCACAGGTGGAGTGAAGTTGTGAGGGAATGCCGGCATGGAAGACATGTTTGCACTCCTGGATACACCACTCTGTTGAGGCAAGAACCACAGATAAGCAGATGGAGTAAACACAACAGGTCAAGGTGAACAGGAGAGAACAACATGTAAACAAATGGAGTGGACATAACAGGTCAAGGTGAACAACTGTGACAAACGAGATCTACAAATTAGTCAGTGGTTAACTAGCTCAAAAACTACAGCACACAGATTACGACTTGTCCTATGTAGTAGAGGTCCTACTGTACACACACTAGTAGAGGTCCTACTGTACACACACTAGTAGAGGTCCTACTGTACACACACTAGTAGAGGTCCTACTGTACACACACTAGTAGAGGTCCTACTGTACACACACAAGTAGAGGTCCTACTGTACACAGACTAGTAGAGGTCCTACTGTACACACACTAGTAGAGGTCCTACTGTACACACACTAGTAGAGGTCCTACTGTACACACACTAGTAGAGGTCCTACTGTACACACACTAGTAGAGGTCCTACTGTACACACACTAGTAGAGGTCCTACTGTACACACACTAGTAGAGGTCCTACTGTACACACACTAAAGAGAGGTACTGTGTACTGTGTACTTAAGAGTAGTGGTCACACTGTTTGGAACACAACACACCCTCCCACCCACACAGAATTTGACATCATTGGAGACATACGTACATACGTACCTGTGAATGTACAAGTACACATACGTAATCTGTAAAGGTCACTGAGGAGTGCGTGACATCACTGCCCCTATCCAGCCACCCCCTACATACCTACTGTACATGCAGCAATGCCACACACACACACACACACACACACACACACACACACACACACACACACACACACACAGGGTGAGTTCTCACACATACGTACAAGCACACACACACATACACACATACACACACACACACACACACACACACACACATACACACACACACACATACACACAGAGCCAAGGTCACAAAGACCCTCCTCTGATGGTGGACACTAACTCTAAACATACGTATTATGTACCACTAGCCTGCACATAGATACACACACACAGAGTGAGTTCTCACACATATGTACATGCACACACACACACACACACACACACACACACACACACACACACACACACACACACACACACACACACACACACACACAGAGCCAAGGTCACAAAGACCCTCCTCTGACGATGGACACTAACTCTAAACATACGTAGATACATGCATATCACAATGTTAGCAACATGGTGTCATAGTGCTTGAGTTTGCATAAGAACACAAGTACATCTTTTTCTGTAACTGACAGTGTCGGAGATGTCGATGGCTTGATATTAACACATGTCAGTAATGACAAGAACAGCAGAAAAGGAGTGTGAGAGTGTACACAGGAACCAGTGATGATCTACACATGTGCTGATGTACTCACTGAGATCAAGACATTTACTGGTACACAGACATACATACGTACGTACATCTGAGAGAGAGGGCGTGTATCTGTGCGTGCTTCTGTGTGTGTGTGTGTGTGTGTGTGTGTGCGTGTGTGTGCGTGTGTGTGTGTGTGTGTGTGTGTGTGTGTGTGTGTGTGTGTGTGTGTGTGTGTGTGTGTACATACGAATGTACTAAACCAGGTACTTACTAAGCAAGTTCTACTCTATATAACGTACATACGTACTTTGGTTGAAGGTGTACATGTGATAATTGTACTTGCATCCAAGTATGCAGGTATACCTGTGAATAATCTACATACATGGGTATACAGCGGCACCTGTGTAATGTGGACACCTTGGGGACCACCTAAAGTGCCCTGATTATAGAGGTGTCCTGATCTTCCAGGGCTGCCCCAATATGTCATTCGCATGTGTATGAGAATTTGGTTCTCCTGAGTGTCCTGAATAGCAGGTCTCCCTGTACATGTTGTGCCTACGTCACTTCAACAAAGTGTATCTACTTACCTACTGTAGGTCTGTTTTCAACACATACACACAAGAATAGAACACATCACATAAGTTGTGCATTTTCTTCTTGGCATACACAAAACAACGACTCACATTCAGTTTCGGAGCAGTGTTGTCTTGTCCTTGAGTCTTCTCTTCCGTGGGGTCAAACTCCATGGAGAGAGTGGCTCTCAGTTTCCTCTCGATCTCCTGTGCTTGTCTAGAGCACTTCTGTTCTCCCTCCAGTGCTGAGTGGCTCATTGCACGCTCCCTCAACTGTGGGGAGTAGCTGTGTTTACTCCTACTTGGATGATGGGAAGACGTGACAGAACTGTCATCTGTGATGGCAGCCATACGACTCGACTCAAATGGATCAATGTAGCAGAAAGATGTGCTCTTGCCCAGTCTAACAAGTGATTTATGGGACAAGAAAGCTTGTCTGTGAACTGGCTTGCTGTTGACAAAGACTTCTGCTCCTTCTTCGATTGGAGCAATGGTGAACACTCCCTCAATGTCAGATATTTCACAGTGTTGTGGTTTCATGTCACTAGATGAGATGAGAACATAGTTGCCTGGCAACGGGGAAGATGGCCGCTTGCTACCCAAAATTGTTCGTTCTAGAGTAAGTGGTATCTTCTTACCAGAAGGTAGCTCCTTTCCATCAGCTGTGACCTCTACTAGGTGGGGGAGAAAGCAGTTGTCAACATCACGGAGAGGACCATCTGATGTGTCTTTCTTTTTCATCTGAAACAAGGTCACGTTTTCTTTCTTGTCGCTTCGCAAGGACTTGATGATCTCTAAGGGCAGTTCCCCACCTCCCAACACCCTCTGGTTCGAAGAGGTACCAATGATGTAGAGGTGAACATTGCGACTGCTGTTCATGGGTACATTCATCTGCACAAGACAATAGTGGGAGGGATTTTCACTTGGAAAGCCGTATTCTTCAAGAGCAGCTTGAATGACCTCATCTGAAGTTGTCTGCTTGCTGATGGCGAGCGTCTTGAAGGGATTTTCTGGCGCAAGGGACCCTGCATAGATGTGTATTGACCCACCTGATCCATGGCGGCCATCTTTCCCTCTTATGGATAGTATGCGCTTGATCATCTTCTGGTGACGCTGCCTCCTCATGACTGCCTCTGGATTTGAGATGCTGCGAGTGAAGCGGGAGTCAGGAACTGCCTTGTAGATGTCCTTTGCCAGGGATCCTTGCAGCTTGTGAGCATTCACATCTGCCTCGGGTGGCTTGTATGTGGTTGAGGGTTCAAAGGAGGTAATTCCAGAGAACCGACGCTTCTTCTTCTTCTTGTCCTTTCTACTTCCACCGTGAAGTGATGATTTGGTTGAGTTTGGAGGACAATACTTTCCCGGCGAGTTACCACTGGTTGAAACCTGTATCTCCTTGAATACAAACCTCCCATCACGATCTCCTTTAGACCAGTTGAGTTGAACGAACAGAGGACACTCTTCATTGTACAACTTCCTCTCCTCTGTGGATTGAGGGAGACAGAGAGAGTCAAGCAAGTAGATCACAGTAAATCATGCAGCATAACGAAATATTATGTACGTACGTACGTATTAGGATGCCTGACCCTATACTCTGTGTGTGTGTGTGTGTGTGTGTGTGTGTGTGTGTGTGTGTGTGTGTGTGTGTGTGTATGTGTGCATGTGTGTGTGTGCGTGCGTGCGTGCGTGCATGCGTGCGCGCGCGCGCGCGCGCGTGTGTGTGTGTGGTATGTACGTATTAGGATATTGCATCCACTGATTCGCACCATAATTCGTGTGTGAATATTATCCTTCTGTGTGTGCATTTTCACTGTTCATGTTAAAACTCCACCAATAATTTTGTCTGTCGAATGTAAACCATCTGCCTAATTTGCCAAAATTTTCAGAATCATTAGATAAATTCCAATAAATGGGAGTCCAATTTCAAACTATTGGTATTGTCTCCAATGGTGTAAGACGTTGTACAGTGGCCCCTCTCTGAACTGCACCCTCTGTAATCTGAAACCCTCTCTAAACTGGACATGTTTTCAAGTCCTGCTCTCTACATTTGCTGTACGTATAGAACTTCTCTAATCCGGAAACCTCCCTAAAGCAGGGCATACACTAGGCAACATTTAGACAACAATCCACAGCAACATGTTGTTGACCAAATGTTGCTGGCAACATTGTACTAGCAACATTTAGCATACACTTGGCAACATTATTTGGCAACATAGGGGGAGAAATCGCTTAAAGCAGAAAATGACTGCCAGGACAAGAGTTATTACTGCCTTGACTATAGCTACTCTGATGAAATAGTGGAACAAAGTTAAAAGAAATCACAAATTGTGTGTGAAGGTCCTAGATTTCTAGCCAATCTGTACAAGGTGCATAGCAATAGCTGTTGTGAGAGCTGCACATGAGTGATACATGTGCATTCCACAAGTTTTGAGAAATGAATCTTTGTTTTATGTCATATAACAGTGGATAGGCTTCAAACAATGAGATTAAGTGCTTTGTATAGTTTGTCATTGCCATTCTGACTCTCCTGTGCTCTTCTGCAACTGGCCGTCTCCTAGGAAACCTTTGATGTTTTGGGCAACATGTTGCCAGAGAATGGAGATTTTTTCATTCTCTGGCAACATGTTGCTCGCTCTTGGCAACAGGCAACATTTCAACATACACTGGGCAACATTGTTGGGGCAACATGTTGCCCCAACAATGTTGCCTGAAATGTTGCCTAGTGTATGCCCAGCTTAAACCTTCTTCTTTGGTCCCAAGGGTGTTTGGTTCTGAGAGGGTACACTTCAGTGCATAGAGTAGTACACACAGGTGTTGTGTGGTATCCATGACAACTAACAGATACCAGCTGACAGGCGATAACCACCAGGTGATAACACACAAAGTATACTGTGTTAGAGTGTCAGTTTGTAATTTGATACCCATTCACAAATGCAAAATGGAAACTGGGACGCATGCTATTGCAGGCATTGAATGGTATCTACTGACCACAGTGGAAATTCGAGGCAATGCTCACTTCCCATACACATCTCCATCACAGGAATTACAGTAGAGCGCTCCTAATAGCATACGTAGCACTTAAAGGAATATTGTGGATAAAGGAATAAAGTTCCTAACACCCATTGTATGCAAGCCAATATATTTCACTTCAGATAATGGAATATTTTGGATATAGGATTTTTTTTCTGGTCTGAGGGGTGTGCTGTTAAGAGTTCTCCACTGTCATAAGGTCACAAAGGCACGGGTGCATGAGCACATACAATACTTAGCCATACAAATGAGTAGTACCTACGTACAACGTACGTAGGTACAATTACAGAAATAGGGATATCCCAAAACGTGGATAGGTTATGGAAGTGTGCTAAGCACAGTCTACAATGATGGGGAGATCTCAACATGTGGGTAGCTTACAGAGGTCCACTCAGTACAGTCCACAATGATGGGGAGATCTCAACATGTGGGTAGACTATAGAGGTCCACTCAGTACAGACTACAATGATAGGGAGATCTCAACATGTGGGTAGACTATAGAGGTCCACTCAGTACAGACTACAATGATAGGGAGATCTCAACATGTGGGTAGATTATAGAGGTCCACTCAGTACAGTCTACAATGATAGGGAGATCTCAACATGTGGGTAGATTATAGAGGTCCACTCAATACAGACTACAATGATGGGGGGATCTCAACATGTGGGTAGGGGGTAGATGGTCCCTCAACACAGTCTACAATAACTGATCAATGTCTACCAGCTTTAATGTGACATAGTGTCAGGCCTTCCTCTAGCACCGGGATGGCTGGAGAATCACTGCACACCAGCCCACCACTGATATCCCTTGCACTCAGTACAACAATTTGCATGCACAAACATCCAGTGAGAGAGTTAATGAGGTGTAAATATGTGTGCAGCCACGTGAAATGCCTGAGCAACGTGAAATGCCTGAGCAACGTGACAACATGTCCATCACAATATCAGGTCACGGCACAAAGACCATGGGACTGCTCATGCATGGAGAATGTAGCTGAGCCACACAACAAGTGTATCTTCCAGGGCAGAGTTTATTATTCGATAGGTAGAATGTACTAACCACGCTAATCTGAGAGGAAACATTGCTGTTTTAGCCAATGTGCTATAAGGCCTTTTCCGGGTATTCCACCCTTCATCAGTAGCATTACTGTTTGACCAGTCAAGTTAATGGTGTATGACCATATGGGTGCAGTACTTTATGTAGGAATAGATGTACATACGTACATGTTATGTACACAAGTGTTAGGTGACACATACACTCCTATTCAAATACACATGTATGCACACAAACATACATACAGTGCGTACACACACATCGACACACACATATGTATGCATGCAAGCATACGCAAATGCATGAATGCACTTGCATGTGCACATACACAAACACACGTGCAAATAAACACACACACACACACACACACACATGTACTGTACACATACACATGCATACACACACACACACACACACACACACACACACACACACACACATGCACACACATACACACGTACATGCATGTGCACAATGCATGTTCTTTATAGAACAGAACCACACACACACACATATCATACAACATGTGGTACAGGGTTCACACAGTTCTCAACTGATGGAAACTGAAACAGCTAAAAATGAAGGAGTCCAGAAACAACTGCTCATACCAAAAAGCACACTTTACTCCAAACACCCCACCAGTCCCACACTGTGGCTGTGGACAGGTGATATATGGAGTGAAAATGCACACACACAAATCTCCATGGAGTGGCTTATGGAGAGAAAGTGTTGGGTATGTTGACCACAAATGGGGTGAATACTTTGACAGTGTTTCCCCTAAAGAGGGGTGGGGGGCGCTCCCCCCCTAAAGAGGGGTGGGGGGCGCGCCCCCCTAAAGAGGGGTAGGGGGCGGCGCTCCCCCCTGTAGTCTTGGATAGCAAAACTTTCGACTTTAATGTAGTACACTAAAACCTTGACAAAAAGCCAGAAACAACTTACTTCTAATGATAAACATATTGTCACTGATCATAATAACTATACAATATGTTCAATAAAGTTGTTCACTCCAGCAAACACCCACCTCTAATTGTGAAAAAACGGAGTTTTCAGCCAAGAAAACTAGAAAGCCAGGCACCTAGCAGCATTAACCGCTATATCTTTTAAATAATTGATTTGATCTGGTTCGTACCCCCTCCACTCCCCCCCCCCCCCCTTAATATTTGTCTGGGGGAAACACTGGTTTGACTTTGGCCAAGGTACATAATGTTCATGAGCATTTGGACTGTGGAGGCCAAGACTGGCCACATATGTATGTACAATGTTGATACACACACACACATGGGCATGTACGTACACACATACATACATGCATGTGCGCACGTGCACACACACACACACACACACACACACACACACACACACAGACACACACACGCATTCCATTAACAAAAATCAATCAACTGAAGTTGAGGTCTGCCATGTAGTCTGTCTATTGATGAGATAAAGAGTTTGAAATTCTTGCAAACTTGTACTTAAAGCAACTAAAGTTATCTGATATACGTAGGTACAAAAAGATTCCTATTCCTAATTATTCTGAAATCAACAAGCATGCATGTGTGTGTGTGTGTGTGTGTGTGTGTGTACCATATGCATGTGTGTGTATGAACATGCCCTTACTGCAGACACACAAGTGAATGAATAGAATCCCTCTCAGTAGGTTAAAGTATACCACAGATGGTCTACAATGGAGACAATGGATGTGACCTACGTACATGTGCTTGTGTCAACAGAGCTGAACAGTCATTAATTCTCTGAAACTCATTTTCAGAGAATTGATTTGCTGAGGCAATCCAAATCAATTGAACAGCCACAGTGAAGTTTGGGCACAAATGAAACTGTTACACCGGCATATGTACGTACATATCACAGAGTGTGGACAAAAGACGGGTTGGTACGTACATACTGTATGCTACCCATGTATGTACATAGAGTGCATAGTCGGCATTGGACGTCACAAGCAAAGCTAGTTTATTGTACGTATGTACATACATATACGTAGATATATACGTATGTATGCATGTACATACATATACATATACGTATATACGTATGTATGTATGTACATACATACGTATATATATACGTACGTATGTATGTATGTACATAAATATACAGTGACAAACGGTTAATATGCTATCACTTAAAATGCCAAATGCTTATCATGCCTCAGTTTTTGTAAACAAATTCATGACTATGGCATACCATTACTATACACCGTACGGCAGATTGGTTACTTAATATGTCAAGATGGATGATATGGGCCAGAGGTTTTGAACCAATTGAGACATATTAAGTATTTTCCGCAATACAATATGCAGTGAAGTATGTATACCTGATCTACAGGGCAAGATGCACAGCTACAGCTGAACCATGTGACAGAAAAGTGAATCATAAAGATCTCTTTCCAGGCCATTTACATGTAGTGTTCCATAGTGTAAACATTTACATAGTGATATCGCTGTGTGTATGTGTGTGTGTGTGTATGTGTGTGTGTGTGTGTGTGTGTGTGTGTGTGTGTGTGTGTGTGTGTGTGTGTGTGTGTGTGTGTGTGTGTGAGTGCGCACTTGTGTGTGTGTGTGTGTGTGTGTGTGTGTGTGTGTGTGTGTGTGTGTGTGTGTGTGTGTACGGGTGGTGAAAAAGGACATATGTACGTACATATACATTGGAATATCTGATATATTATACTACATAAATGCATGTACATACGTACATACATACGTAAGTACAATACTATAGTGCAAATATACGTATGTACATTATGCAATCATACGTATATGGATATGTATTATGGTGTGAGACAATTGACAGTTTAGAACTACGTACATGTGTACACACACACACACACACACAAAGAATACTGGAAGCTAGAACATGCACAGTCGCCAGCCAGGTCCTCAAGAGCAGCCAGGCCCTCAAGAGCAGCCAGGTCCTCAAGAGCAGCCAGGCCCTCAAGAGCAGCCAGGCCCTCAAGAGCAGCCAGGCACTCAAGAGCAGCCAGGCCCTCAAGAGCAGCCAGGTCCTCAAGAGCAGCCAGGCCCTCAAGAGCAGCCAGGTCCTCAAGAGCAGCCAGGCCCTCAAGAGCAGCCAGGTCCTCAAGAGTAGCCAGGCACTCAAGAGCAGCCAGGTCCTCAAGAGCAGCCAGGCACTCAAGAGCAGCCAGGCCCTCAAGAGCAGCCAGGCCCTCAAGAGCAGCCAGGCCCTCAAGAGCAGCCAGGCCCTTAAGAGCAGCCAGGCCCTCAAGAGCAGCCAGGCACTGGGAGGCAGCTATGTTGTAGAGTACAACACCACAAATGTCTCCAACCCTTGCAGCAACACCTCTCCATTGTCATACCACTGATGGTAGCATTCCAGATATACTTTAATGTACCGCTTCTAAAGACATTGCTATCATTCCACTAACTACAATCCATGCACAGTAGAATCTTGGGATATTGAATCCCATGTAGGGGGCACTGAGAAGCCTCTACTGTACCAGAAATCCATTATGTCCTTGATGTTCTACACTACATACTGTGGACTAGCTACGTAAGTACCTGGATTAGTATGTACGTACACACTCCTGGATAGTACACACTCCTGGATAGCACACACTCCTGGATAGCACACACTCCTGGATAGTACACACTCCTGGATAGTACACACTCTTGGATAGCACATACTCCTGGATAGTACACACTCCTGGATTGTACACACTCCTGGACTACAACAGGGACACATGAATTCATTCGCCATGTGTATACACACTTCACCACACGAGTGGTCTTCACAGCAAAACTCAACTGTACATACGAACGTACATGCACACACGCCATGAATACTTGATACCACACACAGACATGCAAAATTGTGCTATAGCACTGCTGAATACTGAGCAGTACCAAACACGTCTCGTTCGAGAGACGTACGGAAAGAGCATGATAAAGCACCACACTACTGGGGAGAATGCACTGGTGAATGCCAACCATGTGGCAGGCAAGGTACATCTCGTGGAGAGACAAACGAAGAGAGCATGATAAAGCACCACACTACTGGGGAGAATGCACTGGTGAATGCCAACCATGTGGCAAGGTACATCTTGCATGAATAGCGTGGTGCGAGTGTGTCGAGTATGTCCGAAAGAGGATGTGTTTTTTTTTTAAATTAGAATGCAAAGAACGTCAAAGCCTGGATAGCATCATAGAGCCGACTCACCTCCGTTCTGGTGCACCTCGTAGAGCGCGTAAGACGACCCTCCCGGGTTCAAATCGAGCCCAAACTTCTCCGCCAAAGCTTCTACTACCGTCTTGGAAGTGGCTGTGCTGTGGACACGAATGCATTTCGTTACTACCTCCTTCTCACGATTCTGGAAGTAAAACCGAATTACTCCATAGAAGTCCGCTTTCTAAAGATGGAAGAGAAAACATACTTGTATCAGCACTTTCTTTGGTAGCTAAACGACTCCAGAAGGGCAAGCGACACGAAAGTACAAGTCGAAAACATTCAAACATGCAGTGTTACCTCATTTGGGAGAGAGATTTCAAAGAGGTCCAATCGGTGTTCGTTCCATCTTGTGATAATTTTTGTCAGTCTTTCTCTTTCGTCGGTCACACAGGCGTCGACCGTTGCAGCTCCAGTTCTGTTGGCCGCCATTATCCCTAGCTACTGAAGGAATTTCAATGGCTTCTATTTCTTCACTGCTTCTTCTTGCTCGGGAGAGGGCGCCCTCCTCTCAGCTTCGCTGGAAGTCCCTTCGTGGCGAAGTTTAGCTGCGTATACTTCCAGCAAGTAGGCGCGAGGTAAGGAAAGCGTGCCGCCGTTGTTCTAACCTCACTCGAAGTATTCCTCCCCTCGCTACACGGGAAACCTAGACGTGCACCTGGTACGAAATAATTACCATACACTTTCGGATACTTCCGTATTTTGTTTATATATGGTTTTGTATTTGCATACTAAAGCCCGCCCTTCACAGGTGGATGGAAGACCACATACCAAGAACCCCAGATTGTAAGCAAACAACAACACACCTGGGTAAATTGAAGTACGCAGAGTAGCTATGATTATACAAGTCTAAATTCTTGCCTCAAACTATGCTCTAGTAAGTGAGGTAATTATTTACACACAGCTACTCTGCGTACTTCAATGTCCCCAGGTGTGTTATCAGTTTCAATTTGTTTACATACCTGTCCTAAACCACATTGTGCATTCAGCTTCAGGACAATCACAGCAAGACTAGCTATACTGTTTCTCTGGGTGCTCTACAATATAATCCAGGGGGAAATGATTTAAAACAAATGGTGAAAGAGTTAGTTTCAGTCTATTTAAATTGAGTCTTTGCGTCAATGATTGCCTCGTTTAGGGCTTTTACTTCTACAACAACATCTGCCAAAGGTGATTTGGAAATGAAATCTTGGTGAGTTATCCTTGCTTTGAGTTCCTGGAGAATTCTCAGAATGCGGTTCTTCTCCAGCAAGAGGGCCTACAGTTTCAGATTGAAACGCAATCTCTATGGCGACACACTGCAGTTGACACCATGCAAATATATAAAAAGAAAAAGAAAAAGGCAAACCTGAAAACATTTGTCCTTGGATTCAAGAAAATGTTCTCTAAACGCAGTACCAGATTGAGATGTACCCTATACCAAAGTTTCAATACATGTACTCAATTTATATGTTTACACATTTATGCATTTACATATGCATATCTATACGTACAATATAATATTACTATATTGCACACATGTGTGTATAGTATGTCTATGGATTGTACATTGCAACATACCGCAAGCACACAACAGCGGCACAAAAATTATACACACTCATGCATGCTTGCTACTCTAGTACAGTAGGACGTCTCACCATTTTGTCCGCTAGCGCATTGGCACATGCCATTACGGCATTGTACGACGATGATACAAA
The DNA here is from genome assembly GCA_963170055.1 of Halisarca cf. caerulea. NCBI lineage: Eukaryota > Metazoa > Porifera > Demospongiae > Chondrillida > Halisarcidae > Halisarca > Halisarca cf. caerulea. The sequence continues at coordinate 1,289,209 of CAUJGJ010000368.1, forward strand.
AGATACTTCCACAGTTTCACGTCCATCATCCTTGAGGGCTTCTACAGACACACACACAGTTCTGCCGTCAGGAAGCAGTTGTTTGCTTGTCACTACGTTGTGGGATCCCGAATCCAGCAAGCCTTCTCTGTTACCCAGTAGAGCTTGAAGAAAACCCACCAAGAAGGAGGTGACGTCGTGTGCAAGAGAGCTTGACCTTGGTCCAATGAATCGCAGGATATCACCCTTATCATATGATAAGCACATGCTCTGCTCTGGGGTGGATTCCAGTTTCCAAATTCCTTGGAGATGAATATTTGGAAGTGGGGACGTACTGTGTGTGCATGAAGTGTAGTTTGATGGAACTGGCCGGAAGAAATCAAAAATGCTTAAAACTTTGCTGTAAATAACACCAGAAGTAGCAATGGTCCTGCAAAAGATCTCCGCATTGGTGGTACAAAAATGAACAGCACACGTCAACAGAAGGGGTTCATAGACAAACTGCACTGGTACTTCAATGTAAAAGTAGGAAACTGAATTGGGCAGCAGCCCTGTGAGAGGAGAGGATAGGAACTGTCCTCGTTCACTTAAAGGGGGATTAACAGCAAAGATATCCTCACTGTAAATGGGAATGGTGTGGAGTCTTTCTGCATCTGGTACAACTGATACCAGCAAGCTCCAACCACAACCAAGTGGGCTCACACCACAATACTCCAAGACAACTTTGACACGTACAGAATTTGACACCCCACCATCCATTGCCACAACCTGCCTCACAAGAAACAACAAATTTGTTCTGCTAGTCTGAAGTTCCTTGAAAACATGTAGAGCAGTGTTTACTTCACTGATGCTGCTTTCAGCTTCTTGCACTTTGCTCATCACATCCTCACATTGAAACTCTAGGTTCCGCAATCGACTGAGATTACTGTGGAAATCGTCTGACATTTGAGAAGCAGAAGTTTTACCAGTGTCATTGTCTACTGAAGGCAGTAAGGAGAACAGACCGCCATCTCCAGTAAGTGCTAGCACACATTCTTTAGTACCACAAACAGGAGAGATCTTTACCACACTGGGAAAATCAACGTCAGTACCTTGAAATGTTTTTGACAATGCCTCCAATGCCTTTCCCTCCTTTTGGCACCCCAAACTGTCCATAAGAGTTGCTGTATTCACAAATCGCACACATTGAGGGCCGCTAAGGCACAGTGTAGACGTGTTTGGCTGACAGACGGAGAGTACAGGGAAGCCACTGTGGAGCAGCTCAAAGTGTGGTGAGCTACTATGCACCCTCTCTTCTGTACAGGCAAGCATTTTCCCAGATCTACCCACAACAAGCAAGCCATTACAGATAGCACTGTTTGGGTGTGAGCTGAACAAACACAGACCGGCTACAAACTGTTCAACCGAGCATAGCGGTCCCATGAAACTACCTCCCACAGAAGACCGAATGTTAGCCAGCGGTGTGTACATGATGTTTCCATTGGGAAATCCAACTAGAAAAAGTGGTACCTTGATGAGAGACAGCTCGGGAGGGAACAACTGAGTGTAGAATATTTTGGATACAACGGACATCTCAGCACAACCGCTAATAATTTCTCCTTCTTCGTGGCAAACAACCAAAGTGGGAAGAGGACACAGAACATATGACATTTCCAATGTTCTGACATTGCATTTCGGAATGGGAATGGAATGTGATGTCAAAAAAGAAATATCAGGTGGTGTCAAATCTTCATTTGCTTTATACACATGCAAAATTACACTTCCATTCCTATTTTCATTTTGAAGTTGGAATAAAAACATGTTTCCAATTTGCACAACAGATAAAACTGAGAGACAATTGGAGCAATGAAACCACAATTTTGATACCGACTTATATTCCACAACACTGCCTTCAAACTGAGAGCCTGCACTCTCGTACTGAGAAAGGCTAGAAAGACGTCTCTCATCATTTGTAGTTTGGTCCTTTTGATCTTCATCCAGGAGAGAAACAAAGATGCTGGAATTGGTGGCCTGCGATTGCAGTGGGAACTGTGAGCTAGGAAGAACATCCATTTCTTCACACATATCATCATCTTCATCGCTGTCCAATAGGCTGACCACATCATTTTCAAGACTTGATTGTTGCTTCTTTCTCTTCTGCTCCTCTGGAGGTGCTTGACTGCAAATCAAAAAAGGAATGAACATTAAACTGTTCCACTAATTACCACACTATGCAAAGAGAATGGACACAGAAGTGCAAGCATATGAAATAATTTATGGTTTGGAGATCTGTACCGTTTTCTGCTAGATTCAGCCCTTGCACTTTTCCGCTTTAACAATTCCTGGCATTTTTGCAGACAGACAAAGTAGACGTCTCCTCCTAGCAGGCATACACCGATTCCAACTGGTCGACTCTTGCAATCACAAACCAGAAATGCAATACTGCACACACTGGGAAACTGAAGAGCAATCTACATGCAAGAATCAAAAATAATATCAATTACCTCATAAATTAATAATTACAGTATGTCAGCAGAAAATGGCGAATTTTCTAATATGGCACCAGTACTAACAAGCTAGCATAACCAGTAACTCTTCAAATACTCACAATATCATTGACAGAAACGCAGGCATCTTCACTGCTTTGGACTCCGCTGATGTATACGTTAAAACTCTCACCGCTCGTGTACACTAGCCACGAGTGCGCACCACTGTCCCTATTTGGCGCCAATTCTGCAACATGCGCCTCTGAATCTTCGAAGGAGAAGAGGGACGGATTGGCTCCAGTGCAGTGTTCAAGACTGAGCAGCCGCTTGGCCATTCCTAAACGCACTCCCTAATTAGTGCTCAAAAAGCTCTTCGTCGTGTGGTACATTCCCTGAAACTTATCCAACTCTGGTTTTATATTGTAACTATATCTATATTTACTATACTTGACGGAACATACACGCACAACGTATTATTTCACTACAAGAACGACGAACTGAAGACAGTCATGTCCATGTTCGACTTACAAGCTGCTGTAGAGTATGGTGCTGTCGACCCTCGAAGCCTACCCGTCCTGTACAAAGGTACTTCACTGTAGAGGGTGAAATTTTAGGTTTATACTAGAGAATTAATTGATTTGTTGAAGATTAGAAGTGTTTATATTTTATGTCCATTCGCTGATAAATCATTAAATGAAAGAATTTTGTACGAGTAAATTTGCTCATATAGTGTTTGGAATTGACATTGGGGATGACCATAACAATTGGGTGACAGTTATTGTTTTCCTATTTAGATTCCTTGTCTCTTGTTAAAAGACTTCAGTTGTCGTCTCGTTTGAAGTTCCACCGTGGTTGTGTGAGTTGAGAGGCCTGGCGTGTGTCACAATCAGGAGTCTTGGTACATGTGTGCAATACTCATGGTGCCGATCTAGTCTCGTGTAGCCAGACCATTTGTCATGTATATTCAAACTCTCTCCTCAAACAATACACACACGTACATGTGTGCACACACACAATATATATATATATATATATATATATATATATATATATATATATATATATATATATATATATATATATATATATATATATATATATATATATATACGTATATACATACATAAAGTAGAGAAAAGAGAAAGGGGTCTGGCTATGCAAAACTAGTACAAATCTGCTTACATGTGTAATATCATGTGCACGTGAGCTGTACTCCAGTGTTAGCTGATGTGAATTGCTGACAAAGCAATCAGGTGTGGACAATGAAATCAATAACATTTGCACTTGATGCATATTACTGGTATTGGGACTTGCTTGTATGTCACTGAGTTTGTACACACCTGTTGGCAGTACTAACTCCTTGTTTCTATTGCATGAACAGCTCACAAAATAACTCTGATAGCAAGTGGAAACGTTTTGTCCCCCTTCGAGGTGCTATGTACTACCCATGAGTACAGTGGAACCTCTCGAATCCGACACTCAGTTGGATTAGGAGGTTGTCAAATTACGTAGGGACTATCAGCATGCTTTAGAATGGTGACTGTACCTCATAAGATGGTTGTATTAAGAGAATGTTGGATTATTATAATGGGTGCATGGCGGATTATGGAGGTTTCATTGTATGTGCTGAACTGGGTATTTATGAAGCAGGTTCTAGCCCAGCGTGTATGACAAGTATTGGTTGATGGGTCCCGTGTATTGTGCACAGGTTAACAGCGTTGCTTGGAGCAGTGATGGGAGGGAGCTCCTGTCTGGATCGGACGACTGCAACTTGGTCATTAGCAACCCCTTTGCAAAGAAGGCATGTATTTCATCATCATCATCACCATCATCACCATCACCATCATCATCATCATCATCATCATCATCATTACCATCATCTCTACCATCACCACCATCATCACCATCACTACCATCATCATCATCATCATCACCATCACCATCACCGCCATCATCACCATCACCACCATCATCATCATCATCATTTGATTTAGAATGCCTTTTTGCTTTCTACTGTTATTTATTTGTTTGTTTTGTTTGCTTCATATCATTTTGATGATAGATAAATTTCACAGTCAAAACACAACATCAATCCAACATATTTTCGGCCAAATTTCTACCAATGAGGGGAGAATACAGGTTGGTCTCTTGTGCTGGGAATGGGTCTGTCCAGTATACCGAACTAGCCCCCACGGGGGACTATACAGGACACACATACAACTGTCACACTACAACAGTGTACCAGGTACAGGTGAATCCTGGAGACCATAACGAATTCATCACATGCGAGGAGAGAGGGATGGTAAGAGTGTTTGACCTCCGAACCAAAACCAGCTGCAACTGTGCAGGATGTGACCAGGTGAGAGTGACGACAGCTTGTTTACTTCTTCCGCATGTTGTTTATTTACATTTGTTTTTTTGTGTGTTTGTTCAGACTGTATAGAATTCTGTATTATGCACTGCACTGTTGTGTACAAATATTTGTTGTTTCTCGGGATGCTGTTTACAGATGTTTGTTTATGTGTTGTTATTCAGGACGTTATGTACAAATACTCAGTGGGTGTCACGGCCATGTGTGTGCATCCACTGAGGCCCTACTACCTTGCTCTGGGGCTGAGTGATGGGCGGGTGGACATTGTGGACAGGAGGATGACCAGTAGTGAGTGTGTGGCGCAGTTTAAGCCTTCAGCCATTGGTGAGAGATGTCGAATCACGTCTGTGCAGTTTGATCCTACTGGATCGGAGATTCTCACCAGTTACAGTGAAAACAACATCTATCTCTTCAACTTCCTCAACCCAAATGCAAGCCCATTAGATAATGCTCACCAGAGACATCACTACATGTGTGGCACATTTGGTAGAAGGATTTTCAAGAACAGAGAAAGAGTAGGTTTCTCGCAAAAGGCACATCCTCAGGATCCCCTTCCTCACAGTGGAAGCGGAGGGAGGATGGAGAGTGGCGGTGACTCACACCCCATGGCACGTATTCGTCTGAGAGGGGACTGGTCTGATACGGGACCAGATGCTTGTCCAGAGGCGGAAGAAGGAGAAGAAGAAGGCCGACCTGTAGGAGTGATGGACAGGCTGTCTTCCCTTCTCACACATTGGGTAGAAGATTCACTGTTGCAGCCTTCACAAACGGAGGATGAGCAGAAAACTGACACTCCTTCATCTGCCCCCTCAACAGATCCAGTACCGCCTTTTTCTTCGACCCCACCCACTGCAGAACAAACATTGGACTGTCCATCAGCCACGCCTACTGCAGATCAAAGATCAAATTATCCTTCAGCCCCGCCCACTGTAGGACAGAGGTCAGATCATCCTTTAGCCACACCCACTACAGAACAGAGATCAGATCCTTTAGCCCCACCCACTACAGATCAATTATATCATCCTTCAGCCCCGCCCACTGCAGATCAAAGATCATATCATCCTTCGGCTACACCCATTTTAACAGTCTCTGATGTAGATGACACACCTCCCCCCCAACTGCAACCAAACACAGGAAGCTCATCCTCAGATTCACAGTCCACTCCTTCCAGCATTCATTTGTCGACACAGACATCTCAGCATTCATTGCAAACAGATAGTGAAAGCAATGCCAGCTGTACTGGTTCCAAATCTATGTCAAATGTCAAAACCCAGTCTTCCCATTCTCATTTCCATTCCAAACCTAATTCACACAATAGAAGTGGAAAAGAAGAAAATTGTGACAAAAATAGCAGTTGTTTAAGATCTGAAGATGGGAGTAATGATCAGTCCACAGCTTCTACCGGTGGAAATTCTCCTTACTGTCATTATCTGTCTTACAAAGGACACCGTAATTCCAGAACCATTGTGAGTTCCAATTCTGCAAATGTTTATGCACACACACACACACACACACACACACACACACACACACACACACACACACACACACACAAAGCTCAACCACATTAGTTGCCCTCACTTACATTGCCATCACATTCTGTGTACGTATCTGCAGATTAAACAGTGTAACTTTTGGGGCGCAAACTTTGTCATGAGTGGCAGTGACTGTGGGAGGGTCTTTGTATGGGACAAGTGGACAGGTGAAATCGTCAACGCTTTTGTTGCAGATCATCGAGTTGTGAACTGCATTCAGCCGCATCCTCAAGCTACCTGTGAGGTTTTTTATATCTTTCTGTAGAGGCCAGTGTCATGTGGTCGTAACGCATTTCTCTCTCTCTCCCTCCCTCTCTTTCTCTCACACACACACAAACTCAGATCTGGCCACTAGTGGAATCGACTATGACATCAAGCTTTGGGAGCCCATCGCTTCTCAACCCTGCAATTTGGAGGACATCCCAGAAGTGAGTTGGTGAATTTACTCTTTCTGCCAAGACTGTGATGAGATGTAGAGAACTTTGGTATTTTTACATGTACGAATGCACTTGGTTCATGTACATACAGAATACGCACACTGACACACACATGCACACACACACACACACACACACACACACACACACACACACACATACACACACACACACACACACACACACACACACACACACACACACACATACACACACACACTGCCCATTTACCATTTTGCTACCATGCATAGGTTGTTGCACGCAATGAAAGAATGCTGAAGGAGACTCGAGGCACCATCACCATTCCCTCCTCATCCATGCTCCGCTTCCTAGCCATTCTGGTCAGGAGGGGCATGCTGCAAGGTATGACGATGCAGCCTTCCTTCTGTGGGGTTGCCACAAACACAGAGTGTGTATCATCCTCACGGTAAAGTCTGTGTACTTTGTATACGTTTCCAAATACTCTATATGATTTTGCTGTGGTCTGCTTAGTCCTCCAATGTTGTTAATCTGCCATTTTTATGAAAACCATTTATGGCAAATAACTGACTTAGTATATATACATATTATTCGATATTGTATAGTTTTTACACGTGTAGTTTTCTTCAGTGACTTTTTAAAATCCGTTTACTTGTTATATCCTTGTGTTTTTAGAACGCGGTCAGAACAATGTGGACAGTGACTGAATCAAATGATTGGATAAGTGTTTTAATTTTGAAATTGTATATGGATCATTTTATCCTGTAATCCACATTGAAAGTAAATATTTACACAGCAATAATTATATGAGTTGATTTTTATTAATGTATATATATTTACAATTAAATTTATTAATAATACAATCAAATATGAACATCTGGATTGTGCTTACATATTCCAGTCAGTGGTTTTCGAGACCTGTGGTACAGCTGGACCTAGCTGATACCATCTGTTTCCTTAAATTCGTACCCTGGGAAAAAGCATTAGATCTGCAACGGGGAGCCATGCAGTTCTTGCTCCAACGGCTCTCAGTGGCCATCCAAGTGAGCAACATGGTTCCTTGTTAGGCTCACTCCCCATCACTTATAGGCTTATATACGTTTGCTGTACAGTAGAGCCTCGCTAGTAAGAACACTGTTAATGAGTAATAATACCTGGTTAGGATGTACAAGGATATGATACCCCAGCTTATAACCCATAATACTAATCTATATGGTTAGCAAGTACCACTGATAGTGAGTAGCAATTTGGAGGGTCCCCAGGTGTACTCACTAACGAGGGTTGACTGTATGTAGTTATTCAATTAAGTACTGTAGTATACTGTACAAATATAGAACTGTTATTACTGCATGTGTGATCTGTTTACCTTTATTCAGTAGTACTGCTTGTTTTATATCATCATTATAAAACTGGTAACTATCATGATATTGTAATTATAATAATTAAAATATAAAATATATAATAATAGAATATAAGGAAAATGCAAATATTACAACAATAATGCAATAATCAAATATGGCAATTTTCAGAATAATAATAATTATCAAGTTCAGATATCAAACAGTTTGGATAAATACAATATTACTCATCAAATATGGAAATTAATGATAATATATAATACAATAAAGCTGGGTAATAATATACAAATTGAATTAAATTTAAATTTATGTATGTACACAATTTTAATATTAAAGATATAATCACAGAATACATTCATCGCAACGAGGACATACGTGCGTACATACATTGACAACACAGGTACAAACATTAAGCTCAGAACTACGTAACTTATTGAGCTTTGTTCTTCAAGGATCTGCGGTACCTGTGTGATGAACAGTGTGCGTACAGGTAACAAGAAAGAGTGCATGAAACCACTAATGCAATGCTGAAATAGCACTACTACACTGTGTGTATGCAGTCTACAGACAAGAATAAGAATACAAAGCACAGACACACCCACCCATGTACAAACACACACACACACACACACACACACACACACACACACACACACACACACACACCACACACACACACACACCACACACACACACACACACACACACACACACACACACACACACACACACACACACACATACGCAAAGATCCTGTAAAGCTGACTGCCTCCCACTAGTCCAAGAAAGAAGTTCACAGCAAAGAGGTTCCAATTCTTGGGAATGATCACAAGTGAGTAGCGAGCCCATATCAGCCCCGTGGCGGCCAATGCCGCTGACTGCCGGAAACTCAGCGTCTCAGCTGGTCTGACGATGTCCGAGACACCAGCTATCACCAGACACTGTGTGTGAAATGAGGACCAAAATCACGTGTGAGCTGTGGGTCATATGTAAAAGAATGACTATTCGTCCAGCAGTATTGTGCCATCAACACATACACACAATGTTAGAATGTTGCATAACATTTACAAAATTGCATAACAGTTAAGGTTAGGGTTCAGGTTGGGATTAGATTGCGTACTTTCTGCTAGATCAATGACCACTGCGCATAGGTAAAGGTCTTGTATAATGCCCAAAGCACCTATCGTTTAACAATGTCTGGGATACCAGCCATCACTGGGCACTGCATGCATGACAAGCGCCAAAATAGCATGCGAGATGTATGACACAAAGGTCTGGTTTAACACCTGAAATACCTAACGTCTTGCAATGCCACAAACAGACAGAGTATTGCAGGCGGTAAATCACGTCTCTGCACAAATTTACAAGCATACGTGAATGTACGTCAGAACACATGTAAATCAAATTTGTGTATCATCCCACATACCAGGCGATGAATCCTAGACACACTAAACTACGAACGTGTAGAATAGAGTCTCTGTGATGAAATAAACAAATCGTGACCACCCATCTACTTCCGCGAAATGAAAAAATCGAGAAAAAAAGTACATGAATTTAGGACTCGAAGACGTCAGCTGCTCACCCATTTGAAAGTTGGCGCCCAGAAGAAGATGGTCTTGGGTCCTGTGGTGAAAGAAATAACTGGGTAGTGAAGTAATCTGTCCGGTAGTCCATGTTGTTTTGCCCACATAAACATGAATATTAAAATGATTGATTGTTTTCTGCTTTCAATATGAAAAAAGTCTCAACTAATTCTTAGTACTTACCAGCATCCGCGTACCACAACGTCTGCAACCTCTTGGGGAAAGCGGGGACCACTCGCTGTTCTAGTCGAAGGAGAGCCGCCCTGGCAGAAGAAGCCATTTTCCTTCTCAAGGAGTGGCGGGTTCGATGAAATGGGAACGGAAGTGGAAACAATCCCGTCCACCTGACACTGCAAACCCAACGAGCGTCGAGGAACTGTAGAATAGACAAAAGGAAGAATTGAGAAACTGTAAGATAGATTTCTGCCGATTTCTTTCTCCTGTTTTAACTTATTATGGACGGAAGTGATAGCAACGGTGTATCCTTCCTTCACGTTGGAAATTTGTCCGGAAAACTAGTCGTGAAGGCAGAGTTGGGGGACGACATAAGAGTGGTACCAGTTTACAACGAGGACATCACCTACGATGAGCTTCTCCTTATGTTTCAGAGAGTTTTTGGTGGGAAGTTGAAGAGTTCCGACGAAGTTATGCTGAAATACAAGGATCAAGGTAAATGTGCATGCGTGTGTGTGTTTCTGTGTGTGTGTGTGTGTGTGTGTGTGTGTGTGCGTGTGCGTGTGCGTGCGTGTGTGTGTGTTCACAGTCTTCTATCTAGTGAGGGAAGTGAGGGGTAAACTTCCTCTCCTATTATCAGTTTCAGTACTTGTAAACTGATCGGTATCCCTCCTCCCACACACTGTACCATGTGAATCATCGTTGACTTTCATCAGTCATTTAATTAAATTTGCAATAAACCATATTTAATTAAAATAGCAATATCCTAAATTTATTTAATTTCACTAGCCTCAAATTATTTAAAATTACAGTAACTCGATATTGCCCAAACCGCTACATCACAGCTATGATCACAGCCTTTGTGTGGTGACTATGACATCACCGGTCGGTGTTATAGTCACAGTAAAGGAAGATAAATGGCAGTCTGGCTACGCAATGCTAGATAGCAGTCTGGCTATGCGAGACTAAACTTACAATACAGTAGAACCTCGCAATAAGACCACCTCAAAATTAAGACTGCTTTGTTGCAGTCCGGAATTTCTCCTATAGGTTTACATGGAAATTAGTTTCAGAATAAAGACCACATTTTTTCCTCTGGATGTCAAAACCTCCCAGTTAAGACCAATTATTTGTGGATACTTCTGTATTCTGTGGACGTTAGGCTCTGAAATGACCCCATCAGTAGAAAGAGATGGTAAACTTGGGGTCACATTTTTAACATCGTAATGGAGTAACAATAAATGAGGTGTGATGGTACAATTTCTCTACAGTTTCATTGCCTTATGTGCAACCTGTGTCTGTGGAATGACTTGCGGATGTGCCATGCTATTCTGGACAGTACTTTCAGAAGTAAGGCCACTTCGCAATTCAAGACTACTTGCACCAGTCCCAATGGTGGTTGTATTTGTGAGGTTCTACTGTACATAATATGTTCACTTGCACACACGCACACATACGTATGTACTTGGGGAGCTGTTTTGGGACAGCACATGTTTTAGCCTATGTAGTAAACGGTTTAACCTGTCTACATCCTTGTAAAGACAGCTCAAGGGGCCAAATGGTTGTGGTCTCTGTAGACAGGTGGTCCTTGTACAGAGGTGTGTTTGTATCACTGAGGTGGCCCATGGACCAGCCTGCAGTGGTCACTACAGACAAGCGGTCTTCCCATACAAGTGGTCTTTGAGACCTTTTCATCATAATTGATTATCTGCGGTACATTGAAACTAGATGAAGCCTTTTAACAGGAGATTCTCATTATCAGTATTTCAGTTTATGAGGAAGGGATGTTTTAATTTAATACCATACATAGATATTACTAATTGGACAATCTTAGTTGGCAACATCAAGTCCCTACCACTTCCCTCCCCATCTGTCCCCACCACTTCCCTCCCGATCTGTCCCTACCACTTCCCTCCCCATCTGTCCCTACCACTTCCCTTCCCATCTGTCCCCACCACTTCCCTCCCCATCTGTCCCCACCTCCTCCCTCCCCAACTGTCCCTACCACCTCCCTCCCCATCTGTCCCCACCACTTCCCTCCCCATCTGTCCCCACCTCCTCCCTCCCCAACTGTCCCTACCACCTCCCTCCCCATCTGTCCCCACCACTTCCCTCCCCATCTGTCCCCACCTCCTCCCTCCCCAACTGTCCCTACCACCTCCCTCCCCATCTGTCCCTACCACCTCCCTCCCCAACTGTCCTCACCACTTCTCTCCTCATCTGTCCCTACCACCTCCCTCCCCATCTGTCCCTACCACCTCCCTACCACTTCCCTCCCCATCTGTCCCCACCACTTCCCTCCCCATCTGTCCCTACCACTTCCCTTCCCATCTGTCCCTACCACCTCCCGCTCCATCTGTCCCTACCACCTCCCTCCTCATCTGTCCCTATCACCTCCCTCCCCAACTGTCCCTACCACCTCCCTCCTCATCTGTCCCTACCACCTCCCGCTCCATCTGTCCCTACCACCTCCCTCCTCACCTGTCCCTACCACCTCCCTCCCCAACTGTCCCTACCACCTCCCTCCTCATCTGTCCCTACCACCTCCCTCCCCATCTGTCCTACCACCTCCCTCCCGTCTGCTCTGTAGAAGGAGATTTGGTCACTTTGGCAGACAGCAATGATCTTGCATTTGCCAAACAGACCACGAGATACTTGAAGATTGTTGTGTATGGTAAGTACCTATATATTCTGTGTATGTATGTATGTATGTATGTTCGTACCCAAGTGTATATTTGCATGTGTACTTGTGTGTCTATGTTGATATCATGCGTACACATGCTTGTGTGTATGTTTGTGTGTGTGTGTGTGTGTGTGTGTGTGTGTGTGTGTGTGTGCGTGTGTGTGTGTGTGTGTGTGTGTGTGTGTGTGTGTGTCTGTGTGTGTGTGTGTTAGGTTACCAAAGCTGTGGGATTATTAAGTGTCATTCACTGCAGCTCTGAATGGTAGTCATTCTCAACCTCATTTGAAATCCCTCATGTTGACACGTGCATTAAACCCTCCGAAATAAGGACACCTCCATTTACGAACGTACAAAACAAATAGCTGTTGTCCCAATGTGTCCTTATTATAGAGGTCTCACTGGACAGGACAGCTTACTGTGGTCCCAATGGTGTCCTTATTATAGAGGTTTCACTGGACGTGTACTAGTATGTATGCACATGTATTGTATGCCAAGGTCGCAATACATATGCACGTACGTATGTACATGTTCCTGTGTGTACTAGTCAAGGTTACACTGTGCTTATATGTATGTACGTACGTATGTTCACATACACACTTATACGTATATGTGCATACTGCGATGTGGTCTGTACATGCAGTCAATGGAGCTGAGATCCCAGCAATGAGTGCAGAAACTGTTGCTGAGTTGAAGCGCGAACTCACCGATCTCAGGAATAGAGTCAACTCTTTGCTGGATGTCCTTGACGCAAAGAAGAGAGTTCCGGTGACAAAGGAAGATGATCGGGAGTTGGCCACAGCTGTACCTGAAGCTGAACAACCCACAGGTTAACTACACACACACACACACACACACACACACACACACACACACACACACACACACACACACACACACACAACTGCACACACCTGCACACACTGTGTGTCAAAAGTTCTTATTTCCCTTCAGAAGAGAGCCCTAAAGTAGACAAGACATTGACCACTACTTCATCCAAACCTCCAGTTGAGGCCCGAATGTTTGATCCTATCGTATCCACAATTACTTCTAGTGAGTTTGTTAATGGTACATATGCTTTGTGTTGTATGTACGTACATAAATACATATATATGTACATACATATGTTCTATTTGTATAGTATTTTTTCGTGTACATACATAAGTATGTGCGTATTTGCATGTTTGTCTAGTGTGCGAATCCATCCGTTTTTTGCATTTTGATTTTCTGAATGTGTTTCATTTGGTACACGAGCACATACATACATACGTATGTACATACATACATACATACATACATACATACATACATACATACATACATACATACATATGTACATACATACATACATACATACATACATATGTACATACATACGTACATACATACATACATACGTACATACATACGTACATGTGTCATGGTGCGGGGGCGAAAGTTGGGTGGTTCAAAGAGTACCGCGGGCTTACATTCACGATGTAGCCCTGCTACTCTGATGTAGCCCAGGTCAAGGGTCTTGTCAATCTCCTGCCAGCCAAAACCCATTCATGCCTCATTAATTAGTAGTTGTCAATTGTCACATTTTGCAGTGTTTTGCTTCACCATGACACATAATAGTTGTATCCTGCCTTGGTGTGCTACAGCAGCATAAAGTGCCAATTAATTGACCTCGGGCTGCGCCCTCGGTCAATTAATTAGCACTTTATGGCTGCTGTAGCACACCAAGGCAGGATACAACTATTACATACATACATACATACATACATACATACATACATACGTACATACATACGTACATACATACGTACATACATACATACATACGTACATACATACGTACATACATATGTACGTACATATGTGCTAGTATGTATGTGTATAATGTGTGTGCCAATCCAAAACATGTGATTAGTAGTACTGTATTACGAATGATACATACGTATGTATGTCCACGGTGTGTGTGTGAGTCCTATACTTGTGAGTAGGAGGACTATGGAGCAGTATGAGATGTACGTAAGTGAATATCCTTCTTATTGCACACTTCCACAGGTCAGCCTGAAAGTGATCCTTTTGCTGGCATTTCGACCACAACACCTGCTCCCGCGTCCCTTCCTCCAGCCTCTACCACCACCACCACTGCTTCCCTCGCAGTGGGTCCCTCCGAGCCAAAGACTCTCTATTCTGCTTCTGGCCCCCCACAGGCAGGAAACATCCCTCAACAACAACAACAACAACAACAACAACAACAACAGCAGCAGCAGCAGCAGCAGCAGCAGCAGCAGAGTGGTCCGACTGCATCTCATCTGTTCCCACAGGGCGGAAGCGAGGCTTTTTCTGTGAAGAAGGATCAGTCTCCGTATGGCTCTCAGTCATCACAGACTACCTTCTCCAGTCAGCAGCCGTCAAGTGGGTACTATCCAGGAAGCACACCCCCCACTGCCAACCAGACCCAACCCTCTGCTCCGCCCACTGCCCCACCCTCTAATGTCTACCCCACCAGTAGCCAATCGTCTTACCCCATGAGTTCTCAGATGGGCTATCCAAGCACCACACAACCAGGATACACACAGACAAGCTATTCGTCGGCTCCCTCATCCGGCTACCCACCTGCCCAGTCGTTCTACCCTCCTACACAGGGGTACTCCAGCCAGGGTCCTGGAGCCCAGTACACACCTATGGGTGGGGCCCAACCCAGGCCAGGTCAGGGGTCATACGGCCAACGCTATGGTGCCGCCTACCAGCAGGGTTACAAGTGAGAGGTGAGGGGTCCTCACCGGATGCGAGTGAGGCTCCCCGTGTGTGTGGACACGTGCCAGTTGTTGATGTACAGAATGTGTGTGTTGTATGTGGATTAATGTTACCATTGCTATCGCAGCTAACAAACCATGTTAATGTAGCATTGATGTCGTTTATAGTAAATTAAGTAATTATTTTCATGAACTGTAATTATATGCACATTATACATGCTTGATTTAATTCTTTGCACTTCACTGTTAGATAACATAAGAGTCTGGTGACACAATTTTAATATAAAGTCATTAACGTGCAAAAAAGTAACAGTGATAAAATGAATTAAAAAGAAACGAAAGCACACACACACACACACAGAACACAAACCACTACCAGTGAGTTATAAGTAAGCTTGGACAATTCACAGATTGAGGAGAAGCTCAGATGTCATCAAAATCACTTGGGTACATTTTCCGTAGCCAGAGAAGGGGATGGTACCTCCGACCATCAAAGGAAGTGAAGAACTTGGTTATGTCGGGATGGTTGATCTGGGGAACAGGAAATATGTATATGTAAGATGTATGTTCCCTACATATTGAGAAACTGAAACACACACAAGACAAACACGTATGCATGCATGTACAACTGCACACACACACACACACACACACACACACACACACATGCACAAACAAGACAAACCTGCACATTCTTCACAGCCACCAAGTTCTCCTGAGCACAGTAAGAGTAATCAAAACCCTCGTGCTTCGTGTCCACAAGAACTGAATAATTTGGATGTTTTCTCCAGTGCTACAGAACAAAGACACACAACACTCCACACAGAACAAGCATTGACCTACAGTAGATACATACTACCGGAAGACTACAAGTTTACACGTAATACTTAATGTAAATCATGGAAGGGAAATCCCCTTGAAAAAATTACAATTCAGTAATAAATTCTAATGAATTAACTTTGCATCAATTATTTTTGAAGGCTACTTTTGCAAACTGTCCCTTTCTAACTCCAACAGTAAACCATGTCCATAAAAGATCTGTATCTGCACAAGCTTCCAAATAGTATTGTATGCATTGCTTGAGGTTCTCTTCCAATACAATTCTATTGCTCTAATGATGATAGCTAACCTCCTTCCCTTTCGGATGGTTCTTCCTTATCCACTCTTCAGGAGCCTGCATAATGTACACAAGAGTAAAATTATTAAATATTAAAGAAGCAAAATAATTTTGAATTTGAAGTTGGACCTGGAATTCTATTTGCATAAACTGTTACCTTGGCAACTTCATCCCATCCAACAATAACTCCGTAGTATCCATATCTAGCGTGTTTCACAACCTGGCCTACCCGGAACTTGACGTTGGTGGGGCGAGGATAACGGGGCTCAGATGACTTGGCAAAGTAATCTTCCTCCTTCACAGCTTCTGAAGAAGATTTTGCTGAAGAAGATTGTTGTTTTGGGGGTGATGATGCTTTTTGTGTAGCTCTGTTCCCTTCTGTTCTGGTATCTCCTACATTAATGATCTTTATCCCGCTAAGTCCAAGCTCTTCGTGAAGTGGGTATGGGTTCTGTCTACTCTGTTTAGCCTTGTATATCTTTGCTCTACTGGGAACAATGAAGACGTACTTCCAATTGCTGTCCGTCATCATCCAATATAAGTTCTTCACACACTTGGTGTAATAGTGAGTCAAGAGATCGAGGGCACTGCAAGAGTACCAAGATGAGAGAGGATAGCACACACACACAGACTAGAGTATACACACATGTCCGTATGCATGTACACATGCGTGCATATGATATGAGATATGAGAGCACTAGAGGGGCTGACAAGCTTCACCTTTTTGGTACCCAAACAGAATTTGGTCAGCGGTCATTCTTTTACAAAGGAGCGTGGGACTAGAACTTACTCCCTCACAACATCTGACAAATCAAGTGTAGTGTAAACTTCAGAAGATTTTTGAAATACATCTAGATCTGCATTGTTGTAATCATAGTTATGTTTCTTCTTCATCTGTAACTTACAATTTGATTAATCTTGCTCAAATTTTAATTATAATTATTTATTATGCCTCCAATTGTACATACTCAATTAAACCCCAATCTCAATCATTTATCTTTCTTAAATGTATATAGACTTTGCTGTGTATGCATGTATATATATTTCCTATTGTAATCTATAATTGCAATTCATCAAATTTAAATTATCATTGTACAGACATTTTTGGGTTTCTTGTCCGGATAACAATCAGCTTTTAAAGCATACACGTGACGTTCATACAGCGCACACGTGCACATGATGTTTATACGTACAAAACGTTACATGTATGCTAAAAGCTGATTGTTATCCGGACAAGCAACCCGAAAACGTCTGTATCCAAGATCTAATCTGCTCTGTATGTTTTTTAGGACCCCAATAATATCAGCCTCTGCCTGAAGGGGTTTTCTTGTTAAAATAAATTATCTTTCTGTCTATCTACATCACTGATGTGTAAATACTCACACAAGCACACACACACACACACACACACACACACACACACACACACACACACCACACACGCGTGCACACACACACACACACACACACACACACACACACACACACACACACCACACACACGCGTGCACACACACACACACACACACACACACACACACACACACACACACACACACACACACACACACACACACACACACACACACACACACACACACACACACACACACACACCACACACACACACGCGTGCACACACACACACACACACACACACACACACACACAATTCAAGCTACTTGCACTACTGTTCGCGCGGTCATGGCGCCGTATAGGCCACTGGACTTACCCGTCCCAAGTTTTCTTTCTTTCTGCGGTTGAATCCGTTTCCAGCCATTCAGTCAACAAATATTGTGCCAGAAGGCCGATAAAGACCATTGCCACGAAAACAATGGCCCTCATTTCCTAAGACGAGAGAAAACTCTTTGCCAGGCAAATGAACCAGACCTCAATCTGGTTTCCAACAAAATTCTTTCCGTTTCGATTCGAAGCCGAACCGCGTATGTGAAAATGTGAAATTGTCCAGGAAAATTGTAAGCTGGTTTATATCTACACAATGAATAGGTCCCCCATCAGTCTTTTTCGGAAAGTAAGCAGGACTTTCGGTAGCTGTTGGCCAATTGCAAGGGCACAAAAGTGTGTGTGTGTGTGTGTGTGTGTGTGTGTGTGTGTGTGTGTGTGTGTGTGTGTGTGTGTGTGTGTGTGTGTCTACCCTTTCTCACATTGCACAGACAGCTCCTATCCACCGTGGTTGATAGTGAAGTTGATAAATTTGCAGCCGAGGCCAAAGAATGGTGGAGAAGCGATGGACCCTCCCAACCCCTTCATGCAATGAACAGGTTGAGGGTGACCTTCATAAGGAATGCTCTTCTTGGACACAGGTTGGATGATATTGGCCCTCCACCAAACCAAGATGTCTTCCCTCTAGCAGGAAAGAAGATTGTTGATGTTGGTTGTGGTCCTGGGATATTGTGTGAGGTTTGTGTGTGTGTGTGTGTGTGTGTGTGTGTGTGTGTGTGTGTGTGTGTGTGTGTGTGTGTGTGTGTGCATGTGTGTGTGTGTGTGTGTGTGTGTGTGTGTGTGCCCACTTGTACAGTTACATATTTATTGATTTTGAATTTCGTATCCTCCCGTTTCTAGCCCCTTGCAAGGCTGGGTGCTGAAGTGGTGGGCATTGAACCAGCAGAGACAAGTGTACATGTTGCTCAGCAGCATGCTTCACGAGACCCTCTCCTCCAAGACAGACTCAACTATGAGTGTACCACACTGGAGGAGTACCTTACACGTGAAGATGTCCAACCGGTAGATCTCGTGGTTGCGTCTGAAGTCATCGAGCATGTTTCCAATCCACCTTTGTTTGTTGACTGTGTGTCTAAACTCGTGAAGGTATATGGATGAGTGGTATGTGTGCATGTGTGTGTGTGAGTGCATACATGCGTGTGTGTGTGTGCATGTGTGCGTGTTATGTATTTTGCCCCTCTGTACATGTCCATGCATAATAATTGTGTTTGCACACAACTTTACTCCACCACCCCTCCCCTCCCTACCCCCCCCCCCCCCCCCCATGCAGCCTGGTGGAGGATGTGTGTTTACCACTATCAATCGGACACAGCTGTCATATTTGGTTGCCATAGTGATGGCTGAATATGTACTCAGAGCCATTACTCCAGGAACGCATGAATGGCATAAGTTTGTGACACCGCAGGAGCTTACAGACATGTTGTGTGACAGTCACATGACAGTCACATGCATTAAGGGGATGTCATACAACCCACTGTCGAGAACTTTTTCCTGGTCATTTAGTGATGCTGTAAACTACTTGCTCTATGCTGTCAAGCCTGAGGAGCCATTGTGATGTGTGTGTGTGTGTGTGTGTGTGTGTGTGTGTGTGTGTGTGTGTGTGTGTGTGTGTGTGTGTGTGTGTGTGTGTGTGTGTGTGTGTGTGTGTGTGTGTGTGTGTGTGTGTGTGTGTGTGTGTGTGTGTGTGTGTGTGTGTGTGTGTGTGTGTGTGTGTGCATGTCAGGTATTTTGACATTGAATTTTCTCACCATTGCTACAGAATGAATTCAAGTGTATTATACATAGTCTTTTGTTGCTAAAAGATTCTTCCATACATGCATGACATACCATTGGCCCGCCTCTATAAAATGGCCAAATGGGTCTGGCTACACAAGCCCATGTTATACCCGCATCTTATTATGGAGAATGGTGGTACTTTGGTAATTATTCCTACTTACCGTATACGCTTTAATTTTCGCGTGGTTTAATATTCGCGGTATTCGCGGATTGGAAACCATCTGCGAAAGTTTAGACCCATGAAAATTTAGATTGGGCTCTTGTGCAATGGCAAAACATGGCCGTCCGCGAATATTAAAACGCGAAAATCACCAAAAGACAAAATCCGCGAAATATACACCCCGCGAAAATTAAAGTACATACGGTATAAATGTGTGTCCCCCACGCTATGTTTACACTGATTGATTTTGGGAATGACTTTAGGCTAATGACAATGTGGACTCCACAGGCAAATAAGTTCACAACTATTACAATGTAGCACACAGCAACGTGCGCATCACTCCACACACACCAGTGGGATTCATCATCTTGTCTTTGGCTCAATGAAGAGGTTGGCAGAGGAGAAGAGACCGACTTGATATAACGTTGTGTCATCTTCGCTCAACATTCGCTTGGGATAGTTACATCTCAGGATGTAGTCCTTACACACACTGGTGGGTCTGTTAGGGGGGGAGAGGGGGGATTTGTATGACACGACAGATAAACATACATAAAAATAGTGAGCATACATGCACTATATATGAAATTACACAACATTAAGTACATGTACATCTGCACATACATACACGCATGCTCAGATGCATGCAAAACACACACACACACACACACACACATGCACACACACACAC
>CAUJGJ010000368.1:1320000-1327500 GCA_963170055.1 Halisarca cf. caerulea
ATTCGACTTCCTCCAATTCACTCATCACATCCACTGCCTGTGCACTCTGCAAATACAAGAGCTATTGAAAGTGAGTCAAGAGCATCCCCAGCTACCGAACCAAACAATGAAGGAAGTCCTTCTGAAAATATTCCTACTTCATCTGTTGCACCTCGCTCCCTCAGTGGGAGACAAGAACGCACTGCTGTTCAGCCTGAAACAAAACCTATTGTACCTGCTACTCAGGAAAGTGAACAAGGACTGAGCTCAGCAGATGTCTTAGCTGTTCCTTTGACTTAGCTTGCAGCTGTCTAGTTTTAATCCTCCCTCTTTTTTACAAATTCTGTTATTAAAATCAGTGTTATCGTGATATGTTCAATGTGAATGAATAAGCAAAGGATTAAATTCTTACTGTTTTGTGCTCAAATAGGGTCAGGCTATGAAGTGGTTTAAACATTTTGAAGTCTCAAAAAGCTCCAAGTGATTTTTGTTGTCAATAAATTCAGCCCAATTGTATGAGTGGCCCGGTGCACTTCGTTTTCTCGTCATCCCTACACACAAAGTAATACAGTGAAGCACTCCTAATAGCATACGTAGCACTTAAAGGAATATTGTGGATAAAGGAATATAGTTTCTAACACCGGTACCCATTGTATGCATGCCAATATATTTCACTTCAGATAATGGAATATTTTGGATATAGGAATATCTTTTTTCTGGTCTGGGAGGTATGCTGCTAAGAGTGTTCCACTGTACCCCACTCCATGACAATGCACTTCAGTGTAAAAATACATCGTTGATACAACCCTAATGCACTTGATCACATCATGTTATATGTTACCGTTTACCTATGAATTTACATAATATTATTATGTCCTGTTTGGTATAAATTGATTTGTAAGAAGCTAAAATCTACAAGGAGTGTTTGATGTGGATGAAGTGTACGTAGGAGCAAAAGGAGCATTGCAGAATGTTCAGGAGTATGCCCTCCAGCATGCTTTCAGGTAAGTGGTTTGCAGGCTGTCCTGCAGCGGATCCGGAGTCACGCTACTGAACCCAAAAGGGATGCGTGTAGTTGGCGGGCGCTTATTAAGACCACGTGCTTTGGTGCCCGAAAATGGATGCCTGGAAGCTGGTCATCCAGGACGAATTTGAAACCTTAGCCACTTCTCTTTGGTCCTCCCGTATAGCCAAAGAACTGGAAAAGCGGGACTTTCTCACTCCAAAACAGATTGAAGACATCCAAAGCACGGAGTCTTCCTTTGGCCAAGGAAGGCAAATCATAGAGGCGGTCCTAAAGAGCGATAGTGAAGAAGCCTTTAGAATATTCTGCGAGTGTATCGTTGACAGTGGGTGTGGCGATTTTCTGGCACAAGAGTTAAGAAGTAGTGAGTGATTGTTTAAGGGCCTCAGCGATCTGTGGTTGGTCCTGTACTATGTATCCCATAGTTGTGTATAGCCACACCCATCCTTCCCCTATACATCCCATAGTCGTGTACAGCCACACCCATCCTTCCCCTATACATCCCATAGTTGTGTGCAGCCACACCCATACTTCCTGTATGGATCCCATAGTCGTGTACAGCCACACCCACCCTTCTCCTATACATCCCATAGTCGTGTGTAGCCACACCCATCCCCTTCATCCCATGTATAGTGGTGTATAGCCACACCCATCCTTCCTGTACATTCTATATCGTGTACAGCCACTGGGATGATGATGGTGTGTGTGTGTGTGTGTGTGTGTGTGTGTGTGTGTGTGTGTGTGTGTGTGTGTGTGTGCGTGTGTGTGCATGCAAGCATGCATAAGTGTGTGTGCTCTTCCTAATATTCTTCTCATGCATTGTTGGTGAGTACATCATGTCCTCTGTTTCATGTAGAATTGGAGTTTAAGAAACAGCTTCTCCGATGCAGGGAGGCAGGCAGCGAGGATGATGAAGACAACCACTTGAGAGAGAGTCCAGAGGAGTTCTTTGCCAAGGCCGTGAAGACCATCGCCAAAGCCCTTGAGACTGACATGGACATTAATGATCTTAAACTCTTTAGTGTAAGCCTTACAAGCCATCCGGGGAGAGGTGGTTGTAGGAAACCATTGGATAGTGATTTAGTAGAGTCAAAAGAGTCGGTGGATGAGATTTTCGAGTTGTTGGACCCTTACTGGTCCTGGAGGAGCTTCAACATCTTAGATAAGATTGTCGATATATCCAACAGCCCTGTTGCTCAGCTTGCATATGAAGACATGAAGAGAAAGAAGGCCATGTATCTTGGATTATACGATAAGAGGGAATATTCATTAAACAACCGCGGAAGGATAATAGAGAAAATGGATCGAGAGAGCCTGGTGGTAAAGCGGCGATTTGAAGCAATGAAAACCGTCATCCGTTCCGATTCTCGACTTCTGTCCAACGAGTTTGTGGACCGGATCCGGTTGACCCTCATGGAGGTGTTGGACCTTCATGAGCAACAGCTTTACTTTGCAGGTATGCAGGAATGCGATATGGAGGTACTTCTGTGGATGGTATCTGAGCAGGAGGTCAGCAGGATCCTACCTCTAGCCTACAGCAACACTGCACGACTGCGGGAGATGAAGATCCAGCGAATTGAGATCGGGAAGAACCTCTCTTACCATGTCAGAGACGATGTGTCTCCCTTCAGAGACAGGAAGGTTACTCCTGAAATACAGCAGTTCAGAGTGAGATTGTGTGTGTGCAAGCGTGTGTGTGTGTGTGTGTGTGTGTGTGTGTGTGCAAGCATGCGCGTGCATGTAGTATTCTCCTTATCTACGTCTTTTGTATGTGTGTAAGTATACACGATGTACCATATGCGCTCAAATTTTTGTGGGATTATACTTTCACGATTTTCATGGATTGGAAACCATGTGTGAAATTTTAAGCCTGCAAAAATGTAGGTTGAGCTCTTGTGCAATGACCAAGATGGCCCGTAAAAGAACAGGAGTTGTTGAGAAGCACTGCAGCGCCTTTGCTCTACCTCTAATGCCTTTCATCCACTAACAAATAAAGTTTATGTCAATGAATGGCTAAATGAAGGAAGAATTAAAGGGGAATCCCCAAAAATATAATCTGTGAAAATTGTGAAAATCGCCCATCCACGAAAGTTTCATCCCATGAATATTAGAGCACATATGGTATATCATCTATGTACATATATGCATGCCAGGTAATAGATCTTGTTCCATATACTTGTGTATGTGCTTATGTCATGTGCATATGTGTGCAAGCATGTGTTTTCTCCTTTGGTGTGTGTGTGTGTGTGTGTGTGTGTGTGTGTGTGTGTGTGTGTGTGTGTGTGTGTGTGTGTGTTTGCCTTTTATTTTCATGCATGCATATACTTTCCTCTATTCTATATCCCTTGCTACATACCTCCACCCCTCACAACTATCACCCTCCCCCTCCCTCCGCCCAGGATCGGGTTTATAAGGTCCAGGAGATGACTACAGATGAGTGGAGCCTGTTACAAGAGCTGCATGGGTTTATGATCAATCCAGGTGTATCCATCCTTGATCCCTGCTATGGAAACTATAAGAAAGATGTGGAGTTTGTCTTGAGTATGGAGCTAGACAAGGTGAAACTGCCACCAGAGAACGAATATGACCAAAAACCAGGACCAGAAGTCATCTACACTGACCAGGTGTGTGTGTATGCGTGTGTGTGTATGCGTGTGTGTGTGTGTGTGTGTGTGCGTGCGTGCGTGTGTGTGTGTGTGTGTGTGTGTGTGTGTGTGGATGTGTGTGTGTGTGTGCATGTGTGTATGTGGATGTATGTGTGTGTGTGTGTGGATGTGTGTGTGTGTGTGCATGTGTGTGTGTGTGTGGATGTGTGCATGTGTGTGTACATACATACCTTTCCGTGCCACAATTCACATTTTGTCAACTGTGTATTCTCTTCCCTGCAGTGGCCGGAGCACATGTGGAGGTGTGGTCTGTACCTTCATTTCCACACGGGTCCAAAGATACCCTTTGCGATGTCCAAAGTCTCTGCTATAAGAATCGGCCATCTTGTCTGGTGTATACCGGGCTGGACACACTACCACAAGGACAGAAACAAAGTCGTTGCTTACAACTATGGCAAGAAAGTGTTCCTCCCGGTGGTGGAATGTCCGCATTACAAGACGACTGGTGCCGAGGTGGGCGAGCATCTAATCATTGTGGGAGGTATAAGTGTGGACAGCGAAGAGGTAACCAATAAGATTCTGATGTTGGAGCAGCTTCATCCCACTGCCCATATATTCCAGTGGTCGGAAAAGCCCTCTCTCCCTCCCATGCCTACTAAGAGATACTTGGTGGCTGCGGTTGTGTGGGAAAACTACCTTGTCGTTGCAGGTGGGCGGGGTGAGGATTTCAAGACGGTGCTGGACGTGGTGGAAGTACTCGAAATTGCCCACCACTTTCAGCCGTTCTGGTATCGGGTGACCTCCCTCCCCTGTCCGCTGTGGTCTCCCACCATTGCTGTACTAGGACACCGCATGTACATAACTGGCAGTGGGACGGACACGATGAGGAGACTGAAGACCATATACTCGTCCTGCTTGGTTGATTTGGTTCACTCCTACCACAATGTACTGTCGTATCAGATGCGTGGAGGGTGCGACGAGCTAATACCACCCCCGGAGGAGGAGGATTATGATGCAATTGACGGCAGTTCCAAAGTGTGGCACAAGTTAGCTGATATGAGCTCCTGTGAGCCAGCGCTGTGTGTTTTCAACAAGCGTTTGTGTACGGTCGGTGGGCTAGACACATTTAGGCAGCGGACAACCACTTCTTCCTATGCTTACAACTGCAGACAGAACTTGTGGAAGAGGATCAGCGGGCTACACACCTCACGAGCTGAACACGGCGTCGTCAGTCTACCAAGCAGGAAGTTAATGGTGGTTGGAGGTTGGAAGGGCTCGTACACTCCTGTGTACGAGATTGAGACGGCCATTTATGAAGAATACTCTTGAATCTTTGCCTTTAATGTTGTAAAATCATCAGAGTTTCAATTTTGCCTTTTTTGAAGACGATGTTTTGATTGCGACAATTTTTGCATATATTTATTTGCTGTATCCAAATTCCAATAATTATGGAATTGAAAATAATTTGTAAAATTAATATAATTGAGGGTACCAGTTGCATATGCATGTTACCAGCCCAACCGTGGTGTTTCAATGCCTGTGTGTGCATTAGTTAGGGCAGGTTAATTTGTACACATGACTTAGATTTCCATGTTTTTATGCAATTGATACAATTTTTATACACGATACAGTGGAATCTCATCATAACAAAATATATACAAAAGTCTAAAATTCACAATGTCTGGATGCTCAGAGGTCGAATTCGCAATTTCTGGAAGCTCAGTGGGTCCAAATGGTCGCTGAGGTTTACTGGCAGGTATCCATTGCTGTCCTCCATCACACAAACCTGCTTCTTTCCTACACACAAAGCACACATGAAGACAAAAATACTGCACCTCTTCTTGCGGGAGTTAATAGTGATAGCAGAACTTGCTTAGCAAGTACCTGGGCTAGTACATATGTACTCCTGGATAGTGAGTACTCCTCATTCTGTCCCCTCCTATACATACAGTACATAAATCTGTCCTGATAGTAAGTACCTCTGATATTAAGTACTGAATGTGTCTTCCCTTCAAGATACGTGGCAACTTCTACTGTAGTGCAATGATTATGCACACACAGGGCATCACGACTGATGTGAGGAGCATTCAGTAGGCAGGCTAATGTGAGGAGCATTCAGTAGGCAGGCTAATGTGAGGAGCATTCAGTAGACGGGCTAATGTGAGGAGCATTCAGTAGACGGGCTAATGTGAGGAGCATTCAGTAGACGGGCTAATGATATGTATCTTCACCAATATCACTATTGGGGTACACACACACGTGTGTATACACGCATACACACACACACACACAGACACACAGACGCAGACACACACACACACAGACACACACACACACAGACACACAGACACACACACACACACACACACACACACACACACACACACACACACACACACACACAGAGGCTGACCTATGTCGAGTGTCAGGATTGCAGATGAGGGAAGCTGGAAAGCTCTTCTCACAGTTGGAAGATGAAGAAGCCCATTTACAAGAAGAAAGGAGAGTTTTCCCTGTACTCCTGAACCTCTCAGTTCAACATCCACCACACCTGTAGTGATAACTACTGTGTATTATGGTGTGTGTGTGTGTGTGTGTGTGTGTGTGTGTGTGTGTGTGGGTTGGTCGTTGGGTAGGTGTATTCATGTGTATGCACGCTGCACTATACCAACAACTC
Source organism: Halisarca cf. caerulea (assembly GCA_963170055.1). Lineage (NCBI taxonomy): Eukaryota > Metazoa > Porifera > Demospongiae > Chondrillida > Halisarcidae > Halisarca > Halisarca cf. caerulea. The sequence goes on from CAUJGJ010000368.1 coordinate 1,326,287, forward strand.
ACCTACTTCCTGCATAGTTGGATATGATGCAATCCTACCACTAAATTGCAACATATTGTCTTGGGAGAATTGATTTTGTGTGGCATTTCTCACAAGACCAGTTCTCCCATCTCCTCTTGACCGAGACACAGGCACATTCACTTCACTGTCCCCTACAAAGGGTCTTGTAATATTCGCTCCACTGTCCCCCACACGGGGTCCTACAATATTCACTCCGCCGTCCCCCACATGGGGTCCTGTAATATTCACCCCACTGTCCCCCACATGGGGTCCTGCGATATTCACACTGCTGTCCCCCACATGGGGTCCTGCGATATTCACTCCGCTGTCCCCGACATGGGGTCCTGCAATATTCACTCTGCTGTCCCCCAAATTGTCTCCTGTTACACTCACTCCACTCAAACCAAACTCTCTGTCAGCATCCAACAATCTTCTTCGGTGTACCACACACTCCAAGAGGCGACTTCTATCAGCTGGCTGTTCGGCGGTGGTGGCAGAGGGTTGGTTTTTCCGCTCTTCCTCCAGGAGAGAAGTCACTGGGTTCCACAGCACACGTGTGCTCTGTGGAGGCAGTATCAGATCTGACAGACTGACTGCCTCTGTGGAAATGGTGTTGGTGTTGGTGGAGGTGCTTCCCTCTGGTGCAATGACATCCACCTGACTATCCACAGTTATGTGAATCTCCGTTGGTGTGGATAGTTCTACTGGTACATGTACCTCTTGAGGTGGGTGGACCTCTACTGGTGGGTGGACCTCTCCTGGTGGGTGGACCTCTACTGGTGGGTGGACCTCTACTGGTGGGCGGACCTCTACTGGTGGGTGGACCTCTACTGGTGGGTGTACTTCCACTGGTGGGTGGACCTCTACTGGTGGGTGTACTTCCACTGGTGGGTGGACCTCCCCATGTGTGCACACTCGCACAGGTGAATGAGTGTCCTCAGACAATAGAGTGCTCCTTGCTGTTTGATTTTCTACCCTCTCTGGTGTTTGGGAGGGGTCTGTAGTGAGACTCCCTGGGTTTTGGGAGGAGTGTGCAGTAGGACGTACATCTTCTCCCCTCCCATCCTCAGGTAAGTTGGAAAACTCCAGTTCAACTAACTGCACTGTGCATTGTCGCTCCTTCTTCGCCTCAAGAAATGCATGTCTGTACATTCCACTGCTCTGCTCCTCGCTGGCTTGTGATGCTATGATTGCATAACATTTAGGCCCAGATG
>CAUJGJ010000368.1:1332500-1337500 GCA_963170055.1 Halisarca cf. caerulea
AGTAGTGTTTGTCCCCTTTGTCCTGCTCTCCATGCAGTCTTCCTCCTCACCCTGTCTTGTACAAGGTCTGCCAAAGGAGGAGGTGAAGATGGTGTCGTGTGGAGCATTCTCAACAGCTGTTGTCACAGGTGAGGGACTTTCCCTTGATAAAGGGAGCTGAAATTCATGTATGTACAGTTGTAGAAGCATATTTACCATGGGAGTCCTTCAGCCAAGAGCTTGATATCTTACAAGCTAGATTGTTCTTCAATAGTCTGGCATAGCCGACCCTTTCCGCCATATAAATGGTCAGTTACGGCAGATTAGTTCTTCAAATGCCCACTTGCTTGGGAGTTGAGTAGGAATGGAGCAAGCTCACTAATGGAATTAAAGTAGAACCTCCGTTGTTCGACATTCAATAGGGCTTGAAAACAATGTTGGATTGGGAGGTTGTCGGATTACGGAGTGACTATTAGCATACTTCAATATGGTGACTGTACTCATAAGATGGTTGGGTTAGAGAGAATGTCGGATTACAGGGGTTCCACATACATCACTGTTGAGTGAAGACCACCTGTCTACAAGAGCCACTTTGTGACCTTTGTAGGCTACACTGTTGGTAGCAGTTCATTAGTTGTGTGCTGTGTTGGATGACAATAATAATTGTCTTCTTTCCTGTCTCTTCACATCTACAGTCAGAGGTAGGCTGTTTGTGTGGGGATCCAACTCAGAAGGGCAGCTTGGAATTGAAGTGAGTGGAGGGCCAAGTTAGCCTGGTTCCTGCACTTTGTTCATTGCTTCTTTCAACTCTAGGAAGAGGAAACTGACCGCCCTGTTGAGCTGAATCTTGCTCCCATCATCAGCTGTGTCGCCTGTGGTAACTACCACACTGTGGTTCTGTCAGGTACTGTTAAAACATTAAATTTACAGTGAAACCTCTCTAATCCGACACTCAGTGGGGCTGGAAAGGAGTGTCGGATTAGAAGGTTGTTGGATTACAGAGTAGCTCTTGCATACTTTAATATAGTGACTGTACCTCATAAGATGGTCAGGTTAGAGAGAATGTTGGATTACAGAGGTTTCACTGTATTTTGGTTTTTAACGGGGAATCCCCACCAAGAATGGAGGGATGATGTACTTTTTCTTTTTATACACAGATATAGTGAAACCTCTCTAATCAGACCTCAGAAGATGGTCAGGTTAGAGAGAATGTTGGATTACAGAGGTTTCACTGTATTTTGGTTTTTAACGGGGAATCCCCACCAAGAATGGAGGGATGATGTACTTTTTCTTTTTATACACAGATATAGTGAAACCTCTCTAATCAGACCTCATAAGATGGTCAGATTAGAGAGAATGTTGGATTATAAAGGTTTTACTGTGTAGCGTTAAATTCTGAGTGTCATTGGATGGTCTAGCATAGCCACCCTTTCCTCCATTTTATGGTGCAATCTTGATGTTCCCACTAGTACACAGGGACAAATGGGTAGTATGCCAAACTCTCATTTCCCACAATTTTGGGAACAAATTCAGAACTATTATACGGGCCATTACTATATGCAGCAGATTGGTTATTATGCTGAATGGATTGCAGAGCAAAATTTCTCTGAAATTAATAATTTTGGCGTATTAAGTACTTATCGCAGTAGTTTGTCGTATAATGCTTGTTGGAAGGTGAGCTGGGCCAGCCCGTGATGTGTGTACCAACAACCTACTTGTATGCACAACATATAATATATCTTCGGTACTATTCCCTGTGTTGCAGGAGAGGGAGAAGTGATTGTGTTTGGTGAGACGGAGGGAGGAAAGCTCGGGTTGGGGGGGAAAGCTGATTCCCAATCAGTTGTAAAACCGACCAAACTGACCGACGTACCCGCAATGGCTGCTTGTGCATGTGGTTCATCACACACACTCCTTCTCAGCAGTGAGTATCACAGGATGTGTATTATATGCCCCTGATGTGATGTTGTAATGATATTCATTGTCATATGACCAGGAGATGGATGTGTGTACAGCTGTGGAGTTGGTGATCAGGGGCAGCTGGGAATGGGATACGCCCACCTTGAATCCTTGGACACGCCCACTCCTATCGAAGGCTTGGTTGACCACAAAGTCACATGCATATCATGTGGAACCACCCATAGCGGCATTGTCAGTGGTGAGTTGTGCAACTCATGCATGGCTGCACCTTTGTGCTTGCGTCACTCCAAGCACACTTCCTCAAAGAGGACTTTCTCTGTTCAGGATTTGTCCTTAGTGTAGAGGTCGCTGATCATGCTGTGTGGCACAGTTGCTCCAACTGACCTCCTGAATGTTCTTCTCTATTACACCACAATACCCATGTTTCAGCCTTGGACCCATCTTTAGGAACTATTGGTCACAAAGTCTTTTCAAACTTCTCCTTTCCGATTGACTTTCTGTTTCTGTTTGTTTTTCGGTTGCAGGGATTTTTTCCGTTTTGGTTTCATTTTCTCATTTCCACTCCTGTTTCCATTTGTAGATTTGGGAAAACTGTTTATGTTTGGTGATGGTCGTCATGGTAAGCTCAGCCACAGACAAGACCAGTGGTTCAACATGTTCTTACCTCTGGAGATAGACATGAGTGGATGTGTCGTTAAGGTACACTTGATGCTGCTTGGTCACAGCTAGTGTTGGATTTTGTGACCTCTCAATGTCTTTCTTCTCCCATTGAAGGTTGCTTGTGGAGGAACCCTTTCTGTGGTACTAGTGCGATCTATGATGGAAGACAGACCTTTAGATCAAACTATCAATTTCTCATCACATGTTCCCCTAAAAGGGGAAAGTCCGTCATCTTCCCTATCAAGCACGATTCATAACTATCAAGGGATGCTTAGTCTCAGATCATCGTCCCCCTCTCCTCCTCTCTCCTCGCTGTCGGCATCACTGTCACTCTCATCCTCGCTACCCCCTCTCTCACTAGCGAGGGAGAAGCGAAGGCAGTCTAAACAGCGGATCAAGAGCAGCCCTCTGCCTCCTGTAACCAGTGAATCGCGTCTTGCACAAAATCCCGAACCACATGAAGCCACAGATGATGAAAGTGAGGTAACAGTCACAGATACAGATATTTCGGATGACGACACCGTAAGTACACGAACTCTGTACCTGATTGTACAGTGGCTCCTCACTTATCCTAACCTCAATTGTCCATCTGCTCTGAGTAGTGGGCTGGCCTGCTGTTTTGTACTTTGTGAGAAAAACGATATAGTTATTCAAATTGCAGTACTACTTTGTCAGCTAATACAAACTAATTTTTATGTATTGTGTGTGTATTTGTACACATATTTTCAAGTTCTACTTCACATATCCAAATGGAGGTAGGTACCATTTGGTGCAGATAAGGGCAGGCCCACTGTACTGAGTGAGGACCCACTGTACTGAGTGAGGGCCCACTGTACTGAGTGAGGACCCACTGTACTGAGTGAGGCCCCACTGTACTGAGTGAGGCCCCACTGTACTGAGTGAGGGCCCACTGTACTGAGTGAGGCCCACTGCACTGAGTGAGGACCCACTGCACTGAGTGAGGCCCACTGCACTGAGTGAGGACCCACTGTACTGAGTGAGGGCCCACTGTACTGAGTGAGGGCCCACTGCACTGAGTGAGGACCCACTGCACTGAGTGAGGGCCCACTGTACTGAGTGAGGACCCACTGTACTGAGTGAGGACACACTATACTGAGTGAGGCCCCACTGTACTGAGTGAGGACCCACTGTACTGAGTGAGGGCCCACTGCACTGAGTGAGGGCCCACTGTACTGAGTGAGGGCCCACTGTACTGAGTGAGAAACTGTCTGTTGCTTTTTCCTTAGATTTTTGATTCTCCATCCATCAGCAAAGAACTTACTTTCCAAGTGCCGAGCAGTAGCAATGAAAAGACGAAGATGGCATTATCGAAGAGTGTTGAAAGTGGTGATGTTGAAGAGGAGGTGGATGGTAGTGTGTTGTGTACAGATGAGGAGGAGCATGACGGATGTGGACAGTCCCCAGGCAATCCGAACAGGAAGGAAGTGTTCCACACACAGGAAGTTGTCAAACCACAAACATTAACAAGTAAACAGGAAGTGAATAGCAAGCAGGAAGTCAAATTACAAACACTAACAGCTGGTGAAGAAGCAGTGAAGAGTAAGCAGGAAGTCGTCGAATCACCAACCACTGGTACACAGGAAGTGAAGAGTAAGCAGGAAGTTGTCGAATCACCAACCACTGGTACACAGGAAGTGAAGAGTTTGCAGGAAATACAAGACACTTCTGTTGTGCTCAACTCGATACAGACTCACCAGAAAACTGATAGAAATGGCCACCACTGCCCTCCTTCCAATGAGCAAGAGCTTAAACTCAACAAAGGAGGGGACATAGAGGAAGAAGCAAGCAGTGAAGGAGAAACAGAAAATGAAACTCTTTCAGAGGACAGTGAGCCCAGTCACATTGAACAGCAACCCAAGCCGCCAACAAATGAGACTACCTCCCAACCAGTCCAGCTGCAAAAGGTGTTTTTGTGTTTTGTTTACTCCACATTCTGAGCATGTTTGGTGTGAATGCTGTAGTACATTTTGTCTGTTTCTGCAGCCGAAGAGAGTGTTTAGACAACCTGAAAGACCTGCAGCACAAGTCGCCGATCGGCAAAGAACTACCTTGGCCAAGCTGGCCTTCTGGAAGAAAGGGAATGACCGGCAGGCGGCTCCGACCGCCAACACAACCCGTTCCGCACTGTGTATAATTTTGTAATTTTCATGACGTCACGGGTTTCCCCCGCCTCCCACAAACGCAGCAAGATGTCGGGGGAGAAGATACAGTCGCGAATGAGAAAGCGCGTGGAAGTTCAGTACAATCGAATAAACTACGATGAGCTGGAGTTTATAGATGGTGATAAAGTGAGTAGGGGTTCTATTTGGTTGAATTACTAAGGAATATTCACGTTAGAGGGGGTATCATGCGGTTCATACCTGGTTCACCCTTGGTCTTTAGCTAACATGTACATTTTCCATTCCACTCGTTGTTGATTG
>CAUJGJ010000368.1:1340000-1360000 GCA_963170055.1 Halisarca cf. caerulea
TCACACACACACACACACACACACACACGTGCACACACACACACACACACACACACACACGTGCACACACACACACACAAACATGCATGCACACTCATAAGACACACCAATTTTATCACACATACAAACTGTAAAGGAATCCTGCACATGTATGTACCAAAAACAAATATCTAACAGGATTCTTCGTAGTATCTATGGTATACATAGCAGCATAATGGACGTTTTCGACGGGAAACCCGTATACTTACTACGGATATCATTGTACACGAGCATGGCTGTTGACATCCTTTTTGCCACCGATGCCGCTTTAGTTTCCAACGCGTAAATTATTCCGCCTTATAGATAAGGACACTCACCAAGTTTATTTTGGAACATTTGCTGTAGTCAGAAAGTACTTGCATCTTTTTCCTAGGAGGAGTTAGCGAACAACCATTTCGAAGGTAAAAGTCGTATTCCTGTCAGGATTCGTCTGTACAACAAACATGGCGGCTCGCAGGCTTGTACGGGCTATTTTTGAAATTTCACCATTTCGCAAGTTAAAGTGAAGAGGATCCTTACAGTCCCTTTCCAGACCCTACAGTTGACGATTGTGAACAGTCGTCCGCAGTCAGTCGCAGTGCGCGTTAGTAAATTGCGAACAAAAAATCAGCCTACTTTTATTATAATAAGATGTGTATCTTTTGTACACACACACACACACACACACACACACACACACACACACACACACACACACACATGTACGTATATACAGGGGAAAAGTACACTTTCAAATGCGACATCTTCAGCTATGGGATTGTGTTGTGGGAGATGATTGCAAGGAAACCTCCAAATATCAAATTTGGTGAAAAGATGCCTTGGGAGATGATCTACTATGCCATGGCCAAGAAGGGAGCCCGTCCTCCTCAAATTGAAGGACTTCATCCGTTTTTTGAAAATCTTATCAACTAGTGAGCGCGCTTGTTTGTATATCATATGCCTGTCACATGAGTATCACATGGTAGTCACATGCACCTCGTATACAGTACCTGGCATGAGGATACAGATGAGAGGCCATCTGCTGAGGATATAGTGAGGAAGCTGTCGGCCATCGCGTCTCACTTTCCTGAGAACCCACCTCTGAAGAGGAGGAACAGAAAAGGAGAATATGTCATTTTCAATCCAGGTTTGTGCTCGTGATTCTGATTTCAGACTTCAAATTTGATTTTTGGATTCAGATTCAAATTTGATTTTCAGATTCAGTTTGGGCCTTTTAGGAGGGCTCCTTTGTATAGGAATACCTGTATATAGAAGGAATGATTTTAGTACGTACTTATGTATGTGCAGTACATATGTACATACACATGTACATATGTACAATACATATGTACATACACATGTACATATGTACTGTACATATGTACATACACACAGTACATATGTACTGTACATACGAATATGCATGTACGGTGCTGCCTGGACAAGTCAAATCACTGGGAACAGCAAAGTAAATTCCACTTATCAGAACTTCTACTTTACAGAGTTTGTATTAGTATTGAATGAGTAGGGCGAAGCAAACTCACTCTGCTTATGCAGTTTGACTTAAGTGAACTGCTCTGTGTGTGTCCTGTGTGTACATATCTGCTCCATCCTTCTATCCAGCCAAAGTGAAAAGTGGTAGAATGTTCCTTGCTCAAAAGAAAACCACGGCCAATCACTTGTCGGGGACATCATCGGCACCCCGATCACATGAAGGTACTTCGGGCAGTGGTACGTCATCCAGAACACCAGAAAGTAGTCTGGATCTAATCTTTGTTCCAAAGGAAGGTAGGGACTTTGCTATTGCTAATGTTCACATGTAATCCTTGTGATTGCACAATGAGTGGACTATTGTGTGTGTGTGTGTGTGTGTGTGTGTGTGTGTGTGTGTGTGTGTGTGTGTGTGTGTGTGTGTGTGTGTGTGTGTGTGTGTGTGTGTGTGTGTGTGTGTGTGTGTGTGTGTGTGTGTGTGTGTGTGTGTGTGTGTGTGTGTGTGTGTGTGTGTGTGTGTGTGTGTGTGTGTGTGTGTGTGTGTGTGTGTGTGTTTCCGTGTGTGTGTGTGTGTGTGTGTGTGTGTGTGTGTGTGTGTGTGTGTGTGTGTGTGTGTGTTTCCGTGTGTGTGTGTGTGTGTTTCCGTGTGTGTGTGCATATGTGTGTGCACACATACATATGTTAAGTCATTATTGTTTGCTACTTTTCCAGGATCACTGCTTACTTCTGTACTCCCTTTCCCTCTCCCTGTGCTGTTCAGACTCCCACAGCGACCACTTCTCAAATGGCCACATCCTGAAAGACGAGGACAACTCACCTTCAGACACAAGTCCTCCGAAACCCGTTGTTGCAGGGGAAAATGAACCTCTGCCAAAAGTAGAAGAGAAAGAAGAAGACATACAAGAAGAAAAACCTTCTTCTTCTGAGGAGAAGGAAGACAACTTGGAAGATCTTCCACGTCCAATGAATTGGCCACGGTCAACAAACCCGCCCCCAAATGACACACCTTCAGAGTTACAAACCACATCAGAAAGTACTGCTAACCGTGATGCCTCATCACCATTGCCTCATCCCCCACCTCCTCAGTCAAAATCCGGGGATTATCCCCAGACAAAATTAGGGGATTACCCTCCTCATGAGGGACGCCCCCTCAGTCCCAATCATCATGGCAGCTACACCAACCAGCAGCAGCAACAGACAGTCACACCTCCGCGGGATTATTCCTCCAATTGGCTGGCGTATGGGACGGATGTCTACGGGCGGACTGCGTTCCGCCCAGGCTACATCTCTCCCACAACTCCCTACTGGACACAAGCACCCCAGTTTGAAACACACGTGTCTGTCTACACCGACCACGAGGAGATGGCACAAGAGGGGGTAAGGGAGGAGGAATATCGGTCGATGAACATTGTCCGACAGTTGTACGAGAAGATAGGCAATCAAGTGTCTGGTGATGATGTGGAACCGAACCTCTTTGGGGGGAGATTCAACCCACCTCACAAGAACCCCACATCTAGTGAGAACAAGTACACACGTGCGTGCATACACACATACGTACGTACATATGCACATACGCATGCACACACACATACATATGTACATATGCATGCACGTACGCATGCACACACACATACATATGTACATATGCATACACACACACACACACACACACACACACACACACACACACACACACACACACACACACACACACACACACACACACACACACATACACATATATGTACATGTGTTGATGATCTAGTGTAATCATTGTAGACCATTTTTGTCCTGCAGAGTACATAATGCCTAAGAAAGCTACTCCTGGTAGTGAATATGCCATAGCAGACTGCAGTGATCCTGAATGGCAGGTGTGTGTGTGTGTGTGTGTGTGTGTCTGCGTGTGTATCTTTGTGTGCATATGTGAGAGAGTTTGCATGTGTGTTTTTGCACATACACACACACAGTATACTTATTACTATAATTTACATACGTAGTTTGCTAACAGTTGACCAACCTCTAAACTACCCAGCCCATTTCTCCTCCCTCTTAGCCCATTATCCCGGGAGATATACAGGAGAGTAGACAGCTGTACCAGGAGTACTTGAGGGTAAGGTCACAGCTTGGAAAATCTGCACACGCAACCCACATACGTAATTACATACCTACCTCTAGGCAAACTACACGCACACACTGCGTTCTCTGTGTGCAGTGACCACATATTCAATGCACACCAGCACTCACTGCGTACACCACACATTTGTTGCCAACCTCTGTCAATGATTTTGAGGGACAGAATAACTCAGTTTGCAGGATGTTCACTGTTTTCCAGGACACTTGTTGTTGAGTGTTCAAAAGCAGATAGTTTACCTTACATTAATTGAATGTTTGGTTGATAATAGGGAAAACTTGAAAGATTTCAAACTGAATCAGCACTAAATATTCCAGAAAAAGCACTAAATACCCCAGAAAAAGTGAATTTGAGGGTTTTGTATGACAATTTTAGTGGGAAACTATCCCTTCTTTGCCTCGAATGATTTTGCAGGACATTAGTAGTAGTTTCAAGGACAGCAGAGAACACAGAGGCATTTCAGGGACTGTCCTGCAAAGTCAGGGACAGTTGGCAACTATGATACACATATAACTGTGTGTGTGTATGCATGTGTGAGAGAGAGAGAGAAGAGAGATGTCATGTGACTTACATGTGACATACCCGACCAGTAACAGATGACATGCAGGGGAACTAATTTCTGGTCATTTTTGGCAGGTCTTCAATCAGTACTTGGAAGTGTGTGCAGAGAGAGACAAGTTGTTATCAAACAAGTAAGTTGAAGCAAATACGTAGCTCAACCAAAGCCATACTGTGATGTGTGCAGATGATACCTGCTTGGAAATCTGCACACACACACACACACACACATTGACTGTGAATATGTCCTCTCTTGTGCATGTAGTGAACTCCTTCAGAAACAGATGGATCAGCAGAAATTGAGCAGATCTCAACAGAAACAAAGGCATGAAACATACCAGGCACTGTGTGACCAGCATGTAAGTGTCATGTGACTGTCACATGCCCACTACTAGCATGTGTGTATGTGTATGTGTGTACGTGCTTATGGCAGGTTTTACTTGTGACCACTTGTATCTGGTTGTGTTGCCTGAAGACCAGTTGTGACCGATTGCATTTGGTTGTTGTCTGTCGCTGTAGGACCGGCTAGAAGAGCAGCGGAGTACCCTTAACAGAGAAGTGGAAGAAGCTAAGGCAAAACTGAGCTCCATCGCACAGTTCTGGCAGTCATGAAAAAATGGCCATTTTCTTTGGAATGGCTAAATAAATTATGGATGAATGCAACATTGAACCTAATATCAATTTAATTCCTCAGGAATTTCATTTTGTCATTTACTTTTAAGTGTGCATGCTGTTTGTATTGATGTTGTTTGCGAACAGTATTTTCTTCCTGTGTTTTAATTTGTTTGTACATAAATACATACGTATCATGGTTCATAATATCAACATAAGTATATAATATTCAAGAGCAATTGAGGTGTGGGGGGAGGGGGCCGGAAACATAGATATTTACTTTGCATGTGTCTACAGTGCATGGGACCTCATACGCATGTAGTCTCGGTCCCAGACCGATCCGCCCGATTTTTTATTATATGTCCATATAACAAAAAATAGGGCGGATCAGTCTGGGACTGAGACTAATATAGTGGACTCTCCCAATATAAGGACACAGTACATACACTGTGCAGCTGAACCCTCTGTAAACGGCCGGCCCCTCCAAACTGCAGCTGAACCCTCTGTAAACGGCCGGCCCCTCCAAACTGCAGCTGAACCCTCCGTAAACGGCCGGCCCCTCCAAACTGCAGCTGAACCCTCCGTAAACGGCCGGCCCCTCCAAACTGCAGCTGAACCCTCCGCAAACGGCCTGCCCTTCCAAACTAGATGTGCATGTGATGCAATAAAATCAAACTTTTGAAATATAAAATATATACAGTCAGATACATACGTACATACCACACGCCAATCCCATACATGCAATGCACAACACGTGACACAGTTACAGATGCCCCAGAATGTATGTACGTAATACTACAGATATGAATAGTTACGCAACACACACGGAAATAAGACTCATAGCACTTTGTTTCATGAACACGAAATAGATTCATCCATTGATCTCCCAAAAGCCAAAACTGGTGGGATTAACTACACAGATTTAAATTCATTCATCCAATCGACGTATTTCTTCAAGTCCTCTTTAGCCACCGACTTGGATACCCTCTGTAGGGCAGCGTTCATGTCTTCCATGGTGATGGGCAGGTCCTTGACGTCGGCCGCCACCTGTCTCATCTCCTCCAGAGTGAGGCCCTTTATCCTTCTACGCATACCCATCATGGCTGCATCCCTGGTTAGTGAGGCAACAGAAACAGTGATATTTAACTAAATGTCAATGTTATTCAGCTAAATAACAGTGATGTTTGATAAATATCCAGGATTTCACAACTCAAAATAGGCAGCATTTTTTGACAAATGGCATCCCATACACCCCATAGCAGAGAGAAGACTTATCAAGGGTCTATAAACATGATAAAACTGACAATGTGAACTGCTGGATTTTGGGCTGAATGGCAAAATTTTCCCTCAGAATTTTTTTTGATAGATTCACAGACAATTAGAAACATCCTGTCCAACTTACCTACAGACACTGGTGATATCTGCACCACTATAGCCTTCCGTCTTCTCAGCAATGCCTTCCAAACTGACATCATCACCCAGTTTCACCCCGTTCAGGTTAATGTTGAGCAGCTGAATGCGACCCTCGGCTGGAAATGCACGAAAAGAGACATGACACAAGAATGTATACAGAGAGCGGAGTGCACACACACACACACACACACACACACACACACACACACGCACACACACACACACACACACACACACAGAGAGACACACACACACACAGACACACACACACACACACACACACACACACACACACACACACACACACACACACACAAGCAAACAGCATCACATACGTACAATCAGGTAGGGGGATGTATATTCTCTTCTCTAATCGTCTAATCAGTGCATCATCGATATCCCAAGGGAAGTTAGTAGCGGCAAGAACAGTCACTTGTTTCGGTTCTCCGTCCTCTGTCTGTGTGCTGGACATGCCTACAGTGAAGGAGAGGTAGAGATGCAGGTAAGCACAAGTCTGGAACAGGGGAGTACATGATACAGTATTCCTGTGTCTGGGATTGCGGGACAGTATTCCTGTGTCTGGGATAGCGGGACAGTATTCCTGTGTCTGGGATAGCGGGACAGTATTCCTGTGTCTGGGATAGCGGGACAGTATTCCTGTGTCTGGGATAGCGGGACAGTATTCCTGTGTCTGGGATAGCGGGACAGTATTCCTGTGTCTGGGATAGTAGGACAGTATTCCTGTGTCTGGGATAGTAGGACAGTATTCCTGTGTCTGGGATAGTAGGACAGTATTCATGTGTTTGGGATAGTGGACAGTATTCCTGTGTCTGGGATAGCGGGACAGTATTGATACGTATCATACTATGTTTGTATGCACATCTCTTGGATAGGGGGAGTACGTATGTGTCTGCGATAGTGGGAGTGTGCACATGTGCATGTATGCATGTGTCTAGGATAGTATAATAGGACTGTGTACACACGTGTATGTGTCTTAGATAGTAGAAGTGCATGTACAGTGAGACCTCACTGGTCAGCACCTCAGATATTCAGTTCCCTCACCTTCCGCAGTAGTTTTTGTTGGAACAATTCCACAACATCCTACTGTACACTATACTACCACTCCCTAATTTGTCCAGTTCCCTCACTTCATCTGCAATGTCATCCAGAATGGATGTGTGCAGATAAGTGAGGTCTGACGGTACGTACAAGTGTCTGAAATAGTGTTAACTTGTGCAAAGAACATGCACACAAGAGCAACGCAATAGCTGATGTGTTGGAAGCAGTGGTAATACTTGACCCTCACCATCCATTTGAACAAGAAGCTCTGATTTCACTCTTCTACTAGCTTCATGTTCTCCTTCTGATCCTCTTTTGCTTCCAATGGAGTCAATCTCGTCAATAAACACAGTGCTCGGAGCATAGTACCGTGCCTAGGACAGAGCATTAGTGTGCGTTAGCTGCTGTGGAAAGCCTGCGTATGTGGATTGGCTACTGTGGTACCATGTGTGCTGGTCAGCCAATCAAAGTTAGTCACATGACATTACAACATGTGACTACATTTAAATAGTCTGCCACAAAGGATCACACAATGGTTGGGAGACATGCTTCAAATACTCACATGAAAGTCAGGTGACTGCATTTAAATGGTCACATGACTGTCAGGTGACTGCATTTACATGATTACACAACAGGTCACTGCGTTCACATGGTCACATGACGATTACATGACGATCACATGACTGCATTTAACCAACCATTTCGAAGATTAGTCTAACAATCTTCTCCGACTCTCCTCTGTACTTGGATCCAATGGTGGAAGTTGACACATTGAAGAACGTTGTCCCACACTCTGTAGCCACAGCTTTGGCCAGCATTGTTTTCCCAGTTCCAGGAGGACCTACCATTAGGACGCCCTACGGTGAGAAAGGGAGGGTGTGTGTGTGTGTAGGGGGTGGCTACAAGCCACCCTAGCACCATCATACGTACCTTCCAGGGTCTCCTGATTCCCGTGAAGTAGTCAGGCATGTAGAGAGGAAGTACAACAGCCTCTTCTAGGAGACGTTTTGCATCCTTCAGTCCAGCTATTTGGTCCCTTTCGTCAAAGGAGGAGAAATTATAACATGAAGTATACGCCATGGAAGTACACACAGACAATTCCTATGTGATTCACATAAAAAATTTGGCTGGCATACACACACACACACACACACACACGCACACACACACTCACACTCACACACACACACACACACACACACACACACTCACACACACACACACACACACACTCACACGCACACACACTCACTCACACTCACACTCGCTCACACTCACTCACCAGCCAATATTAGGATTCCTCTGTACCATATCTCGCTCAATCATAGCCACCAGATCCTTGTCATATCCGGATGGATCAAAATTGACCTTGACTGGTTTTTCATCATTCGAATTACCATCATTTGATTTCCCATCCTCCTTCTACACACAGGGGGGGATGAGAAATATAGGATGGAAATTAAATAAAACACACACACACACACATGTACGCACATACACAATACCAGAAATAATGGCAGACGAATACAAACATGTAATCCCTCCCATCAAACTGATGGCTCACACCTTTTCCCTGCTCTTGGAATCTCGTGTTTTTACACTCTCTTTGCTGGATGGCTTCTTGGCCCCACTACTCACAGAGGAGTACGACTTCTTACTGTCAATCACTTTCCCTCCCCTCTCCTTCGCTGGCACATGAGCAGGGGACGGTTTCTTGAAGGGCTGTTTTGCAGCTTGTACTGGTTTGACCACAGGACGAGGCTGGTTGCGCACTGGTCGACTACAAAGTTATGTAAGAGAGGGGAGAAGTTGTGTAACAGAGGGAAGAAGTTGTGCAAGAGAGGGGAGAAGTTGTGTAAGAGGGGGGAGAAGTTGTGTAAGAGAGAAAAGAAGTTGTGTAAAAGAGAGAAGTTGTGCAAGAGAGAGGAGAAGTTGTGTAAGAGAGAGGAGAAGTTGTGCAAGAGAGAGGAGAAGTTGTGCAAGAGAGAGGAGAAGTTGTGTAAGAGAGAGGAGAAGTTGTGCAAGAGAGAGGAGAAGTTGTGTAAGAGAGAGGAGAAGTTGTGCAAGAGAGAGGAGGTGTACTGCATGTAAATACAGATCAGTCACAGTGAATTGTGCACATGACATTCAAAGCGGTATGTATCAATGTGCATCCTACTGCAAACTCCTGCCCTGTTGCAGTGCATCTTCACAAGTGTGTGTGTGTGTGTGTGTGCTGTGTGTGTGTGTGTGTGTGTGTGTGTGTGTGTGTGTGTGTGTGTGTGTTGTGTATGTGTGTGTTGTGTATGTGTGTGTGTGTGTGTGTGTGTGTGTGTGTGTGTGTGTTGTGTATGTGTGTGTGTTGTGTGTGTGTGTGTGTGTGTGTGTGTGTGTGTGTGTGTGTGTGTGTGTGTGTGTGTGTGTGTGTGTATTCTCCAAAAATTTGGTTCACAGAGACCTGGATTCAACTGGAGTGGGAGGAGGCCAAACATCTGGATCTCTGGGGGGAGCAGGCTGACTTGGTGGCTTCTCCTCCAGCCTGTACTTCCGGGCCTCCTTTGCTGGATTGCTCTTGAACCCGTTCAACAAGTCGTGTATCTGTTTGGTGACCTCGTACTCCTTCCTGATGTCTTCCAAGACCTGGACAACAACAGTGTACAGACGATAGCACATGGACTGTGAAGCATGAAAAATCCTAACCACAGTGTAGCATGCTTGGTACGTACCTCGTAGGGGACACAAAATCAGTACTTAACATAAGAGTTAAACCAAGTACTTACTTACCATCAGGGTTGAGTGCATGAGTTATACAAAGGAACAGAACTAGGAGTACCAGCATAGCATTGTTATGAATGTTCTTAAATGTACCATAAGCATTCCAAAGTACAGATAAAATTAGAATGTCTAGTCATCCACACACAGACCACACTCATATCTTTGCTTTAACCATAGATACTCCAACAACTATGCTTTAACATCTATGGTCAATTGCCCATGTCCTACTCTTTGCATAGATATTCTAGCCTAGGTTGCTAATTTCTTGTCTTCCTAAGTGGAACTAAGGATTATTAAGCTGGGGTGTTCTTAGGAGCAGTGGGGAAAAGCAGAAATCGTCGCGACAGACCTCATCACATCAATTACCTGCTGCCAGCGTTGTTTTCTGTCCCGCTCGACAATTGTCCCAGTGTGGCGCTTGATTCTAGATAAAACACTTTCATAGTATGTCATTGCTTCTTGATACTGTCCGGTGAGGGACAGCTCTCTTGCCTGTTTCGCTTCACTGCAAATTTCATTCAAATCAGTCATCTTGTAGTTGCCGCCTCTCCAGAAAAATCGTTACGAGTGGATAAAAACGACGCGCTCGCGCGGAAAACATTTCGGCACGCAAAATGTGGTTGATTTGGATGGTAATCCTCGCTGTGGGCCTAGCTCAACTCCCGCTGTTCGTGGACTGTCTTAGAACATTTTTCCCAAAGTGGAAGTTAACAAGAGTTGCAGGGCGTGTGAATAATGTCCTTCTCTTCCTGCTTCTTGGTAGCCTGGCTTCAGTGGCTTTTCTGTACTATTACTTGGGTCTGTACTTACCCCTCTCAGTCCCTCAACCATTTACGACAGTGCGAGGATGGGCACACATAGTTCTAGCCACGTGGATACTTATTAATATGGTTTTCAATTACCTCTTTGCCGTTTTTCTGTCTCCTGGAAAGAAGGAAGAGGGAGAACAAAATAGTGAAATATCAACTCAAACATCCCCTTCCATCAGATGCAAACAGTGTGACTGTGAGGTTCTGTACATGGACCACCATTGTCCATTCACAGGGAACTGCGTTGGGTTGGAGAACTACCGTTACTTCATACTGTTACTCATTTACGCAATAGCTGGACTGAGTTATGCAATGTGGATGACTTATCCGTACTTCAAATCTTGTCACTTACCGACT
The DNA here is from genome assembly GCA_963170055.1 of Halisarca cf. caerulea. Taxonomy (NCBI): domain Eukaryota; kingdom Metazoa; phylum Porifera; class Demospongiae; order Chondrillida; family Halisarcidae; genus Halisarca; species Halisarca cf. caerulea. Next base: position 1,351,203 of record CAUJGJ010000368.1, read on the forward strand.
TTTCTTTGGTTCTTTAAGTTCACTGAGAGGCGAATAAGACCAGACCAGACTACAAGAGACATTTGTAAGATGCTTGAAGGCCACTCCTTGATAACTGTTCCTGTTGGACTGGGGATAATTGCCCTTTTCTGTCTTTTAGTATGGCAGACTTTAATGTTGTTGGCGGATACATCAACACACTCTGTTCTCCGGCAGAGGGGTGTGTCCATAGGGGAGGCGTGTCAGAGAATCACCCAAATGAAGTTTCTAGGCCCAGACAGTCGTTGGAAAGTTATGCTACGACAGAGGACAAAATGGTACCAACTTATATTCCCAATTCCAAACCAATTAACTCAAATGAGATTGGAAACAAAACATAAAAGCAAAGTATCATGACATGTACAATATAGACACAATTGAGATGAGTGTTTCAAAATAAATTAATTAAATGGTTATTTTGCCTATGATTGTGCCATGTTCTTCTGTGCAAAATACGATTTGCTCAGTTCAAAGCTGGTCAACATGACAGCACAGGCAGGAGCGATCTTGATGCACCTGGGGAGTAGGCCAACGTATAGCCCACGAATGCCGTGTTCTGCGATGATTGAGCGCATCACATTTCGCGCCGTCCCCTTCCCAAGTGCCCGTGAGCCATAAAAACCTCCCTCTCCAATCTCCATCTGCATGTGGGTTTTGATGACATCCAAGGGGTTCGTTGCTATGGCAGCAATGGTTCCCGCCGTTGAGCTGGCAATGATAGGGATGAGCGGAGAGTAGGGCATATCTAAGGTGAACATAAGGTGGTGTTTCACCTTCTCCAGCGCAAGCCAGTAAAACATAGAGAAAGGTACATCGCGAATCAACATTGGCTCTAAACCTCGCCATAAACTAAGCACCCCATTTTCTTGTACCGCAACTCGCACAGCTGTAGCTAGTGTTCTATAGGTGTAGCCCACACGAGACTGTAGCTTGGTGCGAACAAGCTCAATAGGACAGACAGCAAAGACGGCAAGAGTACGGGAAATACAACCGGCAAACATGGGGGACCAAAAGTTATCCTGTGACCCTGGTACGAAACCAAACTTCATCTTCAGGTACTCGTACATAGTGAAGTATATAATAGTCTGAGGGACGGACATTAGAAAGGCAGGGGCTGCCCCTCTCCACAAGGAAGAGATCCCCTCGTACCGTCCTATTTTGTAGAAAGTGTCCACTGTGCCTGTGAATTTTGCGGACCCCTCGGGAAGGCCATGAATAGTACAGTAACACGTCGCGCCCGCTACGTTCCTGCAGAAGTTATAGCACACGTTGGCGGCCTGTTGTTGAGCTTGTAAACGGACTTTCACCACGTCGAAAGGAGTCATCATTATTGAAGTAAGAACTGCTCCGGAGCCAGAAGATAAAATCTTCTGAAGAGGAGTCAAGGACGTAATGTAGGCTTTGTTGGTCTTTTCGTCCTTCATGTCTGAAGATTATCTTCTTATCCGGCCGTTTGCCTTCCGGATCGATGACCGAAGACTGCCTGTACCTGTACCGAGGGCTGTACCCCGTACACCTGGCTTATGCAATGAGGTAAACCCGACAAAAAAGCAGCTGATTGAAAGTGGGCAGAACCCCTTTTTACACAGAGTCACGAGTTGTCACGAGGTTCCTTCTGTTACTAAACTTGGACCTTATGTAATTTCTTCAGGAAATATTTGGTGTTGTTTCGAGTTTTCTGTCAGATCTGTATTCTCGTCACTTGAAGATTTCTTTGTTAAACGATGTCCTCAAGCTTGGAAAGTATCCTCTCATGCCATAACCTTCACTATTCGTGTATTTATAACATGGTTGTTGTACTCTTGTTTGTGTTCCATACTATTTCATTGTTTCTTTAACTGTAATCTAGAAAATCTATTCAACTTGAAGGTTTGAATATATTTTATGTTGTGTGTGTCCTGTTGTACATCATCTGTGTGTGTGCTTGTGTGTGTGTGTGTGTGTGTGTGTGTGTGTGTGTGTGTGTGTGTGTGTGTGTGTGTGTGTGTGTGCTTGTGTGTATGTGTTTGCGTGTGTGTGTGTGTGTGTATGTGTGTATGTGTGTGTGATCTTTATTCATAACTCATGTTGCAGTTTGCTGCTAAGCAGCTAGAACGAAATGCTAAGAAATGTGAAAAAGACGAAAAGACAGAAAAAACAAAACTTAAAAAGGTATGATCATAGTTTTAAGAATACATCCAGAATCTATACATTACAGTATTTTCAATCTTCACCACATCGCCATTGTTATGTAGTGTACAGTGGAAACTCATAGCGAATCCCAGGGACACTGAAAATTCCTTGTGATATCAGAAATTCACTATAATCAGTTCCACTTTCATGGTAGAGCATTACCGGGTCAGGTGGATCTTGTCCACTATACCCAGTGACTGATGTTCACTATAAGAGATTTCTTTTATAATGAGTTTCCACTGTATTTTGTGTTGGATGGTTGCATATGCTTGACGACTGATTCTCTTCTTTTTTAGGCTATACAAAAGAATAACATTGAGGGAGCTAGGATTCACGCTGAGAATGCCATCAGAAACAAGAACCAAGCTCTCAACTTCAGACGAATGAGCTCCCGAATCGACGCAGTGGCCTCAAGAGTACAGACTGCTGTCACCATGAAGCAGGTTCATTTGCTCTGTCTTTGCCTCTCTCACTATTGTATTTTATTTCTCACTCTCATTTTGTCTACTCTGTCGTTCTTTCTCTCTCAGTTATTTTGTCTGCTACGTGTGTGTCTTCATCATGCTCTTAACCACTCTATCACGATGTCCTTAGTATTTGAGTGCTATGTGTTAGTATGTGCAGTGTAATATCCCTAATCCAAGCCTCTGTAAATCAGCCACACTGTCTAACTGGCCATAGTGTTGGGTCCAAAAAGACACCCATATAAGTATTATGGGAATGAACCTCTATAATCCACTAAACCCGCTAGTCTCCCCTAGTTACTATAAACTGAATTGAAATTCATGTACTGAGTGCAAACCTCATTAATTCTCCATCCCTGCTAATCCACCATAACACTGACATTCCCGATTGTGGTGGATTAGAGAGGTTCACTCTACGTACTTTGATTGTTTGTTAGTGTTTCCATGTACATGAGTATGGTGTATGTATCTGTGTGGTATTAAGAGCATGTTTTTTTTACTATCAGGTCACGAAATCCATGGCTGGGGTGGTCGGCAGTATGGAGTCTGCACTCAAATCAATGAATCTTGAGAAGGTATTGAGCGTGTGCGTTTGTTACTCTGTTCTTTCAAGCATACGTGTGTGTGTGTGCGTACCTTTTATGTGTTTGCTGTATACATACAAGTGTGTGCACATACGTATGTGTGTTTGTGTGTATTTATGTATTTTACCTATGTGTGTGGTGTAACCTCCTCTATGTAGCATATGTATGTCCTACAGGGCATTATGCTGGCGTTACTGCGTAGGAAATTGTTAGCATACTGTACATACATATGTACGTACGTATACTGTAGGAATAGACTATAGTACTGGGTTGTGGCTGATAGTTTACCAGTACATGTGTTAGTCGTAGTGACAGCAATATGGAAGATAGGGTGTAGTTAGACATGCAAGCATATGTACTACTACTACTATTTCTTGTGTTTTCACTTTTGTTTGTTCTCCCACCAGATTAGCAAGATCATGGATCAATTTGAGCGTCAGTTTGAGCACCTCGACGTGCAGACACAGACCATGGATGAGGCCATGATGGGAGCCACAACCCTCAGCATACCAGAGGTATATATGTGTGTGTGTGTGCACGCGCGCACGTGTGTGGGGGTTTGATGTGTGGTGTGTGTGTGTGTGTGTGTGTGTGTGTGTGTGTGTATTTGACATTTTGTGCTTTTGTCATGCAACTGATGTGACTTGCTCCTTGCCTTTTCTGCTTGGTACTGTAGGCTCAAGTGCAGGGCTTGATGCAAGAGGCTGCTGATGAACAAGGGTAGGTTGTGTGGTAGAGTCAGACTTCTCTGGTGAAGATCTGTTTGCCATTTTGTAGTTAATGATTTACAAGCCTAACTCTCATGCATATACATATGCACACACACACACACACACACACACACACACACACACACACACACACACACACACACACACACACACACACACACACACACACACACACACACACACACACACACATCCACACACACTTTCTTTCTCTTTTTCGTAGCCTTGAGCTGAACCTTGAATTGCCGTCTGCCGTAACTACAACATCCGTAACAGAGAGTGATGTGAGTTGATTTGTCTGTCTTCCATTGTTTGCTTGCATATACAACCACTTCTTCTCCACTAGGCGGAACTCACAGCCAAGTTAGCCAAACTCAGAGCTCAAGATGGCGACTGAATGTACATACAACCTCCTGCACCACTCCTAATATTCCAAGAACCCGTTTTAACTAGAGCCTTTTGAATGAGATTATTCTTATGGACAGATAGCAACATATTATGCTTCTTTGTATGATGTGAACGGTACATGTACATAATATTCGTGTAGTAATGCGACCGTTTTGTTGTTGATGCGTGACGTAAAGATACGCCCCCCTCTTCGCTTGCCACGCCCCGACGCATCAGCAAAAAGAGAGAACGTTTGCTGCTAAACATGAGTAGAAAGCCGTCCACTGCCGATAGCGAGGGTACCACTATATCTGGAGGGCTGAAAATCATCAAAAAGAAGGTAAGTGTCGGTTTGGGAATGGCTGTTTTGTAGAAACCGCCGTGATACTTATCTACACGTGCCATCTTCGACTTCTGCAGGGATTTACCACGGTCGACGCCGGTGCTGCTGGAGTCCCTTGCCTCACATGCGGTAAGAAATGCAAAGGCCTAGATCCCCACTCTTGGAGGTAAGGGAGATTGTACACGGTCACCTAATCATGTACAATAAATCCAAAAGGTCATAACATTATAGTTACCCTTTTCCTTCTCTATTGAAATGAGTGTCTCCTTTTGAAATGCCTAATGCATTTCCTGTAGGAAGAGATGCACACAATGTATGTGTCCAATGGAAGTGCATATCATCGCCTCAAAGGAGGAGAAGGAAGGGGTCAAGAGGCCGGGAGCCAGTTTCTCTTACTCTTGGCAGCCGAGCGAATTGCATAATGTGCAAGACGTGAGTTCTTTCTAGACTAGTGTGGTCGGTTTTAGCAGAGTCTATGGTTTTAGAGTGGCTACTATGAGTAATGGTTAGCCAATTGAATTCATTTGTAGTGATACCATCCAGTTTGGTATACACAGACGGGATTGTGGTGGTTATAGCTATTACTTGCAAAAAGGTGCACTATGCTGGGGTTGTGGAAGCTGGACTGAGACAGCTATCACAGCTTGAATCATATCAAACCAGGCTTGGGGTTACAATCTAGGCAAACAGACAACCATCAGGACCTACTGTCATGGCTGTACCAACTGCTAGTTGCTTTCTCAATCTGCCTCGATTGTGTACCCTGCCAATAACATGGCTGTATCAAATAGCAGTGTCTGTAATGAGGAAACAAATTTCGGCATATCATGGCTATTATCTTGTTTTGCTAATTAGGTTATGAAATTCATGGACAGTCTCCCATCAGACCTAGTCCCACGGTTGGGCACTCCAGGAGCTATGAAAAGGCTTGAGCTAATTGCCAGGCAGCGGCCTCCTCACGATTTTGACCTTTCCAAGTGCCATCCCCTGAGCAAGGTGGAGAAGGATCGATACTTGAAGTTTGTAGAGAAGAGAGCCAAGGATTTCACCGGAAATGCAGTGGTTGCAAAGGTTGAACCAGCAGCACCAGTTGAAGTAAGTTGTGTGTACAAAATTGAAGTGTCACTGATAACTATAATATAAGAATTAAGTTTACACTTTTAAAGAGCATTTTTCTTAGTACTATAAAGATGTGTGCTCACATATGAACATACTTCACCCATACAGCAGCATGCACACACACATGTGCACACACATGTACACACACACACACACATATACACATGCATGCACTCACGCACGTACACATGTACACACACAACACACACACACACACACACACACAACACATACACACACACACACACACTCACATACACACGTACACACGCGCACACACACACACACACACACACACACACACACACACACACACACGTACACACGTACACACACACACACACACACACACACACACACACACACACACACGTACACACACACACACACACTTGCAAGGTTGAAGAGCACCAACCTCTTGCACTCTACACAATATTTTTTAGAAGAAATTTTCTTCCTATTTCAGATATGCAACAGCTGTGGAGAAGAAATCCTTCACGGAGAGTTTTATGTGTACACGGAGATGCACCATGCCGGTCCCAACCTTGTTTGGCACCCCAAGTGCTTCCGCTGCCTGGAGTGCAAGGAATTCATAGCAGACTTCAAATACTTGTTCAGACCAGAAAACGACGGGATCTATTGTGGTCGTTGTCATGGCAACATCCATTGCAAACGTTGCCATGGATGTGACGAGGTGAGAAGGAATTGTTAGATAACAGAGCACTCAGTACTGCTTTTTCAAATGACTGATTTCATGCTCCAATTGCATGTATTACTGTTCCTGTTATCTGGTACCTTTCATTTAAGTCTTTATTATGATAACCTGTGTGGTTGGTTGGTAACGTTTGCCGAACTTGTACATTGTTGATAAATCAATAACTGTTCACATACAATTCACATTTTTAATTTTGCAAACGGACAGTCCAAGCTACCTCGTAGATTAGATGCAGTATATGGCAACTAAATTCCCACCAGTGATTTTTACGAATACAAACTCATGTAATTTTATTAAGCTCTTATGCATTGTAGCCTGAATTCTCTACTCATACATGCTGGCTGCCGTGACTCTGTATTTATGAGTGACTGTATATCTCCTCCTTCAGCTGATTTTCAATGATGCTTACACCGAAGCGTCTGATTTTTGCTGGCACAAGGAGCACTTTTCTTGTTGGTACTGCGACATTGAGCTGGGAGGGAGGAAATTCATCAGGGCGTCCGAGAAGGCCATCTGCTGTGTGAGCTGCTACAATGAGCACAAGGCAGACGTGTGTGAGACGTGTAGAAGACCCATTTCAGTGGGTGAGAAGAAGCTGAAGGCTAAAGGAAAATACTGGCATGAGTCTTGCTTTGAGTGCTTCTTGTGCCGTGATCCTCTTAAGGACAGGCCGTTCTACACAGAGCAAGGGAAGACATTCTGCAGCAAGTGTATTGTGGGAGGGTTGGCAACTTGTGCATCCTGTGATGGAATCATCGGAGCCAGAGATCGCTGTGTTGTGTACGAGGGCTTCAGGTGGCATGGAGACTGCTTCAAGTGTTCCAAGTGCAGTCTTCCTCTCGCAGGAGAAGAGTTTGTCCTCAAGGACAAGAAGATCCGATGCAGTGAGTGTTACCGAAAGAAATCAGCCACTGGCATTGTGCGCTGCATCGTCTGCAAGAAGGAGATCATCGAGAAGGGATTGAAGTACAAAGGAAACCCGTATCATCCCGATTGCTTCAACTGCGCAAGCTGCAAGAAGAGCCTCACCGATGTGACACCAGTCACACACGAAAACAAAGTCCTCTGCAAAGACTGTCAGATTCAGTTGTTTGGGATGCGGTGTACCAAGTGTGTGAAGCCCATTCGCTCGAAGTATGTGATATACAAGGACCGCCCCTTCCATCGCGACTGCTTCACCTGCACCCGCTGCAATATCCTCATATCCTCAGACAGCTTCTATGAGAGCCAACACGGCGACTTCTTCTGTGATGCCTGTGCTGTCTACGCCTGAGACACTGCACACATGTGATACAAGCTAGCCTCAAGCTCATTACGAGAATGCATACAAGTAAATAGTAGAGTATATTACCAGCCTTGATTCCTTTTTCTCTCTACGCTGAACTTATTGTAGTGCTTTGTGTAGTTGCTGTGGTATGTTAATCAATTTTACATTATTATAATCATTGACAAACCATTGTCTCTTCACATGTTGTATTATCAGAAACTCAAATAACCAATTTTGAGATTTGCCTCAAGGATACACTCCTCATGTGCATGGCCACTAGAATTGGTAATGAACTGTTATTGTAACAGTTCTTTGCAAGGACATATATGTATATTATGCGCATTACAATTGTCAACTGCATGCAGCACAGTAGTACATGTGATGGTGCTGCGAAACTGTTTCTAATGCCACAAGGACCACCTGTCTAGGGATCACAGGAGGTTGGCTTGCTGCTCAGTGATAACAATGCACCATTTTATACGACCACAAGTCTACAGAGACTGCTACATAATATATCATTTGCCCCTTGAGTGGTATTTACAGACAGGTTACACTGTAGTCTAGGGGTGGGAGATATTGGTTTTAATCAGCCATGATTATTGCACAACAAGATTCACAATTATCACGATAGTTGTACAGCACTTAGTCCAGCCAGCTGTGACCCACATACGTACAGCTGGCTGGACTATACAGCACTAGTCTCATTCCCAGCCCCACTTCCGGCCGCCATTTTATTCTCGCTGAGAATAAAATGGCGGCCGGAAGTGGGGCTGGGAACGAGACTAATACAGCACTGAAATCCTAAAGTATACGTGTAATTGCAACAAGCTAGATGAAATTTGGGTAGGCCTAACCAAATATTATGCTGGCACTTGAATTGGAAAGAGGTAATAAACGGATATGTGCAACAATTATCCTGATAATCATGATGGTACGATAATCACAATGTCAAAAATTCGATGATGCAACTATCATTTGAGAAAATATCACGATTATCA
>CAUJGJ010000368.1:1370000-1402500 GCA_963170055.1 Halisarca cf. caerulea
TCACGTGATAATCATCCCTATGAATTTCATCTGGCCGCAAAGTGTACCTTGTGTATAAGAAAATGGAGGAAACCTTCTTATGGGAAAGAAAACAGGCTTTTGCATGAACTGCCTTCTTGGTCGGCCGTTTACGGGCAATTTGAATCACATATAGGTAAGTTTATAGAATGTAAAATGACATTCAAAAGCTTTTGACATCAGATTATCTCGAATTTGAAACTAAAGTGTGTTACCCTTGCTCCTTGTCGAAATCATGAATTCTCCGCGAGATCTAACGGTAGAGTTAGCTTTGATTTGAGATAAAATCACGACGGGTACTTTCTTAGATCTTGCTGTTGAGTGTCTTGCTAACTTCATGCCTTTCATACCGTACTTTTCTTCCTCACATTTCAAGGTTACGAGACAGTCGCAAAGCGGCCCGTTGAAGGCTTTAGTCATGGATCAAGGCGTACAAGCTCCCTTTCCGTCTCACCCCGGTCCTCAGGATCCTACAGGAGCTGCATACATGGGTCAGTATCCTCAGGAAAGTTTACAAGGCCCTGGATTCCCACCAAACAAACCGGCAAACACAAAGACACTAGGAAATGGAATTCTCATGGTAATTTTCTGTGTTTCAGTAAATTTTCGAACTACATGAATACAGACATTGGTGCGTATGCAAGCCATGTTTGACTACAATTTGTTGATCTGAGTACATCCCTTTTGTTGTGCAATGCCCAGTATTCAAGTGGTTCTCTTGTAGTATTCACATAGGCTGAATTGGGGACTTCCCCTGTCCTCCCTGTGTGTATGTGTGTGTCACCTTTGTTTTCCTCCTGGGGGCATCTCACTCATTGTGTGACCTTCACACAGTGACACAAGATCAATTAGATGGTTTGCATACCAGTCATCCCAGCTTGTTCACACACCCGGAGCTGGGGGTACAGGAGGAATATGGACTGCCTCCTGGAATGCCTGTGGTGGCCACATCAACACCCTCTCCCACCCACTCATTTGAAGAAGAATGTAATTTTTAGTAACATGTATGAAATGTGTAGATCCTGTGGTGTTCGAAATTACAATAACATTTTGAATAATTCATAGAGTGATGGCATAGGTGGGTGGATGAAGCACAAACAGAGCCACTGTGCCTGCTCATGCGTGGCTGTGTGCTGTGTTCATGTGTGTGTGCTTTCGTGTGTGAAAATTGGTCATTTTGCACATTTTCTACTTTGTCGATTTTCAGGGATAGCTGGTGGTGCATGCTTTCAATCATGTGACTACTGTGTGATTGTCATGTGACGTGGCTTCACATTGCACGCATGTGTCGATTTGTGCTTGACACTTCTTCGCTTCTTTGATACATACCATGCATTTTCTCTTCCACTCTTCAGAATGATGTTTACAGCCCCTATGCTGGTAGGCAGCCTACTGAATATGGTTATCCTGGTGTGGGCGGAGACTACAGTGCATATCGTCGTGACTACGCCGCTCATCAGAATATGGGAAGTTTACCTGGCAATCAGCACAGACCCAATGCGGCTCTTGCGGGAATGGGAATGGGAAACTGGACGGAACCAAACCAGCAAATGGTATCAGCGATGCACCGATCTCAGGTATGCACAAACAAGAGGTGCAGTGTGTGTGCGTAGTATAATACATATTACGTAATACACTTTTATAGTCAAACAAATGACAGTCTCTCTACTTCTTGTCAGTACACACTCCTGGTTAGCACACACTCCATGATAGCTCTCCTGGTTAGCACACACTCCGTGATAGCTCCATCTGTACCTCTTGTATGTTATGTAAACTGTTAACTGTCGATCGGCGTCTCCTCTATCAACTGTGGAATCAGTGCTTTCATTATAACACTTGTAACAACTGTGTTTGGAGCTGTTTAAGTAGGGAAATTTGTTTTCTTCTGTGTTCTATATGGCCTAGGTTTGAGCCTCCTAGGCCCCTCATGCGTGGGAGGACCCCATACTTCAGGTTTGAGCCTTCGTAGGTCCCTCGTGCGTAGGAGGACCCCATACTTCAGGTTGAGTGCATGCAGTTTTGGTTTCCAAAAGGAACTTGAGATGCGTGCACTAACATACCTACTGTATCTTTTAAAATAGAAGCCCCCAGGCTTCTATTTCCTTTGCAACTTTCAATGTGTGTTCAGGACCTGTACCTAAGCTAACGATTGACCTTTGAGAAGTTATCAACCATTTGGCTTCCATTCAAAACTTGATCTACCGGCATCCATCCCATAGATACACATACGTACATACCTGCTTATGATGTCACAATATAGGGCACAAGGTGCAGGAAATGAGCAAGTATTGGAGACTTGTGCCCAATAGTGTTGACTGTTAATCCCTGAGCTGGTCTGTGAGTGAAGGGGTGTGTACCCTCTCGTTACTCTCTCCTTTTTCCTCTCATTGCTCTTTCCTCTCTGCTCCCCCCTCTTTCCTCTCATTGCTCTCTCCTCTTACCTCTCATTGCTCTCTCCTCTTCCCTCTCATTGCTCTCTTCTCTTTCCCCTCTTTGTTCTCTCCACTCTCCACTCCTCTGAATCCCCTTCTCTCTCTACCCTTCAGAATCCCTTTTTCTCTCACCCTACCCTTCCTCTTGCTCTTTCTCCCCCACACCTCACTACCTCTTCCCCACTCATTCTCTTTGTCCTACTCTCACAACCTCCCTATCTCACTCCTACTACCTCTCTTCTCCTCTCGTGCTCTCTGTCTTACTCCTACTACCTCTCTTCTCCTCTGGTGCTCTCTGTCTTGCTCCTACTACCTCTCTTCTCCTCTTGTGGTCTCTGTCTTGCTCCTACTACTTCTCTTCTCCTCTTGTGGTCTCTGTCTTGCTCCTACTACCTCTCTTCTCCTCTGGTGCTCTCTGTCTTGCTCCTACTACCTCTCTTCTCCTCCCGTGCTCTCTGTCTTGCTCCTACTACCTCTCTTCCCCTATCGTGCTCTCTGTTTTACTCCTACTACCTCTCTTCTCCTCTGGTGCTCTCTGTCTTGCTCCTACTACCTCTCTTCTCCTCTTGTGGTCTCTGTCTTGCTCCTACTACTTCTCTTCTCCTCTTGTGGTCTCTGTCTTGCTCCTACTACCTCTCTTCTCCTCTGGTGCTCTCTGTCTTGCTCCTACTACCTCTCTTCTCCTCTTGTGCTCTCTGTCTTGCTCCTACTACCTCTCTTCTCCTCTGGTGCTCTCTGTCTTGCTCCTACTACCTCTCTTCTCCTCTGGTGCTCCCTGTCTTGCTCCTACTACCTCTCTTCTCCTCTTGTGGTCTCTGTCTTGCTCCTACTACCTCTCTTCTCCTCTTGTGGTCTCTGTCTTGCTCCTACTACCTCTTTTCTCCTCCCGTGCTCTCTGTCTTGCTCCTACTACCTCTCTTCTCCTCTTGTGGTCTCTGTCTTGCTCCTACTACCTCTCTTCTCCTCTTGTGGTCTCTGTCTTGCTCCTACTACCTCTCTTCTCCTCCGGTGCTCTCTGTCTTGCTCCTACTACCTCTCTTCTCCTCTTGTGGTCTCTGTCTTGCTCCTACTACCTCTCTTCTCCTCTTGTGGTCTCTGTCTTGCTCCTACTACCTCTCTTCTCCTCTTGTGGTCTCTGTCTTGCTCCTACTACCTCTCTTCTCCTCCCATGCTCTCTGTCTTGCTCCTACTACCTCTCTTCTCCTCTCGTGCTCCCTATCTCACTCCTACTACCTCTCTTCTCCTCTGGTGCTCTCTGTCTTGCTCCTACTACCTCTCTTCTCCTCCCGTGCTCTCTGTCTTGCTCCTACTACCTCTCTTCTCCTCTTGTGGTCTCTGTTTTACTCCTACTACCTCTCTCGTCCTGTGTAGGGTCATGTTGAATGGGGACATCCACAACAGCGAAGCAATCACGACCCCTATCATAGCTGGTCCAATAGTGGTCACCATGGTTACGGGCGATATCAACAGAGTGGTGAAATGTATCATCCCGGGATGACACAGGCTCAGTATATGCAGCAGAGACAACAGCAACAACAACAACAACAACAACAACAGCAGCAGCAGCAGCAACAGGAACACTATAGGCAAAGTTACCAACAGTATTCATCTCAGCCAACAGCTGTGAACAGCCATGGAGGGGTAGGTGGACCTACCACGCCCTCCAGTTCAGCACATAACACAGGGACCTATTCGGGGTCATCCAGCATGATATACAACCAGGGTGCTCCGCCCAATGCTGTGGCCCCTCCCCCTTATGGAAGCCATATGGGTGATGGGAGTGGCCCTGGAGGAAAATGGCCGACCAGCACATCTTCGCATACTTCCACTGGTAATTCCACACCCAACTGCAAACCAGCAAAAGAGGAGGCTTCAGCTGATCATCCAGCATCTTCTCCTGAAGACAAGACTGATCAACAAGAAGACACAGAGCTGGTACGCAACCTCCTGTCGGATACAAGTGATGGGAATGAAGATCCAGCCATCAGTCACACTCGTACATCCTCTCCCCTCGTCAGCCCCTCAATCCAGCACCAGGGGATCACTTCTCAGCCCAACCCCCCTCAGCTAACGTCCCCTCAAGAGGAACGTAGTCTTCCACCTCTGACCTCACCCACTCAGAACGTAAGTTACGCATTTTTGCTCACAATTATGATTCACGAATAAGTTGGTGTTCTTGGGATTGGTTGTTTGCTATGTACATGCATCCTTGCCTGCTAAATGGACAATTCTTGTGTATTTGTTGCTGTTACACACACGTACACACACACACACACACACACACACACACACACACACACACACACACACACACACACACACACACACATACACACACATACACACACTTTGCTTTTCCTCCTTGTAGCAGTTTGCAGAAGGACTTCCAGGGTTTGATCGTACACGTTCACTGTCAACATCATCTGATCAGGAGCTGCGGGTCCCCCTACAGAAGACTGAGCCAGCAGAGACCAGTGTGGGCACACCACTGCAGAAACAGCAGCAACAAGTTGGGGATACCCACCTGTCAGCCTCTTCATTTCCAGACCTCCACCAGCCCTCCTCTGTTGGCACCCCTCGCATGGCTGCAGACCAGATGCAAGCTAAACAGCCCAGTCAACAACAACAGCAGCAGCAACAACAACAACAACAACAACAACAACAATGGCCTATGCAGGGTATGCCCACAGGAGCACCATCTGATGATCGTAGATTGGCACCATCTACTGCTCCTTCTCAGCCGGGAGGTGTGGGGGTGGGGGGAGAAAGCATGAGGTCTCCGTTCAGTGACATTTCGAGTGGCGCAATGCAGCAAGGACATCCAAGCCCAATTGCCCAGCACTACCAACCGAACACACAGCCGTTTGGTGCTGCACATTATCAACAACAACAACAACAACAGCAACAACAGTCTGGGCCAGGTGGGTGGTTCAGAGATCCTTATCAAAGGCCAGGACAAGGGCAGTCATATCCTGGCTATATGCAACAGCAGCATCACCAGCAGCACTATGGCAGCTATCCCCAACATCGTCAGATGTACGAGCAGGACTACCAGTCAATGTATAGACATCCATATGGGGCTTCACAGGGGAGTTACCCTTACCCGACCCATCCCGGCATGGAGGCATATCCTCACACACATGTACCACACCCACAGCAGCAGTATCCGACCCATCACCCATACTCCATGTCAGCTCACCAGCAGCCAACAATGGGTCACCATCACCGAGGACACTATCACCCCTCAGACCCTGCCTATGCCATGCAACAATCTCATTGGCATAGTCTGCAGCAGCAGGCACACCAGCAGAGACAGAATCAGATGGCACATCACAGACCGCCCAGTCACCCCTCTCCCTCCCCCCACGTGTCTGGTTTCCCTACTTCACAGCTCAAGAATGCACTCCTTCAGAAGTCGCAGGATTCTCACAACCGCAACAGCCCTCACCCCTCAGTGGGGAGCTCCACCTCACAGCCACCCACACCAAAGTCACCAATGGTGCGGACTCAATCCAACGAGAAACCATCCCCGTCTTCCAATTCAGCAAGTGGTCCAGAAATTGTCCCGCCCCCAGCCCAACCCACACCTGGAGCGACGCGGAAAAGTGAGACTGTGAAGGAGCAATCAACAGTCACTGCTGTCAAGAGGAGCCCACTTCCCGACTGGTCCAACTGTGTCGAGGGGACAGTCCCACAGTTTGCTAAGCTGAGGAAACTTGTCCCTGGAGATTTCTGTAAGTTTTCACCTATACTGACTTCCCACGTGTGTATGTATGTATAAGTGAATTTTATACATGTATATCTAATAATAATAATATTATTATTATTATTATGTATACTCCATGTTTTATATATGTCTATTGTCTCCATGTTGCTAACAGGGGATCCTATATTCTGTGGGTCTTATATAATGCGTACGTATGTGTGTATGTGCCTTAAGAATGTATTCATTCTTGTATTGTACACACTCAGTACCGCCTACCCACCTTATGTACCCCAGCACCGCCTACCTACCTACCTTATGTGCCCCAGCACCGCCTACCCACCTTATGTGCCCCAGCACCGCCTACCCACCTTATGTGCCTCAGTACCGCCTACCCACCTTATGTGCCTCAATACCGCCTACCCACCTTACGTATGTGCCTCAGTACAGCCTACCCACCTTATGTGCCCCAGTACCGCCTACCCACCTTATGTGCCTCACTGGTACATACATGTGTATGAGTTCCCACCTCTTGTACACATGCATTATGTGTGTACGTATGTGTAGAGTGTACAGATGTTACACACACACACACACACACACACACACACACACACACACACACACACATACACACACACACACACGTCTGTGGTCTCATGGTGTGAGAAATAAATAGTGTTTGTTTGCAAATGCTCTCTTCCGGTACATGCACCTTGTAAAATGGGGAAATATTAGGATTTCCCACTGTCTTCAAACTCCCAGTGTGCAGACTGTGGTAGACGTGTGCTGACTGTGGTAGACGTGGGGTAGACGTGTGCAGACTGTGGTAGACGTGTGCTGACTGTGGTAGACGTGTGTAGACTGTAGTAGACGTGTGCAGACTGTGGTAGACGTGTGTAGACTGTGGTAGACGTGTGTAGACTGTGGTAGACGTGTGTAGACTGTAGTAGACGTGGGGTAGACATGTGCAGACTGTGGTAGATGTGTGCTGACTGTGGTAGACGTGTGTACACTGTAGTAGACGTGTGCTGACTGTGGTAGACGTGTGTAGACTGTAGTAGACGTGTGCAGACTGTGGTAGACGTGTGTAGACTGTGGTAGACGTGTGTAGACTGTAGTAGACGTGGGGTAGACGTGTGCTGACTGTGGTAGACGTGTGCTGACTGTGGTAGACGTGTGTAGACTGTGGTAGACGTGTGTAGACTGTAGTAGACGTGGGGTAGACGTGTGCTGACTGTGGTAGATGTGCACAGTGAATTTCTGCAACACTATTCCTGTGTGTTCTCGTGTTTATGCTCTCCTCATTGCTCCACAGCGCCAGGTGACCTTCAGAAGATTACAATGTGTTTGAAGTGTGGTCAGTTACCAGAATCCACCTGGGCTATTGACAAACTGAACATTCTGCTGGGTGACGAACGAGCGTCTGCTTACTTTTCCCTCTCTCAGCACCAGTCCTTGCTGGACCCGCTTGTGGAGCATTTCAGGAGAAGTCTGAAGGAGATATTCGGTAGTGTGTTCAACAGCGTGACAGAGTACGAGGGAGAACACGTACCTGACACATCCGCCTCTGATTGCATGATCACAGGTAACAACCCGTCACAGCTTGATGTACACCACAACACCAAAACCGTTGCCGAAAGTACAAGTGTTGAGTTGCCAAACATGGCTGACCTGCCTCCACCAGGAGCACACGTGCCAATGGATCCAGATCTTCTGTTGCAGGATCCAACATCCGATGGGAGATCTGATGACGCAAATAGCATTGGACACATCGACATGGATTTCAGCTTGCGGCACTGCAACTTTCCCTCACCAAAGAACACTGTTAGCAACTTGGATGTCATCAGAGAGAAGATGCTGATGGCTGGTCACTGTCATTCCATCGACGAGACCCATCCTTTTAGCTTCAATAGACTGCGACAAAGAAGAATTGATTCTTCCAGTGTATCCGACGGTGTTCCAAGTCCAAGCACTACACAAGAGTGCTGCGTTTGTTGTGAACGGTTGTCCTCCACAACACTGCAGGAAGAGTCAGAGGCATGTGACGAGGAGGAGTGCGTACTCTGGTCCATTCCTCCAGAAAAGGAGCCACTTCAGTACAGGTGCTTGTGCCTGGCCAACATCTTGCGCAATCTCTCCTTTGTCCCGGGAAACGACTGCGAGTTCTCCAAACATCCAGGAGTGCTAAGAATATTGGGAGTTCTCCTTCTCCTACATCATATTCATGTTGTTCATGTTAAGAAACAACAGCTGAGCAAAGATAAGAAATCGAATGAAGAAGAGGATTCTTTGCAAAGTGCAGATGATGAAACAGATGTGCTATTTGGACCAGATTACTGGTGGTGGGGCTGTTTGAAATCACTTCGAGAGACTGTGTTCATTATTTTGGCCAACATATCTGGACAGTTGGATCTATCAATTCATTCTGAATATGTTGTTCTGCCTGTATTGAGTGGACTTCTTCACTGGACGGTTTGCCCTTCAACGCAGGCTTCGGATTACCTCTCATCTCATGCAAATGCTCTGTTCCTCACACCGCAGCGACTGGTATTGGAGGCATTGGCGAAACTGTCCATCTTGGACACAAATGTGGACTACATCCTCGCAACACCGCCACTGGCCCGCTTTCAGATTCTCTACTCATACCTGGTCAAGATGCTTGGCAACAAGGAACAGCCTGTAATTCGACAGTTTGCACTTGTTCTACTATCAAACCTCGCACAGGGAGATGATGGTGCCAGCTACATGATAGGCGGGGAAAAGATGGTTGTGTCCCATCTTGTCGAGTGCTTGGAGAACTCAGAGAGCTTGAAGCGGCGAAAAGCCCTTCCTCAGCCAATGTACGAAGAAGAAATGTCCATCACTATGCTTCGGCGAGCAGCTGTTACACTGCATTGTCTCTCTAAGATAGCTTACAATAGGAAGCTCTTCACACCATCAATGGATCGACTGCTGTACCTGTCCACCAGCGACCACTTGGACCCCTCAGTGTCTAGTGTGGTGTTGGACATTTTATTTGAGCTAGGGAAACGCCAGTTGTTATTGTCATGATTTCAACATTTCCGTGTTCGTCTGGTCATGTGTTTTTAGTTTCTTCAATTCATTAAATAAAATAATATCGTTTTCACACCAAACACACATGTTCACTATATGTACCATGTAATTACTTGATTGATCATAATATGTATTAAGATATGAAAATGACATTTATTTATTTCCCCAAAAATGCATTAAGCGTACTATACGCCGTAAACTGCATGTTTCTAACCATTTACATGCATGCAGCTTAGCATGTAAACTACGTGGTTGATATTCTGTACAAAGATTTGGATAAATGCGTATGCATGCAATATTTTATTGTTAATCTGCTGAAATTGGCAAAAATTGGAATGTTTCATATTTTCTTAAATTTCATTAAATGAAGCTGAGTGGTTGCAATTGTAAATGTGTGTGTGTGTGTGTGCATGTTTAATTTGTATGTGTGTTTGTGTGTGTGCACGGTGTGTGTGTGTGTGTGTGTGTGTGTGTGTGCATGTACAAGTGTAGAGGAGAAGCAATAACAAATACTGGGTTGGTTTGGTGCAAGCACATTTAGCATTAATATCGCATGCATCATGATATGGAGGACGTGCTCATCATGATATGGAGGACGTGCTCATCATGATACATACAGCAATCACAACTTCTACAGAAACTACACACTATGAAGAATGTCTGGGACAAGATTTGTGCCGACATTTTCTTCTGTTCTGAATAGAAAAAGCTGCACTGACTGACGACGTGTAGCAGATACTACCCAACTGGATTCGCTGGCTGAGGGGCAGGCACCCTTCAAAAGCGTAGGGGTAATTTTCACCTGCCACAGAAGTCTCTCTCCCACCCTCCCCCTCAACTTGATCGCAGTAATGCTCAGTTATCGACAGAGTTGAGCGTACCACCATCCCCAAAGACAGAGCCACAGATTCTGCTTTTGCCTTGGCATTGGCGACAGCTTTGAGAAAAGCCTGAGATCTACACAAGTGGAAACACATACATATGTGTTCACATCGCTGCATACAAGGCACTTGAGACCTGCCGACACGCACACACACACACACACACACACACACACACACACAGACACACACACACAAGTGACTACTACCTGAACAAGATAATACAGGTTGATAAATTATTAAATAATGTTTGCAACACCATCCATTTCAGTACCGGTGTTTTTCCTTTGCTTTGATTGTGCAAGAGCAGGTGATTGGCAGCACCTTGACACTAGTATCCAATTTCTCCACTAAGCTGTTCCGACAATTTTCCGCAACTCTTGCTCCAGTACATTCCACATGTACGTCACAATGCACGTGTGTGCACTGGTCGGTCCTGATCATGTCCCTTTCTACTTGAACTGCACATTGAGGAAGCTTGTGGGTATTGTGCAAAACGTGTCGGATGTACTCCAGTCTCCTCTGCACACTCTGCTTTGCAGCCTCCACCGAATTCTTGGCACTGTGCAGTTGAATCATGAACTTATACAAATCAGGCTTTAGAGCGACTTCTCCAACAGCATGAACTTCGATTCTGTCGTTCAGGATGGTCGTCTTAGCAGTTTCATTGGAAGTTATCGATTTATCCACGGATTTGGTTACGACGGCCATTTTTCCTTAGCAACGGAACGGGACACATTTTCGATTCCATTCCGAATCTGTGAGCGGTTCCAGCAAGATGGGGAACTCCCTTCTAGAACTTTCCAGAGCACACGTGGTCTACGCGTACTACTTTGCTGTCAAGACTTCTCCGCGCTGGTGTTTTCGCAGCACTCTGCATAGCAATGTCTGGTGAAGAAGAAAAGAAGCCCACTGTCGCTAATCTTTATGCCAAGCAGAAAGAATGGGGTAATGATATATCCAGAGAGAGAAACAAGGGGTTGTTCAAGCGCATTTTAAAAGAAGGATCAGTCTCGGATAAGCCTGTGGATGGTAGCAAGGTTGAAGTGCATTACGTTGGCCGCCTTTTAGATGGCACTGTTTTTGATTCTAGCAGAGAGAGAGAAACTACATTCGAGTTTGTTTTGGGGAACAGTGAGTCGATGCATAATCAAGATGTTATCTGTGATCGAATCAGGATCCGATTTCCAGCACACACACACACACACACACACACACACATACACATGCATGCACGCACACACATGCACACCCACAGTGCACTCAAAGGATGTCCACCCTTCGTCTTGTTTGTGTAACCATTATGGATTTGTAATCCGGTCACTCCAACTGGATACTGCTAGTCGAATACCCCCACTCCTTCTGATACCCGCACTCCTCACTATATGCCCCCTCCTTGCAATGTGATAGACACAGTGTGGTTGAGGTGTAGGGTCGAGTATCTATGCTTAGATGAATTTGTAAAATAACATTAAACATTCCTTTGGCAATGATTCAGTATCACTCAATGGCTAAGAAATGTACATAGTCTAATTTCACTTGCTCAAGATGATTTCTTGTACTCATTCTTTTGCAAACTCTTCTCTTAGAGTCGGTGATCAAGGGATGGGAGGAGGGTGTGAAGACAATGAACAGAGGAGAAGTCTGTCTCCTCACTTGCAAGCCTGAGTATGCCTATGGAGAGAAGGGTTCGCCGCCCAAGATCCCTGCAAATGCTACTCTTCAGTTCGAGGTGGAGCTGATCCAGTGGAAGGGAGAGGACATCACGCCCAACAAGGATGGTGGAGTGAGACGGCTGCTGCTCAAACAGGACACCAAACCTGACTACTACATGCCCAAGGAAGGAGCCGAAGTGAAAGGTACTACAAAGTCACCTCTATAATCCAATACTCTGTGGGAGAAGAATTGTTTCAGATTACAGAAGTTGTTGGATTATGGAGTGACTCTTAGCATACAATGAATTCTCATTAATTCATTGTTTTGACGAATGTTGGCGGATTAATGAATTTGGTGGATTATCCAAATCAATTTGCAATCTTTTGTTATAATTCAAGCACAAAATTGATGGCAGATAAAGCGGTGACGGATTAATGAGAATTCACTGTACTTTAATATGGTAACCATACTTTACAAGGTGGTCTGATTGGAGAGAATGCCATGCCACAGAGGTGTTGGATTGCAAAGGTTGCCCTAGAGTGCTTATGTGTGTTTGCAATTCCCTTCTCACATCTGTCTTAAGGCACGTCACTACAACTTGTCTTCTTCCTAGTTCTTGTACATGGTAATGTTCTTCATCGCAGTGGATACAGCTTCACATCCTCAACATGCACCATGACCATGTGATACAGCTCTGATAGTGGAGTATTCTGGATATATAGGAATTATTTCCTGGTCCCAAGGGTGTGCATTTCAACAGGGGTTCACTGTACCTGGCTTGGCTTGTTTACCCAGTACAATGTGATGAACTGACCAACCTGGTTGAGATCTAGCAATCCTTTCTTCTTGTCCAGTACATGTGCAGGGGAAATACAAGGAAAATGTTTTTGAGGACAGAGATGTCACGTTTGTTCTTGGAGAAGGTGAGTGTGGGCTTTGGGAGAACACTGTGTGTGTGTGTGTGTGTGTGTGTGTGTGTGTGTGTGTGTGTGTGCGCGTGCGCTTGTGTGTGTGTGTGTGTGTGTGCACGTGTGTGCGTGCATGTGTGCTTGTGTGTGTGTGTGTGTGTGTGTGCGTGCATGTATGCGTGTGTGTGTGCTTGTGTATGTATGTGTGTGTGTGTGTGTGTGTGTGCGCGTGCGCTTGTGTGTGTGTGTGTGTGCACGTGTGTGTGTGCATGTGTGCTTGTGTGTGTGTGTGTGTGTGTGTGCGTGCATGCATGCGTGTGTGTGTGCTTGTGTGTGTGTGTGTGTGTGTGTGTGTGTGTGTGTGTGTGTGTGTGTGTGTATGTACATACATGTTGTTTCAATGCAAAATACAAGGCTCTACAATATGTGTAAGTTTGTGCTTCTGGTGAATTTGGATGGTTTTCCAACTCTCCCCCCCCCCCCCCCCCTTACCTTTCACAGGTAGTGAGAATAATGTTGTTGAAGCACTTGAGATAGCCATCATGCAGATGAGGAAGGGACAGTGTTATCACCTGGACGTTTTGCCTCGGTACGCGTACGGTGACAAGGGAAATGCTGACTTCGGGATCCCACCTGGTGCTGAGCTGGAATACCAAGTTGAGCTACACCAGTTTGAGAAGGTATGTGTGTGTGTGTGTGTGTGTGTGTGTGTGTGTGAGCATTTACAGATAGTAAACTTCAATACTGCATGCATACATACGTATCACTACTACCGCAGATGAAAGAACCATGGGACTATGAGAATGTTAAGGAGAGAATAGCTGAGGCAGATCACGTCAAGGAGAGGGGGACAATGTTTTTCAAGGTGAGGTGTGTGTGTGTGTGTGTGTGTGTGTGTGTGTGTCTGTGTGTGTATAGGCCAGCCTACAGTGGTCTCTATGGATGCACGTGTGGGTGGTTCTTATAAACAGGGTCTTTAAGGCTGGGTTCACTGTATTCAATACTTCTATGTTGTGACAACTTGTTTGTTTCCCGCAGAGTGTGGGATTGTAGAAATTTGACTATAATAGACCCTTTTGAGCAAATGCCTCTCCAGGTCAAGTATCCTTTTATCCTATTTGTGCTGCTCCCACAGGAGAGCAAGTTTGACTTGGCTCTGAAGGTGTACAAGCGAGCGTTTGGCATCGTTGAAGGGTCCCATATTCACAGGGAGGAAGACAAGGAGGCCTGTAAAGGAACAGTTGCTGTTCTTCGTCTCAACATGGCTCTCTGCCACCTCAAACTTGAGAATGGCTTGGAAGCAAGGGAAGAATGTGAGAAGGTACTTGAGGTTGACAACGACAACATAAAGGCCTTGTTTCGTAAAGGGCAGGTGAGTCATGTTCATCTTACCACCATGCCGTCATGGGTGTTGAACATTTCATAGATCTATATATACATGCACATTGAGCAATGCTTCAAGTTTCCATTGGGAAGTCAAGTGTGTAGGATTTATTCAGGGGAGCTGTGTTTATCCTGTCCTCAAAGTTTTGGGCAATTCAATCCGTAAAGCTATAGTTTGATTGATCAGCCATTTCTAGTCTCAATGTACATACACACACATAAACGGGGCTTAAAGGTAGCTTTCTAGATGCTCTAAGCATTTGTTTGTCACACAACAATTGAGCCTTTTCCACTTTTCTCTTTTGCTGGTATCTGGGTTCGTCTGATACCTTCATAGTAGCCTCGGACTATTGGCTCCTGAGGTTGAGCAAGATGTCTTACCCTATCCTATCCCATTTCTGTTGAATCCTTATTCATTGCGCGGTACACTAATCATCATCATCATACATGGTCTAATTTGCAGTTGTGAATTCCTTCTGTTCTTCCCTGTGTGTGGTGCAGGCCTATGTCGTCATGCAGGAGTATGAAGCAGCTGCAAAGGCATTTGAGGATTGCGTGCGAAAGGACCCAAAGAACAAAGCAGCCAGAACACAGTTGGCACAAGCTAGGGAAAAACTCAAGGCATTTAAAGTTTCAGAAAAGAAGCGATATGTCAAGATGTTTGAAAAGTTGTCAGAAGAATTGAACAAGGGGAGAGATTATGAACAGGAGAAAGCTGAAGAACTGGAACGGGAACGTCAAGCACAAGAGACAAGCTCAGATGATGAGGATTCCGTGAAGGAAGATGAGAAGGAAAAAGAGGAAGTTTTAGAGAATAAGGATGATGAAGATAAGACAGAGAATGACCAAACTGGCCATGTTCCAGAAAGCACCACCCCCCCTCCTCAAACTACAGAAGGCGAAACACCTACACAAGGAACAACTGAGGCTATGGATGACAGTTGAGCTGAAGCACTGGTTTGTCGTCGTAGATTATGACAATAACTCCGTCAATCATTTTGAACATTTGTCGAGAGCTTAGAGTTTTGTTTTATACGAAGAACATCAACCTACGATTGTACTGTTTGTGTAAACTATAAGTAGTATCACGTGATCGTCCCGTTTACCGCTGAATAAAAAATGTCCGACTCGTACGGCAGTAATGAATCTTCACCGTGTAAAGATGCTGATTCTGGTTTGGACCTGAGGGATGTAGACGACGTAGAGAAGCTCAAAAGTGAATTTGAGTCCCACCTCAAAATATTGGAAGCTAACGATAATGTTAAAGCTCTTCTTACAGTTATTCGAGACAAGTAAGTCGTGTCACATATTGAGCCGGTACTTTTGTAAAAGATAATTTGTCTCGAAACCTGTCATTCTTCTATTCTCACGTCTCCAGAAACACTTCAAGAAACGACTTCGTATTTTACACGGATAGATTGGTGAGTCTTTAGTGTTTGTAGACTATTGACACTGAAACCTTCAATATAATATAATCGTGCCTTCTGTTTCTATGCTGCAAATCAGTTGGTAATCCCATTGTCCATTGTTGGTGCTTACACAGATTCGCATGGTTGTTGAAGAAGGACTGAATTGTTTGTCATATGTTCCGGCCACAGTCACGACACCAACAGGTACATTACATATGCTATGCACATGCACACGTGTGTACATACACACACACACACACACATGTGCACGCGCGCGCGCGCGCACACACACACACACACACACACATGTGCACGCGCGCGCGCACACACACACACACACACACACACACACATACGCGCGCGCGCGCACACACACACACACACACACACACACACACACACACACACACACACACCGTTTCTCTGCAAATGTTGTAGAATGTACTTATGAAGGCTATGGTTTTGAGCACATGAACTGTGGAGTCAGCATCATCAGAAGTGGTGTGTTCCTTTATGTCTATGTTGGATGTCTGCTGTGAAGTGTGTGCTTTGTGTACAGTACACAGACTAGTACACACTCCCCACTCTCTCCCTACCTCATGTACAGTACACAGACTAGTACATACTTCTCACTCTGCCCCATCTCATGTACAGTACACAGAGTAGTACTTTCGTTTACCGTGTGGTGTGTTTGTTAACATTTATAATCCGTTCAACCAAACATTAGTTCATATGATTCTCTTTACTCAATATTTGTGTATTTTGTTCGTACTTCTCATGTCAATGACAATCATCTTCATCATCTGCTGCAGGTGAAGCAATGGAGAAGGGTCTACGACAGTGCTGTAGGAGCATGAGGATTGGGAAGATCCTCATCCGAACTGAGAAGGGCAACGACAAACCTGTGGTCTATTACGCCCGATTTCCCCCTAACATCGAAAAGAGAAACATTCTTCTCATGTATCCAATCTTAGGTGTGTTGGGTGCATCATTTCTAGAATGTATACCAGTATCCATTACCTCCTGATGATGTCATACATCAAAGCCCCCCCCTGGAAGTAGTTACGCTAACTGTCCTGCAGTCAAAACAGTATTCACTAAGCACCCAGTTTGCAATAATGCTCAGGCTCTCATCCAGTAAACATGTTACTCCCTAAGGAGCCATGTGGTAACTAGTACATATTGTCTACCTCCTTTTGTCTCTTCCTCCTCCAGAAACTGGTAAAACGGTTGTAGCTGCCATTGATGTATTGAAGGAGCATGGAGTGTTGGAATCAAAGATATTTTTGATTACCTTATTTACAACTCCACTAGGTAACTTGAGTGTGTGTGTGTGTGTGCGCACATACACGCATGTAAACACACACACACCCTCATATTGAATATTTCCACTGTGCTCTCTTTTTACAGGTATTCGGACAGTCTTAAACAAATACCCAAACATCACACTATTGACAACTGAACTCTATGCTTTCTGTCCTACACATTTTGGCAATTTTTACTTTGGGTGCGTGTAATTCCTGAAGATGTACACATTCATGACTGCTGTCAACATGGCTTTCATGCATGTCTTTATGTTTCAATATTGAGTTCTGTTCAGTAAGTTTGTCGGGGGGGGGGGGGGGGGGGGGACAACGCTTAGCTAGTACAGCTATTGTTCTAGTTACACAGTGCAAGCATAGATACTCCAACAAGTGCATGATAGTCCAGAATACCTGTACCCACTCAAGAGCAAGAGGAAGAGTAATGGTGTCAGAAACATGAAGGCACGAACAAAAGTCTAGAGCTAGACTGGGCTCACAGAGCCAAACTACACCTCTCCATTTGCATGGGGGTGTGGTCTGACTATAGTTGGATCTGGACTGCATGGCCAAAGCATAGACCCTAGGCTAAAGACAGAAGTGGAAAGCAAATTAAAATTTAATTTGAATTTAATTTGAGGTCAAGAAGTAGAGGTTTACACTTCAGATCGGGTTCAACCAAGCACGACTACATTCCTCAACACATGCCATGGTCTAATTATTAATTCAAGAGTTCACATCATTTCTGAGTATTTATAGGTCTTCCTAACCAAATATGGTAATTGATACAAAATTTGAGTCTTTCTACACAAAAACTAAATCACATTCTTTGAAGAAATTACTTCAACTTGAGGAATTCCTCAAGAGATTCGGATTCCACGGCATCTTCAAACGCCTCGAAGTTCTGTAAAGCGTAAGGAAAAGCGAACTAATGTAAAACTAAATCTTTACGAGCCAATAATCGACCCAATCACATGCTCCAACTATGACCCAACGTACCCCGCAGTACTGTTTCCCGTTGGCAAGTTGAGGCGGAAGAGCTTTGGGATCACCGACAATTTCTCTCATATTCTTTTTCAAAGTTTCGTCTGCAGAAATATCCAACTTATTGTACGCAATCTTCTTTGCGTCGAGTATCATTTCAATCTTCTGCTGTTGCTTCTTGATCTACGGGACAAGAAACACAGTGAGACTCTGATAAACTGATTTCTAATTCGGTCAAGCAAGTGCACATAAATAGAATCTACTCCACTCTGTCCTTCGAATAGAAGGGGTGGAGAGCCCACCTCGAGGTTGCTGGAGACGCTTGAGTAGAAGTACTGAATTTGAGCCATCCTTAGCTTTCACTGCACGCGTTCGAGTCGAGTAGAGGTGAATAGGTAAATAGGTCTACGAGTGAATACCTGACTGATGGGAGGATTTTGTTGCAATCAGTGAAAGGGGCAGGTCCAAGAAAATCACTTGCACCACACACACTGCTGCGTAGTTCTGTAGACACTCCAAAACTAAGCGTCATTCCTCCAACATGCTAAAGGGATCCAACTCCCAGAGCCAGTTCAAAGACAAATGGCCAGATATGCGGCCTGTTGTTCTTAAGTTACTTAAGCAACATCACGTTTCCCGCGAAGAATGGCAGGACCTTTTCTGGTGTGTTTTGTGTTCCCTCAAAGATTATGCCCTCCAGGTATGCCGTGAAGATTTCTTGTAACTTGTCTACGTTTTTTCCGCTCAGGGACGTACACTCAGTTACCAGCTGGGACGACAAAGGGACAGTAAAAATCCAAAATGAGCTGGAAAAGGAGATTGTAGCGTTCATCAAGGAAGTCAGCACGGTGAGCTTATTTGAGGACTGGAGTCACAGTGACTCTTGGGTCATTGCTGGTTGCCAGTGGAGACTGACTACTTTATTCCCTCTGTGTGTGTGTGTGTGTGTGTGTGTGTGTGTGTGTGTGTGTGTGTGTGTGTGTGTGTATTGTACAGTACAGTATGTGCTTATGTACAACTATTTGTTCTGACTCCACCCATTGCAGGTGGTGATGGCCCATGAAGAAGAGTCGGCTCTACTGAATGCGTACATTGCTGAATGGTCCAAGTACTTCTCTCAGTGCTCCTTCCTCCCCATGCCCTTCCAAGCCATGGACACGGCTGCTTCAACCACCAACAAAGCACCAAAGAAGACACAAGAGGGGAACAGAGTCTACTCTGTGAGTGTGTGTGTATGCACGCATGTGTGCTTGTACGTATGCTGTATGTTGTCAAGCGAAATGTTCTCTTGCCAGTACCAATGGTGACTATTGTAGTAAACTATGGTTTGTTGGACTGACACACTGTCATCTCTTCCACACGTGTACACACAGTCATCTCTTCCACGCGTGTACACACTGTCATCTCTTCCACGCATGTACACACTGTCATCTCTTCCATGCGTGTACAGATGATGCTGAGGACATGGAATGACAACATATTCCTTGACATTCGTCACCGACTGCAATCCGCTGCTATTCATCTTCTCGAGGCAGAGAGGAATGGAGAGGCTTTTGATTCGCAGCTTGTCATTGGTGTTAGAGAGTCATACGG
The DNA here is from genome assembly GCA_963170055.1 of Halisarca cf. caerulea. Lineage (NCBI taxonomy): Eukaryota > Metazoa > Porifera > Demospongiae > Chondrillida > Halisarcidae > Halisarca > Halisarca cf. caerulea. The sequence continues at coordinate 1,389,326 of CAUJGJ010000368.1, forward strand.
TATGGTGCCACCTGTAGAATCGTGTGCCCAGTGGGTAAAGAGGGAACTTTGCGTGTCAGTCACTTGTATTCTGCTTATACGTATGTGTGCAGATATGAGGTGCGTATTCCAATTGTGAAGAGTGTTTGTATGTACTGTACTTATGTATGTATGTATGTATGTATGTATGTATGTATGTATGTATTATGTATTACATATGTACATGCATTTGTCTGTTTGTATGTCTGTATTTGTGTACATACATGTATGTATTTATGAATGTGCATATGTACTGTATTGTGAGTGATATGTATGTTAACATGTGTGGGCCTCTGACGACTCTTGGGAGGGCTACGCACTCTAAATCCTCTCTCCTTCAGTGAACTTGAGCACAGACTCCCAAAACAAACTGAAGATTTACGAGGAGAACTTTGAGAAGGCTTACATTGACTCTGCGATAGAGTTCTACCAGTCACGGGCCTCGGCCTATTTGGAGGAGAACGGCATTGTCAACTACATGAGATATGTAAGCAGAAGTGTTCTTTGTTATGCAATACTCAACTTGGGTTGCACAATTTTCCACAGTGATGATGAAATAACTTGTCCAGTGTAATAATATTGTGTATGTATACATGTGTGTCTAGTCAGGTCTTCATTTGGAAGTTGTCGCAACTAGGGCGGGGGACGGGGGAATGCACAGGACGCTGTTGGGAAAAGCAGGGGTGACGTGTAACCTTTTGCGTACGTATTCCCACCCCCCACCCCCAAATGAAACAGTGGCAGTGCTCGCAAATATTGCACAATACGGCACAGAACTTGTAAAATATATCCCAGCTATTGTGCAATATGGCACAGGGATTGTGAAATCACAGCTCTTGTGTAATACTCAATATATATTGTGCAATGTATGCACATTCATACGTTAGTAGCATATACCTTAGCCATAGATGGTACACTCGATATCTTATTTTTGTTTTGAGGCCGAGCTGAAATTTCAAGAAGAGGACAAGAGAGCAAAGAAGTACTTGGAAACAAGGAAGGGTTGCAACTCTGTACAGAAAGTTAGTGCTTTCTTTGTCATTTGTGTGTTGGCTGGGAGCAGATGCCTTTTGCTGCACAGTGAACTGTCATTCATTTGACTAACATCTTTTTTTGTCTCACATAAAATTTATGCCCAAAATTATTTATGGCTGTGCAATTGTTTTCAATATTCCATCACTCTGAAATGTGCTGCAACAATTTTTTACCCATCCACATTATGGCAAATATTTTTTACTCATCCACATTATGGCAAATATTTTTATCCATCCAAATTATGGCAATTATTTTTACCCAACCAACTTATAGCAAATATTTTTTAATCATTCAAATTATGGCAAATATTTTTTACTTATCCAAATTATGGTCGATTTGTGGGGTTTCCCTGTGTTCCAGGAGATTTGTGAAAGAGCTTACATGCATACATACATGCATATGTCTTTTGTTTTCAGCTTTTGGACGCACTTGTTGAGGTTCTAGTGAGTTGCTACCAGGGACTGATGACTGCCGTGTGCCCCAAACTGATAGCTACCAATGAAGTGGAGAGTGAGTCTGAGACTGTGTGTGTGTGTGTGTGTGTGTGTGTGTGTGTGTGTGTGTGTGTGTGTGTGCACGTGCGCACATGTGTATGTGTGTGTGTGCATGTGTGTGCAAGTACTTGTGTGCATGTGTGCCAACATACACCTGTGTACATGCATGCATGTGTGTATGTGTGTGTGTATATGCATGTGTATATGTATTTGTGTGTGCATCCATATGCATACATACATACAGTCATCTGAGGTGGTGATAAGTGAGGTCTCACTGTACACACATGAGTATGTGCTTCTGCATCTCTGTCCTTACCAGAGCTGCAATGGATGCACAGTCTTCTTGTGCGGATCCCGGAGGGTGTGCAGCCAATGCTGCAGCACTTGGAGGCCTTCATCGTACAGACGGGGGTGGACGACATGAAGGCTTGTGCTGAGGTCATTTTCACAGACTCTGAGAAGTACATGGAAGAGCTTCTCAAACTGTTCTATCGATTCAGCACTTTGGTTAAAGAGGCGTTCAAAGATGACCCTAGATTCCTCACAACCAGGGACAAGGTATGGCCATTTTCCTTCCCCTTCTTGTCACTTACGTATGTACTTAGATTGATGAATGGTGTTGTCCTGTATCCTTGGTTTCTGTTTCCAATCTGTCAAATGGGAGTTGGAATTTGCCATACATTAGTTCTAGTTAGTTTATAATGTTATGTGTTGTAGTGTATGTGAGGTTCTTTGCATGTATGCACATATGTTGTACGTATGTACATACATATGTATTTATGTACAGTAGAACCTCGTTAGTAAGAACACTGTTAATGAGTAATACCTGGTTAGGAAGTACAAGGATATGATACCCCAGCTTACAACCTATAATGCTAATCTATATGGTTAGCAAGTACTACTGATAGTGAGTAACAATTTGGAGGGTCCCCAGGTGTACTCACTAACGAGGTTTGACTGTATGTATTTATTTATGTATATACGTATGTATGTACTTGCACATGTGCATGGTTAATTTTATACCATTTCACCCCACTTGTACAGGCTTTCAAAGCAGTGGTCAATGACACGTCAGTGTTCAAACTGGAGATTCCAGCTTCTAAAAACAAGTGTGTGTCTATTTTTCATTGCTGTGAACTCTCATTTTGTCCATCCCAATTTCCTGCAAGTATTGAATATTATTTGTTTGTTTGTTTGTTTATTCATAGAGTAACTGGACCCCGAACACATGCTGAATCAAAATGCCCAGAATTACTCGCCAACTACTGCGATCTTCTGTTGCGCAAGAGTCCCTACAGTAAAAAGCTGACCTCAGAGGAGGTGGAGTCCAGGCTAAAACAAGTTGTGAGTTAAACCCTGTCATTTATAGCTAATCCATGGAGTTTGCTTAGATGTTATCTTCAGTCAAAAGCAGCAAACGTACCTTTTTTTTCAATGTCATTGTTTCCTTCTCTTTGTGTTTCAGTTGCTGGTTTTGAAGTATGTGCAGAACAAGGACGTCTTCATGAGGTGGGTTTGTCATGTAAGAATTAGTAGAATTTATTCCTCTTCACTTGTGGACACGCCCTCAACCTTACCCCTATGCATAGGTACTACAAGACACATCTCACTCGTCGACTCATTTTAGAAACGTCCGCAGACAGTGAGAAGGAGGAGGCTATGGTGGAGTGGTTGAGAGATGTTGGCATGCCAGCTGAGTACATTAACAAGCTGGCCCGTATGTTTCAGGACATCAAAGTTAGCGAAGATCTTAACCGGTCATTCAAGGACAAGCACAGGGACTCTGTAATGGCAGGTGTGTGTGTGTGTGCGTGTGTGTGTGTGTGTGTGTGTGTGTTTGCATGTGTGTATGAGTGTGTCTGTCTATTGTTTGTGTGTATTTGTATATATATGTGTGTGTAGCTACAGATGTGTGTGCTAATATACATATGCAGTACATGTTGTTTGTTTCGGTTGCTGGTCTACAGAGATCCTAAGCATCAAAGTTCTCAACTCCGGTTCATGGTCAAGGAGCTCGGAGAGGGTACCTGTCTCCCTCCCCCTGGAGCTGGATGACTATATCCCGGATGTGGAGGAGTTCTACAAAGCACAGCACTGTGGCCGGAAGCTCACCTGGCACCACCTGATGTCCAATGGAGTGGTTAGTGTGTGTGTGTGTGTGTGTGTGTGTGTGTGTGTGTGTGTGTGTGTGTGTGTGTGTGTGTGTGTACGTACATGTGTGTATGTAGCTTTTAGTGGCCAGTCCAGGAGTATTTTTGTCTGTGGCTGTGGAAAGTACATACGTACGTATTATGTACAGTACATTTTTTATGCACATACGTACATACATACATGTGACACACATGTGATATACATGTGATATACATGTGGCATGCATGTGGCCACACCTGTTCCATGTTGCTGACTTCTCTCTTCTAATGGCACTGCAGATCGTATTTCAGAATCAAGTTGGAAGGTACGATTTGGAGGTAACCGCTTTTCAGATGGCAGTCCTCTTTGCCTGGAACCAGAGACAGGAGGACAGGTTGAGCTTGGAGGACTTAAGGTACCGTATGTCCGTGTGTTTCAATGTAGCACCTGCAGTATAGGGTGCACGGTGTACACAGGGTAGCACCTGCAGTATAGGGTGTACGGTGCACACAGGGTGGCACCTGCGGTATAGGGTGCACAGTGCACACAGGGTAGCACCTGCGGTACAGGGTGCACACAGGGTAGCACCTGCGGGATAGGGTGCACACAGGGTAGCACCTGTGGTATAGGGTGCACAGTGCACACAGGGTAGCACCTGTGGTATAGGGTGCACAGTGCACACAGGATAGCACCTGCGGTATAGGGTGCACAGTGCACACAGGGTAGCACCTGCGGTATAGGGTGCACAGTGCACACAGGGTAGCACCTGCGGTATAGGGTGCACAGTGCACACAATCTTAGCTAAATATCAATTAATCAAACAATTTGAGTTTACACAATAAATGCAAAAACAAAACAAGATGAATACAAATAATATGAATGGATACGAGAATTGTTCATGCTAGAACTAAATTACACATGCACACGTGACTCACTAACTACAAGTTACACACACAGTACATGCAATGTACGTGAGGTGGATACATTGCACACTGTACATTCAGTACATACAGCACACACAATACACACAGCACACACAGTACACACAATACACACAGCACACACAGTACACACAATACACACACTGGCACAGTACACACAATACACACACATACTCACAACAGGTAAATTAAGACCTCTGTTTCTTCCCTGTAGACTGGCTACTAATCTCCCTGAAACGGAACTGAGAAGAACTTTGTGGGTACGTCTGCAGTGTTGTTACTCTTCCTTATGTACACACACACACACACACACACACACACACACACACACACACACACACACACACGCACGTACGCACGCACGCACGCATGCACACAACACACACACACACACACGCACGCACACAACACACACACACACACACACACACACACACGCACACAACACACACACACACACACACACACAACTAACTTTGCTGTCTAGTACATATGTATCCTGCCTATAAAGTGTCCATACACCTCCCCACCCACCCCCACCCCCCACAGTCTCTAGTGTCCTTTCCGAAGATGAAGAGACAAGTGTTGTTAATGGAACCAGAAGCTCAAGCGTCTAAAGACCTGGATTCTGAAACAGTGTTTTGGATCAACCAGGAATTTGCTCTCGTGTACGTATGATTATATTTACATTTGTTGTTGTTTACTTTTGTTGTTCATGTGTTTTTAAATGACTGAATATATTATGTAATTTTACATCTGCAGTAAAGCTGGTAAGGTTCAAAAACGAGGTAAAATTAATCTGATTGGTCGCCTCCAGCTGACTACTGATAAGACAAGGGAAGAGGATAACAGTGACATCTTAACACTGAGAATTCTGCGAACACAAGTGTGTGTGTGTGTGTGTGTGTGTGTGTGTGTGCGTGCGTGCATGCATGTGTGCATGTGTGCGTGCATGTGTGCATGCATGTGTGCATGTGTGCGTACATGTGTGTGCATGTGTGCATGTGTGTGTGTGTGTGTGTGTGTGGGGACATTATTAGCCTGGCCTGCTAATAAGAACTTAGGTCCAGCAGGCCAGACTGGTGCATTGTATGTGTGTATTGTATATTATTTCAACCCACTATAGCTACCTTTATTTGCATGCTAACTTTTCATGATTTGCATTGCTAGCATCGCTTGATCGTACTCTGTCTCTACGTCTTGCACTTACAGGAAGCAATTGTGAAGATAATGAAGATGAGAAAGAAGATGACGAACCCAGCCCTACAGACCGAGTTGGTGGAGATACTAAAGAACATGTTCATACCGCCCAAGAAGATGATAAAGGAACAAATTGAGTGGCTGATTGAGAACAACTACATGAAGAGAGATGACGAGAATTTCAATACGTTTGTATATTTGGCTTAGTGGTTGTTCTTAATATGTGTAACACTAGCGATTACAATTTGTTTTATCGCTTGTATATATCTATATTGTTTTTTTGGGGTATATTCTATTGAGCATTGAATGCAGGATCAATCGATGCACACATTTGCATGTCGGGGATGTGTAGTATAGTGGGTGTTCTGGCCTAGGGAACAGTACAGAAAACCCGGTGGGAATATGTGGCATCATTTTGGCCTGATGTGACCAGGTGTAGTCTGGCATAACACAGACTCAATCTTGCTTGGCCATTTTTGGGGATTAATGTCCTAATGACTTGAGTCACGGCGAGAATGGGTCTGGCTGCGTGGGACTGGGCCAGATGCGTTCATCCCATATATACAAGCTCTAATAAAGTCAGTGTAGTCTTGTCCCCAGATCCCCTATCCACTTCCATTTTTGTAGGAAAGACCATCCTATACACAGTAGACCCTCCAGTAGTGGACTCTCCCAAATATGGACACAATTATAAGTGAAACCTCTCTGCAAAGGACACAGCTTAAGGTCCTAAAATAATGCATCCATGTAATGCTTCTACATTTTAATCTCCCAACAAGGACAACCTCCTTACAAAGAACAAGTAGAGCTGTTGCCAAAGTGTCCTTTATTCGGAGGTTCCATAAGAGCCCTATATATAGGGACTATGAACTCACGTGCCCAAAGGGATGGGGAATCCCCTTCTGTAACTACCTCTTGCTACGTACCTCTTGAGCAAATGGCCGTTTGCTACGAGCACATGTACATTGTTGAGACGCGTTATAACGACCACCTTCTGTCATCGTAAGGTAAAAGTTGTGCACACAGCATCTCGGGCACTAGAAATTACACATTTATTGACGTCTACTGTTCGATGTTGTGCTCAAATTCTACAGAATTCATAACTGTTGTCTCTTCCCGTCATGTGGCGCTTGTCCACCCGTCAAACCTCAGCTAGACTGTGGAACAGGTACTCAGTCAGATTCTTGGAGCAGCATAAGAGTACTGTGGCAGTCAAAGTAAGTTCATTCCATCTCTGTGCACTCATTCCTATCTCTCTTCTTTACGCGTACTCTGTACGTACTGTACAGTACAGGACAGTTGTGGTTAGAGATACTGTTCCAAAATACCCCAATGATCCACATTACACCACCTTACCACACGCAGATACATGCACCAACCACAGAAGACACATTGTACCTTTCACCGCATTTAATAATTCCACATTACCCCCATTTCAATTAATTAGTCCACATTACTCCGATATCAGTTAATAATTCCACATTACTCCACGTTACCTTAGAAAGTATCATCTGCCAAGCCAAATGTGCGCAGACAGAAAGTTGGAAGCAAATTGAAAGTTCTCCTGGATAGAGAGCTGTCTGTGAAGAAGTTGGCTGAAAAACTTCAAGTTAAACCAAGTAAGAAACCGTCTGTGCCATCCACACCACACACAGAGATACCTTCGAATTCAAGTGAGATTTGAGCTGGATTCAGCATTTTATGGATCAACTGATTACTCCTATGTGTCAGAAGAAGCCTGTGTTGGGTGAAATGCCAGTGACAAGTGAAGTTTTGTGCTGAATTGACATTTGTGTGAAGGAACTTTTTTGATATGTTTCCCTAGTCTGTTGTGTCTTGGTATCCCACAGCTGTTGTGGTTAATGTGCTCAAAGAGATAGGAGAATCCTCCGCTAGCCCTCAGAATGGTGTGTGTGTGTGTGTGTGTGTGTGTGTGTGTGTGTGTGTGTGTGTGTGTGTGTGTGTGTGTGTGTGTGTGTGTGTGTGTGTGTGTGTGTGTGCATGTGTTTGTGTGTGCGTGTGTTGTGTGTGTGTGTGTGTGTGTGTGTGTGTGTGTGTGTGTGTGTGTGTGTGTGTGTGTGTGTGTGCATGTGTTTGTGTGTGCGTGTGTTTGTGTGTGTGTGTGTGTGTGTGTGTGTATGTGTGTGTGTGTGTGTGTGTGTGTGTGTGTGTGTGTGTGTGTGTGTGTGTGTGTGTGTGTGTGTGTGTGTGTGTGTGTGCGTGCGTGCGTGTGTGTGTGTGTGTGTGTGTGTGTGTGTGTGTGTGTGTGTGTGTGTGTGTGTGTGTGTGTGTGTGCGTGTGTGCATGTGTTTGTGTGTGCGTGTGTTTGTGTGTGCATGCATACATGCGTGTGTGCGTGTGCATACATGTGTATGCATGGATTTACTTAAATGTTTTTTGTGTGTACCTGTATTGTTTCAATTATCATAAAGACAAATGCACCAGTGTTTTACCTGATGTTTTTTGCTATTGGTTTATTTATTGTTTCAGTTGTTGTTGTTTTGTTTGTAGATTTACCACTGGATGTTATGGAATTGGTAGCCCTTGAATTAGGACATGAAGTGGAGCTCCCACAGTTCACCGATGTGGAGAAACAGTGAGTGTGTGTGGAAGTCCACAGTACAGTGTGTGGAGGTCCACAGTACAGCGTGTGGAGGTCCACAATACAGTGTGTTGACATCCACAGTACAGTGTGTTGACGTCCACAGTACAGTGTGTGGAGGTCCACAGTACAGTGTGTGGAGGTCCACAGTACAGTGTGTGGAGGTCCACAGTACAGTGTGTTGACATCCACAGTACAGTGTGTTGACATCCACAATACAGTGTGTTGACATCCACAGTACAGTGTGTGGAGGTCCACAGTACAGTGTGTTGACATCCACAGTACAGTGTGTGGAGGTCCACAGTACAGTGTCTGGAGGTCCACAGTACAGTGTGTTGACGTCCACAGTACAGTGTGTGGAGGTCCACAGTACAGTGTGTTGACATCCACAGTACAGTGTGTGGAGGTCCACAGTACAGTGTGTGGAGGTCCACAGTACAGTGTGTTGACGTCCACAGTACAGTGTGTGGAGGTCCACAATACAGTGTGTTGATGTCCACAGTACAGTGTGTTGACGTCCACAGTACAGTGTGTGGAGGTCCACAGTACAGTGTGTGGAGGTCCACAGTACAGTGTGTTGACATCCACAGTACAGTGTGTTGACGTCCACAGTACAGTGTGTTGACGTCCACAGTACAGTGTGTTGACATCCACAGTACAGTGTGTTGACATCCACAGTACAGTGTGTGGAGGTCCACAGTACAGTGTGTTGACATCCACAGTACAGTGTGTGGAGGTCCACAGTACAGTGTGTGGAGGTCCACAGTACAGTGTGTTGACGTCCACAGTACAGTGTGTGGAGGTCCACAATACAGTGTGTTACCCATACAGAATGAGGAGCCATGATGATCCTGACTTGATAGCCCGACCACCAGTAGTCACTATCATGGGTCATGTGGACCACGGTAAGACCACTCTACTGGACACACTCAGGAAAACATCTGTGGTTTTGCAAGAGGCTGGGGGGATTACGCAACACATTGGTGCTTTTGAAGGTTATTTGACGAAATACTTGAATAAGTAGCCACTTTTACAACTTATGAGACCTTCTTTGCTCTGTGTGCAGTTGGAGTGTCAGATGGGCGTCATGTGACCTTCCTTGATACACCTGGACATGCTGCATTTTCCTCAATGCGGGCTCGTGGAGCCAGGATCACAGACATTGTTGTACTAGTGGTTGCCGCTGACGATGGAATCCAACAGCAAACATTGGAGTCCATCAAGCATGCTCAGAGATCACAAGGTAGGTGTGGTCATTCATACAGTTGCTTTTATGGTATGATATTGATTGTAATGAAGCTCACTTGTTCTGTGGTTCATAGTGCCAATCGTGGTAGCTGTCAACAAGTGTGACAAGCCAGGAGCTGATGCTGTGAGTGAGGGATGATGGTGCCCTGAGTGTGGGGTGAAGGTGCTGTGAGTGAGGGATGATTGTGTTTGGTTGTGTATTTGCGGTCATCCCTGTGTGTGTGTGTGTTCTTGTGCTTGTATTCATATTAATGTGCTGCAGTTTATTACGTATATCTGATTGTGTGTGTCTTCTTTTCAGTCCAAAGTGCACACAGCCCTCCTCCATCACGGAGTACAGTTGGAGAGGTTCGGAGGTGATGTACAATGTGTGGAGATATCGGCTCTGAAAGTATGTGCGTGTGTGCGTGCGTGCATGCGTGTGTGTGTGTGTGTGTGTGTGTGTGTGTGTGTTGATGTTTCTGCAATCTCTCAATCACATTTTTGCTACTCGGTATCCAGGGAACCAACATCCCTGCTCTGATTGAAGCCATTTTGATTCAAGCTGATTTGATGAGCCTGAGAGGAAACCCCTGTTGTCATGTGGAGGGCGTGGTCATAGAGGCACATAAGGACAAAGGCTTGGGGTAAAGATGTACCGTAATACGTATGTATGATCTTATTCATTATTTGTTATTCATATTTTCACATTTGTATGTACATAGTGCTGTTGCTACTATATTAATTCAAAATGGCACATTGAAGAAGGGGAAGTACCTGGTTGCTGGGGAAACTTGGGCCAAAGTGAAAGCAATGTTAAATGAGAAAAAAATACGAAGAAATGAAGCCTCTTTGTCCCAGCCTGTGGTCACTGTCGGCTGGAAGGATATACCTGAGGTTGGAGAGGAGGTGCTTGAGGTTGAAACTGAGGTGTGTGTGTGTGTGTGAGTGTGTGTGTGTGTGTGTGTGTGTGCGTGTGTGTGTGCGTGTGCGTGTATGTATGCGTGTGTACGTGTGTGCATGCGTGCGTGCATGTGTGTGCGTGTGCATGTGCATGAGGTTGAAACTGAGGTGTGTGTGTGTGAGTGTGTGTGTGTGTGTGTGTGTGTGCGTGTGCGTGTATGTATGCGTGTGTACGTGTGTGCATGCGTGCGTGCATGTGTGTGCGTGTGCATGTGCATGAGGTTGAAACTGAGGTGTGTGTGTGTGTGTGTGTGCGTGCGTGTGCGTGTGTGCATGTGTGTGTGCATGCGTGTGTGTGCAAGTGCATGCGTATGTGCATGCGTGCATGCATGTGTGTGCGATACTGTTACTGGTTACAAGAATTTCTTATTAATGTGCAGAACATCTGTTCATTCTTTCCTGATTTCAGCAAAAAGCAAAGGAAGTGATCAGCCATCGAATGCTGAGGAGTCGAAGAGAACAGAGAAAGGGACAACTGACGGTGAATACTGACAGAGAACAGAGTGTAGTACCACTCATTATCAAAGGTGTGTGTGTGTGTGTGTGTGTGTGTGTGTGCATGTTTATGTGTGTGTAATTATGAATGCATACATATGCACACACACACACACATGCACACACACACACACACACACACACACACACACACACACACACACACACACACACACACACACACACACACATGCACACACACACACACACACACACACACACACACACACACACACACACACACACACACACACACACACACACACACACACACACACACACACACACACACACACACACACACATACACACACACACACACACACACACACACACACACACACATATTGGCACTTTAGAGGGTCCTGGTGTGTTGCAGTGGGTATGTTCATACCCCTGGGAATATTGAAACTTGCTATCATGCTTCCCCCCTCCTCCAGCTGATGTAGCAGGGTCAGCTGAGACACTGAGAGACGTAATTGTCAAGAACCAACCAAAGGAGATCCAACTGAAGGTTGTCAGTGTAGGTCTGGGCCCCATCAGTGACAGCGATGTAGAGACTGCTTCAGGAATAGATGGTATGTGTGAGTGTGGGTGAGGGGGAGGGGTAAGTGGATGTGTGTGCATGTATGTGCTCTGTGTGTGTGTGTGTGTGTGTGTGTGTGTGTGTGTGTGTGTGAGTGTGGGAGTGAGGGGTAAGTGGATGGGTGTGCATGTACGTATGTGCTGTGTGTGGGTGTGTGGGTGGGTGGTACATGTAATCAAACACATGGGCAACTTTGATTCTCTTTTCAGCCAAAATTCTCGGCTTTAATGTGGACTTGCCCAAGATGTGCAAACCACTTGCTCAGCGTCTGAAAGTTGAGGTCATGACCAATCGAGTTATTTACCGGTTGCTAGACCAGCTCAGGGTATGTTAGCACTACAGCTGTGAGCTGTGTATGACAATGCTTGTGTGTTTGCATAGTGTGTTCTTGTGTGTGTACTGTGTGCTGGTGTGTATACTGTGTGCTGGTGTGTGTACTGTGTGCTGGTGTGTGTACTGTGTGCTTGTGTGTGTACTGTGTGCTTGTGTGTGTACTGTGTGCTTGTGTGTGTACTGTGTGCTTGTGTGTGTACTGTGTGCTTGTGAATGTACTGTGTGATCGTGTGTGTGTGTGTGTGTGTGTGTGTGTGTGTGTGTGTGTGTGTGTGTGTGTGTGTGTGTGTGTACTGTATGCTTGTGTGTTTGTATTCTGTGTGCTTGTGTGTGTACTGTGTGCTCGTGTGTGTGTGTACTGTGTACTTGTGTGTTTGTGTGTGTACCTTTTCATGTGTTTGCCCACTGCATGTAGCATTTATCTGTTTTTGTGTTGTTTGTGTACTTGGTACAGTTGTTTATCAATTATTTTTGTGTTTTCGTACTTTCCTGTTTATTATCTTGTTTACTTGTATCTTTTCTCTGCTTGTGTAGTATTTTGTAAGTAATAACTATTGTTGGTGTACATTTTGGAATATGTATTCGTTTGTATTCTTGAGTGCTTGTCAGCTTGTACTGTAAATGCATGTGGATATTCACACTCGTGTATGTACAGTACACCCCATCGAGTGTTTCGCCATCTCACACCACAAGTGTTTAGCTCTCTCACACCCCATTGAGTGTTTCGCTCTCTCACACACCCCATAAAGTGTTTAGCTCTCTCACACCCCATTGAGTGTTTCGCTCTCTCACACCCCATTGAGTATTTCGCTCTCTCACACCCCATCAAGTGTTTAGCTCTCTCACACCCCATCGAGTGTTTAGCTCTCACACACACCCTGTTTACCTTCTGTAGGACAGTCTTGAAGAAATGCTCCCATCAGAGGAGGAAGAGGAGATGGTAGGAGAAGCTGTTGTCTTGGACACCTTTAGGCTGACTGGAGCAAGGAGAGCGGCTGTGGCAGGGTGCCGGGTGAAGAAAGGCGTGTTGGAAAGAAACTGCTCGTTCAGGATTGTTAGAGATGGAAAGAGTGTGTTCTCAGGTTAGTACAGATTATTGTGTGCATAAGATAATGCATCCTAGAGTATTGAGCACTACTTTCTCCCTCCCT
>CAUJGJ010000368.1:1410000-1450000 GCA_963170055.1 Halisarca cf. caerulea
CACACACACACACACACACACACACACACACACACACACACTTTCGGTCTCTCTGTTCCCTAGGCACACTCGTTTGGTCTGCTTCCAAGACAACTTGTCTGGTGGACAAAGACGTCAATTTCACTCCTATAACTAATGGATGTAGATTTTACAACAAACTCTAATTTGCTGTTTACTGAATAGCAACAATACACAAGCATTATTGTTATTGTAAATTATTTGTACACAAACATGCATACACAATTGTTAAATTTTGTAATGTACCTTGTATAAACTATTGTTGTTGATATAGACAACAACACTAACTGTACAATACTTGAATACCATAATAAATGTATGTACAGTTTTGTATGATGCCCTCAACGTTTCATGTGAGATTGGTCAACTACTAGCCAATGGACATTCTGTATACTTAGAGTAATGATGTAAGCCAAACTCCCATTCCGCCATTTTGTTTTCGCTTGAGTGTCATCTCTACATATGGAGTACTACTGTACTCCATGTAAGTCACCCTCCATAGTAGATCAATACCATTGCAAAGATCATTATACCCTCCATCCCTCTTCCCCCGTCAGTAAAGGATCCATCGATCAAGGTCGTGTTCTGAACAATGGCACATAGCAAGAAACCAACCTTCTTGAGTAGCAGCATCCTGTGTGCGTGGAACGGGCATTTCCACTTCTTTGTACTCTACCATTCTGAGTAGACGACAGGCACACACAGCCAGCATGCACACATAAGTAGCATGCACACACAGGCTGTACCCACAGAGGCACACAGGCATTACTAACAGAGGCACACAGGCATTACCCACAGAGGCACACAGGCATTACCCACAGAGGCACACAGGCATTACCCACAGAGGCACACAGGCAGTACCCACAGAGGCACACAGGCATTACCCACAGAGGTACACAGGCAGTACTAATAGGGGCACACAGGCATTACCCACAGAGGCACACAGGCATTACCCACAGAGGCACACAGGCATTACCCACAGAGGCACACAGGTAGTACCCACAGAGGCACACAGGCAGTACCCACAGGGGCACACAGGTAGTACCCACAGAGGCACACAGGCAGTACCCACAGGGGCACACAGGCAGTACCAACAGAGGCACACAGGCAGTACCCACAGGGGCACACAGGCAGTACCAACAGAGGCACACAGGCATTACCCACAGAGGCACACAGGCAGTACCCACAGGGGCACACAGGCAGTACCCACAGGGGCACACAGGCAGTACCAACAGAGGCACACAGGCAGTACCCACAGAGGCACACAGGCATTACCCACAGAGGCACACAGGCAGTACCCACAGGGGCACACAGGCAGTACCCACAGAGGCACACAGGCAGTACCCACAGAGGCACACAGGCAGTACCCACAGAGGCACACAGGCATTACCCACAGAGGCACACAGGCAGTACCAACAGAGGCACACAGGCAGTACCCACAGGGGCACACAGGCAGTACCAACAGAGGCACACAGGCAGTACCCACAGAGGCACACAGGCATTACCCACAGAGGCACACAGGCAGTACCCACAGGGGCACACAGGCAGTACCCACAGAGGCACACAGGCAGTACCCACAGAGGCACACAGGCAGTACCCACAGAGGCACACAGGCATTACCCACAGAGGCACACAGGCAGTACCAACAGAGGCACACAGGCAGTACTAATAGGGGCACACAGGCAGTACCCACAGAGGCACACAGGCAGTACCCACAGAGGCACACAGGCAGTACCCACAGAGGCACACAGGCAGTACCCACAGAGGCACACAGGCAGTACCCACAGAGGCACACAGGCATTACCCACAGAGGCACACAGGCAGTACCCACAGAGGCACACAGGCATTACCCACAGAGGCACACAGGCATTACCCACAGAGGCACACAGGCAGTACCCACAGAGGCACACAGGCAGTACCCACAGAGGCACACAGGCAGTACCCACAGAGGCACACAGGCAGTACCAACAGAGGCACACAGGCAGTACTAATAGGGGCACACAGGCATTACCCACAGAGGCACACAGGCATTACCCACAGAGGCACACAGGCAGTACCCACAGAGGCACACAGGCAGTACCCACAGGGGCACACAGGCAGTACCCACAGAGGCACACAGGCAGTACCAACAGAGGCACACAGGCATTACCCACAGAGGCACACAGGCAGTACCCACAGAGGCACACAGGCAGTACCCACAGAGGCACACAGGCAGTACCCACAGAGGCACACAGGCAGTACTAATAGGGGCACACAGGCATTACCCACAGAGGCACACAGGCATTACCCACAGAGGCACACAGGCAGTACCCACAGAGGCACACAGGCAGTACCCACAGGGGCACACAGGCAGTACCCACAGAGGCACACAGGCAGTACCCACAGAGGCACACAGGCAGTACCCACAGAGGCACACAGGCAGTACCCACAGAGGCACACAGGCAGTACCCACAGAGGCACACAGGCAGTACCCACAGAGGCACAGAGGTGTGTATAGCCACTGCTTATCCTATTCCCATGTATGTACAGCCAGACTCGTTTAATGGGGGAAATTGAAAACTTGATGTGATGCCAAGTCCTGCTTATCGCATTTGCTGAGTATTTATGTAGAACCTGTAGATCCAAATGAATCCTAATGTAAACTGTAATCATAAGTACCCCTATTCGTAACAGCATCTTCCTGATGAGCTGCACCTTTCAAATCAAATCAAATCAAAATCCTCACAAGCTAACTTTTCATCGTTACCAAGTGTATACGATCATTTAGAGCTAGGGGTTCGCCGTATCACAGACACGCTATACTACGTAACGTTAGTAAAGAATATCGATGGCTGTATCAATCACAGTTTCCACTCACTCGTCAAGATGCTGGCTCAGCTTGGAAGCGAAATGCATCATCCCGGAATCTGTTATCATTACATCGTCCCTATAACTACTGCTTGAAGTAAAACAGGTCGATATAAGAAGATATTGCTACGGAGAACTGTTTCTTGCATACGCTAACCTTCGTCGTTGTTTTTCAGAAGCCATTTTATCCAGCTCCGGGGAAATCCCTCTTGCTGTTCTGCACCCATCCCGCGTAAGGCTGCATGTGGCTATTATGCTATTTCCAGCATTTTGCTACAAGGTATCAGAACATTCCAGATTGAAAATGCTTTTTGCATACTACCGGTAGGTTGCTACAGTCAATGAGGTATCCTCTGGTTTCACTGGAATCTATCCATCATTGTCATTTGATTTAATGAAATGATTTGGAGTGGTTAGCAGAATAGAGGATTTAAGTTTTTTGCTAATTGTCAAATATATTTTCACTCTATATATTATGTCTTATATTTTCCTCCTATAAACACATACCATAAAAAATACTAAATATGCCACGATTGGTTTCACAAAATTCTGTCCTATTATCCATTTTGGCATTATTATATTAGTAACAAATCTGCTGCGTATAGTAATACTATACTATAGTCATGAATTAGCCTGCAGAAAACTGTGGCATAATAAGGGATTTGGCATATTAACCGTTTACCACTGTACCAGATATCCGATTTAAATATTACATTTCATGTGTTGAGATATCCATGATCATGATGCAAATGCTGCAAGATGATGCGTGCTTGCATGTAAGCACAATGATGCAAGATCATTGAGAGGTGTGCTGGTAAAATATGTAGATGTGGTTACATCATCCAAGTTATTGAAAGCCTCTCTCCCTGGTGGGAAAGCCAGTCCATTGAGGGGATACACCAGGTAAAATACCCTGCTGTCCAGAATTAGGTGCCATGTGTGTGTGAGGGCCTGTCTGAGGAGGTACGTGTACATGCCAGTGTGGTAGTCCTTCTGTGGGTAAGTATTCTAAGGAGGAGAAGAGTTTACGATATTCACGAGAGTCTAATCATATTCATGATTGGAACACTACATTCATAGAGGACACATGCACCATGAATATCATTAGAACACCCGCATCGAAGTTCCGTGTACATAAACCCGTGCACACCTATTTCGCCCATTATAGTTTTGTACAGATCTCAGCACAGCGACGTTTTTGCTTGAGACCTAGGGATGCCCTTTGGCGGTTCGAATTCCACTTTTGTTCATCTTGAAGTGGAGTATCCCGATGAGGCGGCTCGGGAGAAGCAGTTCAAACTCGGATCAAGGAAAGCGCAGCTTGCTGCCAAGCCCTTCTGGGGAGCAGAGATGCTCCAGCAAAGAATGGACGAAATGGCGGCCAGAAACGTACCACAGAACACAACTAACGGATTTCCTTCTCTGAGGCATCATCCCCGGGCGTTTTCCAATTCCCCATGTCACTCTACAGAAACAAGTGACTCAGAAAGCCAAAGCTCCTTACACAGTTCCCCCCTTCTTCCAGAGAGGAAGAGAAACGTGAAGCACAGAAGAAGCAGTCTCACTAACACGTTGGTCCCCTCTCACACGATGCAAAGATCGAATTCTGAACACTCTTTAGAATGCAGTGGTTCCCTCCAGCCCCTATCGGTGAGACTGGGCTCCAAGGAAGCCAAGCTGGCTTCCACGTCTTTCTGGGGCCACAACATGCTACAACAGCGACTGGAGGAGATTGCATGTGAAAAGGAGACAACATCGAAGGAGACCACATCGAGTCCAAAGACCCCTCATCTTCCTCCTGTCGCCAGACGAGTCCGTCCTCAATCCAGTATGGCTAGATTTCCTTCTGTGACCACAAGCACTGCAGTCGGTTCCGTTGGGAGGAGAAATTCCTTGAGTCCCCCACATGTGAAAAGGAACCATCCAATAACTCCGCTTAAATACTAATCATTTCTCAAATTGCAATATACAGCACCATGTAATTGAATTATGTACTAATGTTTTGAGTTTTCATTGTCTCTGATCAAAATATTTTTAACCACGATTCAGTTTTATGTATGTTTGTTACAGTATCAAAATGATGCTTTTCTATTATATTGAATAAAATTGTACCTCCAATGTACAGAGTTGAATGTGCCAATAATATAACTATTGGTAAGCAAATCGCCACAGCAATAAATAAATGAACCTACATCATAATCATAATATTATAGTATTATAGTAGGTGTCCTTACATCTATCTATGGAGCGTTTGCAGTCACTGGCATTGCTTATTATGATGGAACCTCTTATAACAAACTGAGTCTCCCTGAATAGCAAAAAACACCTCCATAACAGACTGTTTTTGTGTGTCCCGTTAGTCTAAGATTGTTATGCATGTAAATTAACCTCTGAATAGTGATAACCTGCACTTAGTCTACTCATTTTTGGTTTATAGCAAACCTAGCTTTTCTTAGGTTTCAAAGTGCCCATTGTAGAGAGATTCCACTGTCACTTGCATAATTACAGTATTACATAACTGCAAGTCATACCAGTTCATACCTGTTGAGGTTTTGACATATGACCACTGAGGTGCATCACCTCAATGAATATCATTATTCACACCTGCCTGCTCACAAGAGATCACAGGTATTTACAGCATCCAATAGTTTCAGTTTAATATTACAATTATCCTATAATCATCGATTTCTCACTTCACAGTCATTGTCTTGGTTTATATAGCAAGACTTAGACATATTTTCTCATATAATTTTGCATTCATTACTCTGGTTACCGAATATGCACACATATGAGCACGCATGTACACACACACACACACACACACACACACACACAAACACACACAGACACACACATGCACACGCACACACACACACACAAACACACACAGACACACACATGCACACGCACATACGTATATACACACACACATGTACACACACGCACACACACACACACACACACACACACACACACACACACACACACACACACACACACACACATACACACACACATACACACACACATGCACACACATACATATGTACACACACACGCACACACACACACACACACACACACACACACACACACACACATATGTATACACACACATACACACACACATGCACACGCACAAGTACACGCACATGTGTACACACACCCACACCCACACCCACACCCACACACATACACACACACATGCACACGCACATGCACACGCACATACGTACACACACACACACACACACACACACACACACACACACACACACACACACACATGCACACGCACATGCACACGCACATACGTACACACACACACACACACACACACACACACACACACACACACACACACACACACACACACTCACACACGTACATATACACACACACACGTATCTACACACACACACATACACACACATACACACACATGCACATGCGTACACACACACACACACACACACACACACACACACACACACATGCGTACACACACATGCACACACACACACACACACACACACACACACACACACACACACACACACACACACACACACACACACACACACACAGAGAGAGAGAGAGAGAGAGAGAGAGAGAGTGATCTAAAGGCGAAGAACAGACAGTTGGAGGTAGGTGCACCCAATGAATATCATTATGCATAATATTATTCTCATCAGAAATTCATGGGTTGCATCATAATGACAAAATTGTTTCATTATTGTGACCTATAGTATCATAGTATGGTAGTTGTAGCTGGTTACATACACACACATTACAGATACTTGAATACAATAATATTATTATGGTACATGTATTATAGTTATATTATAAATGCATTAAAAATGGAAGAATTTGACAACTAGCATAAAAATCACTCAGTCGATCTGATAAATGAATTAGCACACATGTACAATTGGTCAATATTTAAGTGGAGTTATTGGGTTGTTCCAGTGGTTCCCTTTCACATCTGGTGTACTCACTGACAAGGAATTTCTCCTCACAACAGAACCGACCGCAGTGCTTGTGGTTACAGAAGGAAGTCTAGCCATGCTGGATTGAGGACGGACTCGTCTGGCGACAGGAGGAAGATGAGGGGTCTTTGGACTCAATGTTGTCTCCTTTTCACATGCAATCTCCTCCAGTCGCTGCTGCAGCATGTTGTGGCCCCAGAAAGACGTGGAAGCTAGCTTGGCTTCCTTAGAGCCCAGTCTCACTGATAGGGGCTGGAGGGAATCACTGCATTCTAAAGAGTGTTCAGAATTGGATTTTTGTATCATGTGAGAGGGGACCAGCGTGTTGGTGAGACTGCTTCTTCTGTGCTTCACGTTTCTCTTCCTCTCTGGAAGAAGGGGGGAACTGTGTAAGGAGCTTTGGCTTTCTGAGTCACTTGTTTCTGTGGAGTGACAGGGGGAATTGGAGAAAGCTCGAGGATGATGCCTCAGAGAGGGAAATCCGTTAGTTGAGTTCAGTGGGACGTTTCTGGCTGCCATTTCGTCCATTCTTTGCTGGAGCATCTCTGCTCCCCAGAAAGGTTTGGCAGCAAGCTGTGCTTTCCTTGATCCGAGTTTGGAATGCTTCTCCCGAGCCGCTACATCGAGATACTCCACTTCAAGATGAACAAAAGTGGAATTCGAACCACTGGAAGGCATCATTACGTTCCAGTAGGGCTCCACACAGCACTAGTGCAGAGTTGTGGGTTTTAGGGTTATACCTATATAGATAGTGTACTAAAACGCTCGTCACAGTTCTTATAAAGAACAGAGATGTGGGTGTTCTAATGATATTCATAGTTTATATAAATCGAAGCACGTCATAATTGTTCTGGGCTGCACGCGCCAAAGGAGGAACACTACGCGCCTGCAGCCACATACCCATGCATGTTGTAATACAAGTTAGAAGTACATTAACAGCACCAGCAATGCGCATGAATAAGTATCTAACTGCATAACGTTCATAGGTTAGCTTCTTCATTTGACATAGGAGTGTGAAGGATAATTAATACAGTTAGTGAATTCTCATTAATTTGTCAAATTAATCCATCATTTTGTTTTAACTGGCTAATATGGCTGTACATTGGCCTGGAAAGTCTGCCATATTTCCAGAACACATAGATAGAGGTAGATCACAGATGGGTAGATTCACTTTCTTACATTCAGTCTACCTTGCAAGGCATGCGTCCAACAGATATTTATTACATTATGTGTGTTCACACTATTTTAATGGTCTACCAACCTTTCAAGGCTATACTCCCTCCCACTCCTGGTTGCCTGCTAGAACATACCCAGCCTTGGAACTTCACCTGTTATGGAGGGGCCTAGGAGGAGTAGATGGCTGGACCCTGCAATGAGACAGCTATTTTGCATGGACAGAAAGGACCTGGAAGCAATCTGGAACAGTTTAACTGTGCATCTCATGTCGTGAATAACATTACTGAGTAAGCAATACCCTTTTAAATTATGAATATGATTAACCTTTGTGTGCATGGCTATATATTACACAACAAGTGGATATAGCATTGCTGTGTCCACTGACTGTGTGTATATGGCCATAATTTTATTACATTATATAATATATTCCATTTTGCATAATTTGATTACTTTGTTCCAGTCCCATATTTTGATACAAATGCTGCACAACATTATATGTGTAGAATAGATAATTTTACACACTCAGGAGACTGTTTCTGAATATCATTTTTAAGCATTTCATGTAAACAAGCAGTGTTATATAACTTTGATTAGACTAAGTCTTGAATACGGACTTGCACTTTATTTCCCATGAAAGATGAACCATGCTGAGCAAGTGTATGCTATTGATGTACGTCAGTGTGACATTGTAGTAATCATATGTATGTCACACAGTAATTCTTCTGTTATATGATTATGTGAGCACTGCTCCTGGAGGTGATAAGGATCATAATACATTTACTGTTCCTGCAACATGCTTATCATGCAGTTGACAAGCAGCAAAAACAGGAGTCACTGTGGCTTTTGCTAACAAGTTGTAAGAGAGAACTATACAGAATGACAATATCAATGAAATGAAAATTATAAATTATGTTTATGTTGATGTTTGTGGTGTATGTGTTGTGTGTGTGTGTGTGTGTGTGTGTGTGTGTGTGTGTGTGTGTGTGTGTGTGTGTGTGTGTGTGTCACTTCTGAAGAACACACTGCAAGCTGGCTGGTTCAAAAATTACAAGAGAGCCATCCCAAGAACAGTCAGCCATCTACAAGCAGGAAGACATGGATTGAGTGCTTGCATCGAATATTTATATATAAATGCTATATTCCGTAATTCTATCGTATTTATATTGCTGAGGCCTATAGCAACAGTAGAAAGCTACAAAACCTTAGTGCTTGGCAAATGATATGTGTAAAGGTACTTGGTTATGAACTACACTCAGGACAAACTGACAGAATGTATATGTATGTGTATGTGTGTGTGCATACATGCATACGAGCATACATGCGCGTATGCATGCGTGCATGTATGCGTGCATGTGTGTGTGCATGTGTGTGTGTGTGTGTGTGTGTGTGTGTGTGTGTGTGTGTGTGTGTGTGTACGTGTGTCTCCTTTATAGACATGCACATACACACATAAATGCTCCCAAACATCTCACCTGGCCTGGACAATGTAAATTAAAACCAATCCCCATTGTAAACTCAGTATGGTGTTGAATTGTTTCCAGGAGGGCTCCTTGGGTGGTCCATAACCTAGATGAGATTGCATGTGTCAACTAACTTCACGTACACATAATGGTTTGGTAGCAAACATAAACACAAAAGAACACAACACTACATAAAAACAATAAAATAACATAGCAATCAAAAACATGCATTGCAAAAAAGGCATGTTCTGAGTCACTATAATTATGTAGTCTGAATAAAGGGTATAATCACAGACCTTGTTGAGAAATCATAGGAACAGGAAGCAATGATGTCTCCGTTGTGGGGGCAACACTGTATTAAGTTGAAAAATCGAGGTTAATACAACTTCACACACATATGCATGCACACACATAACACACTCACATGTACTCACGTACACTTTTTTTTAACACACACACACACACACACACACACACACACACACACGCACGCACAAGCACATGCTAACACACAAGTACACTCTATAATTACATAATTATAATAATACACACACTGCACAGTGCACCACCTTGACTCTCTTCACAGCTTGTGTGTGACCACCTCCAACACCCACAGGATGGGAGGGATTCCTGAGGTCCCAAGATCTGAGAAGCAATGAATAATAATGAGGCAAGCAACTGAACCTTGACCCAGACTATAAAATGGCAGTCTGCCAGTGATCACATGACATAATACTATTCATAGGGTACAGAACATCTCCATCCTTTGGAGAGAATACCTGATCAGGCTAGAGAGAGTGAATCACTATTGATCACATGACATAATAGTATTCATAGGGTACAACCACCTCCATCCTTTTGGAAATTGCAGACCTAAGAATAATGCATACCACAGAATAGAGGGAGTTGTAGGTATTGTAGACTGCATGGGGACTGGTGAAAATACTAGGTACTATTCTTATGGGAAAGATAATGAGTCTTAAGTAGATTCATAGGCAGGTCCTGCTAATGGGAAATCCTCATTGAACCCATTCCCACTGGGGTCAACATAGTGTGGTGAACACCCCAAACCCACAGGCCCCAGGTCTGTCTGGGACCAACCAGGCTGGGACCAATCAGAGGGGGGGGGGGGGTTACCCAGCTACAACTGATTCTACAACCTGAAAAGCAGTTTGGAACATATCTGATAAAACAGTTTTGAATTTGTATTCACCACTGATACAAACTGATATGGTTTGATCTTACATACATAATCCAACACACACAAACACACACACACACACACACACACACACACACATACACACACACACACACACACACATACACTTACTTCACGAGTCTATCCACTCCTCCAGTGACTATCATGTGCTTTAAAGAGAATGAGAGTAAAAGATTTTACATGTACATGTGTATGTATGTGTGTGTAGATGCATGTGAGTAGGTCCATATGTATGCACAAACACAAACACACACACACACACACACACACACACACACACACACACACACACACACACACACACACACACCTGGTTATACTTGTTCCAATCACATGAAAGTACTTCAGAGTCGTGTGCAGGTATCACCATAGTACAGGGTTGAGGGTTGCCTGCATCCCATACTCGCAAAGTACAGTCACCTATGAGCATGGTAATGATGAAAATTTGTGTGTATGTCTTCTTCACATGCACACGCACATGCACACACACACACACACACACACACACACACACACACACACACACACACACACACACACACATACACAGGTGCACGCACACGCGCACATACACGTGTGCACGCACACACACACACACACACCTGACACAGAGGCGAACACTCCCGGCTGATGTGGTGACCATACTGCACTGTACACAAGTGGAGAGGTGTGGTCGGGGAACACTCCTACACACTGACTGGAAGCAGGGTCCCACTACAGAGGACCACAGAGAAAGCATGTAGAAATATTACACACATACATTTAAGTCAAAAACAATTAATTACAGTAACTGGAGAAAGGAAAATGGGAGAAAAATAGAAAAAAAAAACTAATCTAAAAGCAAAAATCTACGTAAAAATTTATAAACAACACAAGAAGGAAGAACAGCATACAGCAGAAGAACCGGTGAAAACACAAATGGTTCACCATTTTCACATCTTTATCCCAAGCAGAGCTGAGTACATGTTGGTTGGTCCTTGTTACACTCCACTCAACACTGCTCACCTGAGAGAGAATGAGGGGAGAAGGAGAGAGAAGATGAGTGAGAAGAAGGGAGGAAGGAGGGAGGATGAGGGGGAAGGAGGGAGAAGGGAGGGCAAGAGGAAGGAGAATAAGGTAGCTAAAGTGAATCATACATGCATAACAACATCCAACACAAGAACACAATTAGTCATGGTAGGCAGCTGCAACACCAGCTGGATGTAGAGAGGGGGTGGAGTACGTCCAAGATGTAGACTGAGCACCAGCTGGATGTAGAGAGGGGGTGGAGTACGTCCAAGATGTAGACTGAGCACCAGCTGGATGTAGGGAGGGGGTGGAGTACGTCCAAGATGTAGACTGAGCACCAGCTGGATGTAGAGAGGGGGTGGAGTACGTCCAAGATGTAGACTGAGCACCAGCTGGATGTAGGGAGGGGGTGGAGTACGTCCAAGATGTAGACTGAGCACCAGCTGGATGTAAAGAGGGGGTGGAGTACGTCCAAGATGTAGACTGAGCACCAGCTGGATGTAGAGAGGGGGTGGAGTACGTCCAAGATGTAGACTGAGCACCAGCTGGATGTAGGGAGGGGGTGGAGTACGTCCAAGATGTAGACTGAGCACCAGCTGGATGTAGGGAGGGGGTGGAGTACGTCCAAGATGCAGACTGAGCACCAGCTGGATGTAGGGAGGGGGTGGAGTACGTCCAAGATGTAGACTGAGCACCAGCTGGATGTAGGGAGGGAGTGGAGTACGTCCAAGATGCAGACATGGAACTCACCTCAGCTGTGTGTCCATCAATTACACCCACTGGGCCCTGTGTGGAGGGAAAATCAGGATAAAACACAACCCAAAGGTCATGAGATATTCAGTCAACAGGATGTCCTCGAAAGGTCATCATGCATGAGACCAGACTGGCAGGCTGAACATACAGGAAGTTAGGAACAGGGGGAGGATGTACCTGGCCACACCCACTTAGATGATCACACCTCCCACAACCACATCCTGAGTCCGGAGACAAGGCTGGATCTAGTCTGGCCTAAGAAGTTTTGAGTGCCGTTTATGTACATATGTACACATGCAAAATTTGGCAGATGTTAGACTAGGCTGGATATGGTGGATGAAATAGTAGGTTTGCTGATCCTTTCAGACACTCCCCATGTTATCTGCAAAGAGTCCGACTGATTGAGTAGGCTGTATTGCAGTGAATGTAAACCAAGAGAGTGTCAGATTAGAGAAAATGTCGGATTATTGAGGTGGCAGATTACAGAGATTCCATTTAGAAAAACTCAGTTGAATTGCATGGCAAAAATTGTACAGAAAACAGAAAAAATATCAAGACAATCTTTATTTTTTCCTAAGACAATGCTTACAGAAGCACAAGTCTAAACATGCGGAAGACACCTCTCAACATCACTTTCACCTGGTGCAAAAAAAGCCCCAGAATTGAAGGACATGTACCAAAACATAACAACAAAGTCAAGGATGTGCTTCAAAAGGTACCAAGAATTTCAATGTTACATTAAGTATATTGTTGCCATCACTGTAAAAACATATCTAAAGAACTTTTCATGCATACCTCAGTGTTCTGCTGGTTAAACAACAAAATCTTCCCATCTCCTGTTCCGCACACAAGAATCCTGTGATCTTCTTCACTCCAAGTTACATCAAACACAGCATCAGACCAGCCATACCTGAGCAGGGAAAGTGACAAAGAATAAAAATCAAAGGCAGCTACAAGGCCACAAATACCCCTCCACCTTACCTCCTCACTTCTGCAAAAGCTGTATTAGGGCCAAGCTTGGAAAAGACTACCAGAACACCTGGACCTGTGGATGGTGTACAGTACAGGGAGTGTTTGTCATGTCATTGCATGTCTTCAGGGTGAAAAAAAAGGATAAAAAAGGTCCCGCCGAGATTTGAACTCGGATTGTCGGATTCAGAGTCCGAAGTGCTAACCGTTACACCACGGAACCGGCACAAGTCAATACGTGAAATCAGAATATTATAAACTACATAAACATGACTTGAGGCAATACCTCAATTCAAACTCTCTACTGTGCAAATTTCATTCATAAACGTAAATAAAACACCCTTCCCATTTCACGAACCCGCTATTCCATAGTTTTGTGATCCGGTAACAGCAACTGTGTCTCCAGTATAGGGACTAAACTCAACAGAGTGTCCATGATGAGGGAGCAAGGACAGTCTTGCCATGAATCATTTCTCTGAGCAATCACAAATTAATGAGCGTTTGGCAAAATTGTTCTCTGGCAAAGTATCATCCTTTCATTATGTCTGTACCATTGCTTCATTAGGTAGCGGTACAGCGAAAATGGCGCATAAAATGGCGCAGGAATCCGGACGCAGTAAAGATTTAGGGAAGACCAAGTTCACTTACGTTAGCAAGGCTTCGGTTGGTAAAACACCTCTGTTTGGTGTCAAGTTCCACCCAAACGTGGACGGTGCGTACTTTGCTACTGCTGGGGACAACCAGGTACGTATGGAAAAGCTTCTACTGCTCTCAACTGCAAATTGCGTGCTGATATTTTTCTTTGTTTTTAGGTTACCGTATACCAGTGTGCTGAAGATGGTACCATCAAACCCGAACATTCCTTTGTTGACGGAGATGTATCCGCAAATTTGTCTGTAGCAATTTGTATCTGTTACAAATCTTCTGTAACTTAGTAGCATGTCTTTCTTCCTATTTTTACTGTTGTGAATTATTATGAGTAGGACCTCCAGTCCCACATCAGTGCTAACTATTTCCTTTCTGTAATCATCTTGTGTATTTTTGCACTTATAAACGTCTCAATGCTTTGATTTTGATCTTAACTCTGTTGGCATTCAGCCTGAAGAAATATTCTACTGTGTGGAGTGGACCTCTGATGTTCGGACAAAGGAGGCTCTCCTGATTGTGGCTGGAGCCAAAGGAGTTATTCGGATTATAAAGTGAGACAATGTCCTCTTTCTGCAGCATGCCAGACAGACCTTTTTCTGCAGCATGCCAGACGGACCTCTGTCTGCAGCATGCCAGACAGACCTCTGTCTGCAGCATGGCAGACGGACCTCTGTCTGCAGCATGGCAGACGGACTACTAGGGAAACTTTGCCATCCTAGTCTCACATAGCCAGACAGTTACTCAAGTAAAGACGCTTTATAGCATCTTTACTGAGGTTTTACCTTATTTCACCTTGTTTATGTTGGTTCATCTGTGTTGTTTCAGTACAGTAAACTATACAACAATTAAAGATTATACAGGACATGGGAGTGCCGTGAATGAGTTAAGGATTCATCCAGAGAACCCCAGTCTTCTACTATCCGCCAGCAAAGGTAGCCATTTTGATCTTATCTTTGCTATTTTCCTCAAATCTAGCCCAGACTAATTTTTTGTCCATAATGAGCTCAAATGCAATTGCTCCTCTACCTCCATGCCACAGATCACACTCTGAGACTGTGGAACTTGTCCACGGACACCTGTGTGCTGTTCCTGAGTGGAGTGGACGGTCACAGGGACGAAGTACTGAGTTGTGTAAGTTTCTCTGTTCCTTCCACACTCTGTAGTTGTGTGATTGGTTTGAGAGTGGAGTGTTGTGATGGTAACCGGTGTGATGTGGGGCTCATCTGGTGGGAGTGAGGCTGGTGTGAGGGTGGGGCTGGTGTGATAAGAGTGAGACTTGTGGGAGGGTGGGGCTGTTGTGATAAGAGTGAGGCTGGTGTGATGGAAGTGAGGGTGGGGCTGATGTGGTGGGCGGGGCTTGTATGAGGATAGGAGTGGTGTGCATGGTGACTGGGACTAGTGTGAGGGTGAGAGTGGAGTGCGCAGGAATCATGCGAGGATGGGGCTGGTGTAAAGGTGGAAGTGGTGTGGCGGGAGGGAGGCTGATGTGGTGGACAGGGATGGTGTGAGGATGGGGCTGGTGTAAAGGTGGAAGTGGTGTGGCAGGAGGAAGACTGATGTGGTGGACAGGGATGGTGTGAGGAGGGGGCTGGTGTAAAGGTGGGAGTGGTGTGGCGGGCTGCTCTGGTACAGTGAATGGGACCTGTACAGTGAGTGTAGCTAGAATAGGGGGAGGTGGTGTGTAGAGTGGGGAGTAGTGTTCTGTGAGGTTGTCAATATGCTATACAGGACTTCAAGTATGATGGTACCAAGGTGTTCTCAGCTGGGATGGACCATGCAGTGAAAATATGGGATATCGGTACAGAGGAGGTACAGGAAATTATCACATCATCCTTCACTCATACTCCATCTGAGAAGAAGTGTGTGTGTGTATGTGTGTGTGTGTGTGTGTGTGTGTGTGTGCGTGTGTGTGTGTGTGTGTGTGTGCGTGTGTGTGTACATATATGCGTATAATACCATAATGAGGGTGTTTTTCAAGGAGTAAAATTTCTGTGGATGCTAAAATTTCACATTATGCATGATAAAAAAATATGATTCATGCAAGAAGGAAAAGATTGTGGTTCATACCAGAAGGAAATTAAAACTTGTAGTAACACTGACTTTTGTGAGTAAATATTCCGTGGTCCTCTTCCCAACCATGATAACCACGGATTTTTTACCTCTCAAAAATGCCCACCCTATCATAATATGATATAATGCCATGTTTTCAAGCATGTCTCTGTGTATTTAAAATTCATATGAAGTCTTGAAATATATTACCCCTGCCCTCCCCCTCCCCCTCACATACCTGCTGTGCCCAGAAATTTCCCTACCCTCCGCATCCATTTCCCAATTCT
This sequence comes from Halisarca cf. caerulea, assembly GCA_963170055.1. Taxonomy (NCBI): domain Eukaryota; kingdom Metazoa; phylum Porifera; class Demospongiae; order Chondrillida; family Halisarcidae; genus Halisarca; species Halisarca cf. caerulea. Next base: position 1,426,427 of record CAUJGJ010000368.1, read on the forward strand.
CTCATCACGTGAGGTTCATTCCAACTACGTGGACTGCATACGGTCCTTTGGAGACCTTGTGGTCTCCAAAGCTTGTGAGAACAAAATTGTCTTCTGGCAACCCATACCGCGTCCTGAGCAATATGTGAGAACTTTGCTTAGATGTGATGGCTGTTACACTGTGTGTGTGTGTGTGTGTGTCTGTGTGTACGGATGTGTGTAAGTGTGTGTACATTTATGTACATGAGTGAGACAGAGAGGAACTGCCTTTTAATGATTCCTTTCGCACTGATTTACTAACAGACAATGAGACACGAGGTGTTCCCACGTGTGGCTCAATGCCTACACGAGATCGAGGTTCCACACTGTGACATGTGGTACATGAGGTTTAGGCTGTTCAAAGGCTCACTACTGGCCATGGGAACAGTACACGGAAAGATTTACCTTTGGAACATGGTCAACTTTACCCGGGGCAATCCAAAGGATGTGAAGTGAGCTCTGTGTGTGTGTGTGTGTGTGTGTGTGTGTGTGTATGTGTGTGTGTGTGTGTGTATGTGTGTGTGTGTGTACAGGTGTGTGTGCGTATATATGTGTGTGTGTGTGTGTCTGTCTGTCTGTATTGGTGTGTCTCTGTGCTTATGTATTGGTGTCCTTGTGTCTGTGTGTTGGTATCAGGCACGTTTCTGCTAGATTGCAAATGACGTATACATATGTTCTATTCGCATTAAACATACTCGTCCATTTTGTTATCATCCTTGTACCACTAGACCAACCATTCTAAGTGTGAACCATTGCACATCTTTAATTCGCCAAGTTGACCTCAGTCCGAATGGAAAGTAAGTCTCAATGGTGCTAGTCTCGCGTAGTCAGCCCCTTTTTCCTGGTCTCTTCAGGAAAAGGAGCTGGCTGTGCGAGACTACAGTGGTGCACTGTGCAGTTGGGTAGTGGATTTCATTGAAGTAATTTCCACAGTATATATATTTTATTTTTATATAGTTCTTATGTGAAATATTTATGTTGTTCATAGTTGTATTTTCACTGTATCTATCACTTCAGGCACTTGATTGCTGTGTCCGACAGTGGGGAGGTTTGGAGGTGGGACAGGGCTCCCTAACACACCCTCTCAAAGTGACACTTCATCCCTCATTCACTCGTGCACACAGCACTTCTCAACAAGGATGTCTACTGTATGTATATAAGTCCACATCTGATATTTACATCTCATTTATCTGCGTACACTTCATGTCATATATATCCTCTCACACAAAGACTATGTATCTGCTTTTTGTTTTGTTTCTCCGTAACCATGTGGACTTTCTTGCTTGTATGTTTTAAATCACTGCCTGAAAAATTGTCATTGTCAAATGTTTGCTTTTTTGTATTTCAATATCATAAGTTGTGTCTCACATGTGCACACTCTGCGTATTGTAGCCGAGCACATGCACATGCATGTGCACCACAATCGCATGTTGTTCAAGTTACAAGTATATGGGAATACCAAGAATTAATAAAGAGCTCAAGAAATGTATCAACATTTGAATTAACGGGAAATGTTTCTTTGACAGAAACACAAATCATTGTATATAACAAAAAATGAACAAAAAATAATCTCTTGATTTTCTGTAGTTGCTCTGCAAATTCATTGTAGTTCACACACACACACACACACACACACACACACACACACACACACACACACACACACACACACACACACACTTCACTCCTCAGGAATCTGTACACATATCACCTAGTCATCCTGTAAAAATAAAGGGTAAAATGAAGGACAGAAAGTACTGTGCAGGAGAACCCATTCAAATATATAGTGTACAACAGAAATAGACAAAGTCATGCATGTATGATTATACACCATACTTACATACAATAAGACAAAAGCTATTCATATATATGAACAATGGCCATGCACTTGAATTGATCATATTGGGTATTCCCCATCTCCATGGTAATGACCAACTCACCCATTCATCTTCATCAACCCCTTCCAAAGTGTCTTGAACAAGAGTTTGCGGAGGATCCGAGGACTGCTTTACATTCATAACTTTCTCTGTCCATGACTTTCCTGCACTTTCCCCTCCGGAGTAGTTTGATGCACGAAGTTTCTGATCAGTGTCCAGCTTGGCTATGGAATCTGCAGGACATGACACACATAGGGAACTGGTGGACTAACATGTCAAAAATACATACCAATCTCAGTGAACGTCAGAAAATTCAATAAAAGTTACTAAATTTATGTTGATATGTATGCCTGTCAAATAGTACACAACATGCTCAATTGTGTTTCAACGATTTGAAGACAGATGGGAAAATGTTAAACTCCGGACTAGTCTATATCATTCAAACCTAATAGTCACACATCAATTCTGTTTAAATGAGCCTACCCTACCCTACCCTACTCTACCCTACCCTACCCTACCCTACCCTACCCTACTTCACCTCACCCTACCCTACCCTACCCTACCCTACCCTAATTCAGCACTGAAATAAGTACAGCCTGAATATTCAACATCCACAGAACAATGCCCACCCACCAATAAAAGGGGAATCCCCTTTAGTCTTGAGTCTGACACTCTGTCCAACATCAAACTCAACATGGTCATACGTCTCTTCAGCTCCCCAGAAGGAGATGCAGCGGGCGTGACCAGGCTTAACAAGGTCTGAGATTCTGCACTTGATCCTTTGACAAACCTCAGAATAGTCAAGAATATCGTGTTGTCCTTTAGCTTCCACTTCTGTAGTGTGTGTGTGTGCACGCGCATGCGTGTGTGTGCATGTACATGTATGCATGTATGTGCGCATATGTACATGTGTTTGAGTATATTTGTGTGTGTGTGTGTGTGTGTGTGTGTGCGCGCACGCGCGTATGTGTGTATGTGCATGCATATACATACATGTGAGGTATATATCACTGTTATGTGACTATCACAGACCAAGTGACTCACTGTAGGAAGAGTTCAGGTAGCCCTTGTTGACCTTCCCAAGGAGACCAAAGTTGGGTTCAAGTTCATGACCCTTCTCGTCAAACTTCCTCTGATGGGCTCTCCCAAACTCGACTACCAGGACCACAAAACGGAACTGAAGGCATAAAATACAACACACAACCTGTCAACACATAATGCAACATTTCAGCATATTGTGCAATACCTCGCTACAACTGTATTATGAAGTGCTCCATCCCGGCCCAATAAAACCTACTAACGTAACCTATGTATCAACTCATGGACTGTGTGCGTGTGACAGAGAATGTGTACAGTCTCATGTTCAGACTGAAAAAATTACCTTCTTGCCCGTTGAATCGGCTATAATATGTTTCTTTTTGCTCATAAATGAACCTTCCAACAAAATACCGGGTCCCCTGAGAAAGAAAGAGTTGGGATTTAAATCATCCACTAAACGTAGAAAGAAGGCACTGTTCACTAACTTGGCATTGCCGACATCTGATTGTTTGAATGTTCCCTCCCAACGTGTCGTGTGGACAGGACCCTGCTGCAACGGCTGGTCGTCGTAGAGCATGTGTGCGCGACTCATGTTTGCCTTGTTTGCCTCTGCGCTAAACTACGAGGGGAATTCCCTTTAAGACATCGAAAATGGCGTCCGAAGAGAAATGCACAGGCAAGATCGAGCATGCAATTATAGATTTTCTCACGCTATTTGGCCCAAATGGTTTATTATAAATTTTAAAAAGGAATTATGCAAACTTGTTTTCTATAAAACATAATTCAAATCATGCAAATCTGTACAGTACACCATCCGGCGATATATCCAAGCCAAATTTATTTATTGTACAAAACAATGAATATGGCACACGATAACAAGAAGCACATCGCAAGTAATTGATCAAAAGGTAATTGGCACATTTCAACAACACACAATGTCCAAGCTGGTGAATGGTTACAACCTAGGCCGGGCAGGGTACTTGTGTACATTCGTGAGGAAATCAGTACATATACACACTACAACTATTCTTTGAGTTCAATGTCAGCTTCCAACATAGACGTGTGCCTAGAGGATCCTAAAAAGTGTTCTGTAACTTCTAGATCCTTGACAAGAACAGCTACTTTTGTTCCTTTCTTGTATTCTTTTTGACTATGCTGAGGTCTGTTCACTACTCCATGAAATTTAAAACCAAAATCGATGTACAAATGTTCAGATGTTACTGCTATTACTTCACCCTCTACAACCTTCCCGACTGGGTCTACCATTTCAACAAATTTGGAGTTCTCTAGCAAAGTCTTGAAGGATCTGCCAGACGCAGGCGCAGGAAAAGATGGAATCCTATCACTGGTAAATGATGCTTCTTGAGCGGACTGAGAACGCATCCAACGTCTCCGAGCAAACAGTGAGTATCTGGACGCTATTCTTCGCAAACCTAACATGGTGCTCGATACAGCCGGCCCATGGGATAGGGGAAATCCCTCAGCTACGGTTTCCTTAGCAACATCAAGATGTCCGCATCTGTCTGCTAACAAAGACGAAATATGCCACCAAAAGAAAAAGAGAAGGATAAGAGTACCAAACAGAGGTAACTCCCGATTTGCTATAAGAGCTACCTTGTGTCGGTATGTGTGGATGATACCTACTTTTCCTTTTCTTAGCCTTGCCCCACGCAGGAATTCTCCTGCTCTCATAACTGCGACTTCTTGCAGCGTTGTTCTCAGCAAGACGAAGAGAAATACTGACGAAGACAATAAGATTAGGATATGGCCAGAATGGTCTGAAAATGAAATGAATTCCGAGAAATGGGTAAGTAAGGTATTGTGTGTTAAGACTGAGGCATCACCTTATCAGTGCAATGTCTATGGTCTCGTGTTCATACATGTATTCCAGTAGAGTAATAATGTGTTTCTCCCCGTTAAATTTGCTACCCAACTCATGCTCTGCTGCTTGTATTCACATATGTAGGATGTACTGTCTTCAAAGGGCGGGAAGAGTGGGAAGGCTTCAGCAACACCAGGAGTAAGTGCAATTCTACTGCAGAGTTCTCTGTGTCCATTGTGTGAATTCTTCCACTTTGCAAACACTGATGACTAAAATGTTGTGTCCGAGGTGATGAAAGCAGTGGGGTATTGTGGTTTACCGTAACCCCCCTTTTTAGCAAATACAACTTCTCCTTCTTTTGATGCACACAAATTTTACACCATGGCTATTTTACTGGTAGCCATAACCCTGTGTAGATTGAGATGAACCCTGACCCTTGCCCTAGTGTTACCCTGTGTAGATGGAGATGAACCCTGACCCTTGCCCTAGTGTTACCCTGTGTAGATGGAGGTGAACCCTGACCCTTGCCCTAGTGTTACCCTGTGTAGATGGAGATGAACCCTGACCCTTGCCCTAGTGTTACCCTGTGTAGATGGAGATGAACCCTGACCCTTGCCCTAGTGTTACCCTGTGTAGATGGAGGTGAACCCTGACCCTTGCCCTAGTGTTACCCTGTGTAGATGGAGATGAACCCTGACCCTTGCCCTAGTGTTACCCTGTGTAGATGGAGATGAACCCTGACCCTTGCCCTATTGTTACCCTGTGTAGATGGAGATGAACCCTGACCCTTGCCCTAGTTTTATGATTGTACCAGATTATTTTACTGAATCAGTCATACGTAGGTACATATACTTATTGCAATGTGAATATCTGCGCAGGTCTATGTAACTGCTTATGATATTGTATTAGTAATTTTATATTATTTTAGGATCTGTGCCCCATACATGAAACTAGTGACAATAAAGGGGTTGTTGCTTTTTTGTTGCAATTTTCAGTGTTCCTTTCTTTTTTGTTCTGTTAGAACTTGTTTGCAGATCCCGATGGTCTGGTGGATCTGCCTGGAGTACTGGCTGGGAACGTTGATGCTTGGAAACGTCCAAGTGAGGTCATTGTTGACAAACAACCTGTTGTTGTTGAAGGTGAAGAGGTGAAGGAGATGGATTTGTACACACCTAATGCTCATTTGATGGATAATAAGGTACGTACGTATGTACGTACATGTGTGTGCATGCATGACTACTTGTTTGTGTGACCACATGCAATTGTACACACTGTACATACCGTACTTACACACACACACACACACACACACACACAAACACACACACACATACACACAAAAGCACACACACACACACACACACACACACACACACACACACACTATGTAATACAAACAGCTCATTTGTTGTTTGGCGTCCATAGGTACTGAGAGCCATCATATGTCAAGTTTCAGCTTTATGGGAGTCAAGACAGAGTGTACACATTGCCACACCTGACTTTGACCAACTGTCCCCCACATGGGCCCCCTGGGATCACATACACCCTCGGCCCAAGGGTGGCACTGCACCTGTGTACAACCCAGGTGGGAAGTACTGCGTCAGACTCCACTGGATGGTGAGTGGGTGCTGTGTCCTCATCAACTCCCCCTCCAGAGCAAGGCCTGGTACACACACAGTGACTTGATCATAACCAACCCCTTGTGCTGAGTGCACATACGTATGTACATACGTAATTATTAGCACTATTACACAAGCCCGAATCCTTTGTTTGATTTTCATGTATGTATCAGCTTCCATCCTATTACTGAGTGGTTCATTGCTCTCTCTCTCTCTCTCCACGTCCCCTATAGGGCTGCTGGAGGAAGATTGTAGTCGACGATCAGATTCCCGTCAGTTCTTCGGGCAAAGTTCTTCTCCCATCAACATCTTCAGCACAAGAGCTTTGGCCAATGATTGTGTCCAAGGCAATCTTAAAAGTTTGGTCAACAGAGTGAGTCGTTTGCAGCACATTGCAAATATTATATGGTAATACGTACATATGTATGTAATCAGCTCATATGATATTGATTTATCACCACATACGTACGTATGTATGTACATACAAATGTATTGTGTGTACAGTGGACGTCCCTCTTTGGCTCCATCGTGCCATAACTCAAGTTATTTAATGAGTAAAATGAATTTCAAAGTATCTGACATACGTAGCAAGGATGCAGTAGTTTAGCTACGTTCGTACGTATATCAAACTTCTCATAAGCTGCACTTCCACAAACGGAATATTTTTGGATTTGATTCCCTTGGGAGCTCGATTTAAGGAGAGTTTACTGCACATTTGTGTTGAGTTCTCATCTCCTGTCTTTAGCTGTGGTTTGGAAGAGACCAGTGTGATAACGCTCCTGACCGGATGGCTGCCTAGAACAGTCAAGGTTGATCCTGGAATGTGAGTCACCATTTCACCAGTGTTTTACCGTGTGCATTTGTATATATACGAGGTGTACAAGTGCGTGTACATACGTATGTATACACACACACACACACACACACACACACACACACACACACACACAGGTATATAAATGTCTTTCTCCAAACATTTGTCTGCCCCTTACAGTGCCCTAGGTCGGTCCTCCCTGTGGAAGATGCTGTATGACTCCCTACCACTGTGGCAGAGGGGATCCCCTCCCCTGCCACCTGCCAACTCCAGCTCAGTACAGTCTGACCAACCTCCTTCAGAGCCTGTCAAGGAGCAACCAGGAGGGAAGGGAGGACAGCAGGCCACATCTGGCTCCTCTGAGCACAGTTTAGTGTCAAACATGAATGGGGAGAGTACGAGGAACCTGATTCTTCTTGCTGACTACAACAGTCCTCCCTCACTCCTCCCTTCACAGGCACAGCAATCAGTTGTAAGCAGGATGTGCCATTGTGTGTGCGCGTGTGTGTGTGCATGCATGTGTGCATTTGTGCATGTGTGTGTGCATGTGTGTGTGCATGTGTGTGTGTATGCGTGTGTGCATGCGTGTGTGCATGCATGTGTGCATGCATGTGTGCATTTGTGCATGTGTGTGTGCATGTGTGTGTGCATGTGTGTGTGCATGCGTGTGTGCATGCGTGTGTGCATGTGTGTGTATGTGTGTGTGCATGTGTGTGTGCATGCGTGTGTGCATGCGTGTGTGCATGCGTGTGTGTGTGTGCATGTGTGTGTGCTTGCGTGTGTGCATGTGTGTGTGCATGCGTATGTGCATGCGTGTGTGCATGCGTGTGTGCATGCATGTGTGCATGCGTGTGTGCATGTGTGTGTGCATGCATGTGTGCATGCGTGTGTGCATGTGTGTGTGCATGTGTGTGTGCATGTGTGTGTGCATGCGTGTGCATGTGTGTGTGCATGTGTGTGTGCATGTGTGTGTGCATGTGTGTGTGTCTGAGTAACTATACCAATGCATTCAAGCTTGACATACCACTTCTTCAGGAGGCTGAAAATACTACTATGGTGGGTGTGGACCTCCCCTTGGACCGCCCACACCACGTCCTACTGACCATGATCAGGGACCAAGAGCTGGTCATACCAGAGAAGAAACCTCCAGAACCCGTGCTACAGGAACCGTACTACCTTGGGTTGCTGGAGAGGAAGAGGAGGGAGTGTGACCCACCAGTCATCCCCACCCCACCCCCCAGGGAGTCAAGATACCTACAGATCCACTCACTTTTGCAAGGACAAAATGTTGCTCCATCGGAAGATGAAAGAAGGCCTATCAAAGAGAGGTATGAGAATGTTCTCTCTCTCTGTGTATGTGTGTGTGTGTGTGTGTGTGTGTTTGTGTGTGTGTAAGAGAGAGAGAGAGTGAGTGAGTGCATGTATACATACGTCCATGTGTATAAGAATACATGCATATTCTTCTCATGTACATACAGTACGTACATACTTATATGCACATATATATGCATATTATATGCATGCGTATATACGTACATACATGTATACTCTTTTATTCACTACATACACACGTACACAGTAACCATTTGGAGAGTGTTGTGGAAGAACCAGAAGATGCAGGGGAGCCTGAGCATAGAAGTAGTGAGTTTACTGGTCTGTATTCAACTGTCCAGACTAAACTACACTCACTCCCGGCTGCTGCAGGTGCTGATAGCTGCGAAGAGAATTTGGAAGAGAAGACAGAAGCTGTAGAAGGAGAAGAAACAGTTGAAGAGGCTTCAGAAGAAGAAGATTCCGGAAATGACCCTTCAGAACAAACCTCGTGGGTTCAATGGGAGGACTTTGCCAACACATTCAAGTGAGCAACCAATCACATCTTCCGTTCCACACACGCCACTGATCATCCTAGTGGACTCTCTGTGTACTTGGTCCAGATCATAATCACCAAACACAGGAGGCGAAATAGAATTCTGGACTACGTGAGACTAGTACCATACTAGTTTCCAAGTCTAGTAGTGTTGGTCTAGTTTCTACGAAGATCGCCGACTAGTACCACACATTGGAAAAGTTCAAAACTGATAATATTAAAAAATCAGTTCACGAGAGGGTTTCCTTTGTGAATTTGTCCATACGAGAATAACCATGTATTGCTGAGTATTTGTGCTAGGGCAAGATGGCCACTTTCAAGATAATATCCTTATTTTAAACTGTACATACGTACATATGTATTTCTGCTTCCCTAAAATGAAGTGCTTTACAAACGTTACAATCATGAAAATTTCCTAGTACACTGTGTATGCATATGTGTGTACGTACATGTGCTTACCTACATGTGTGTACATATGTACATGTATGTACGTACATGTGCATACATGTGTGTATGTACATGTATGTACATAATGTGTGTATATACGTACATATGTGTACGTAACATGTGTATATACTTTTATGTCTGCTTCTTGTGCTCCTGCCCAGCTCCGTAGTGGCCTTCTACCGTCCTGAGGGCTTCCAGTGCAGGGAGACACTGGAGGACATGAGTGTGAGTGGGTCTACACCTGCTTGTGCCTGCACGCATGCATCTACATGTAAATATGTGGTCATTTGGCCACCTACTGTTCGTACTGCATATGCTCTGCGGGTGGTGCATGTATACCTACGTATGCACATACATAAGTGTTATGTAGAGGTATGTCAGTTGACACACATCCACACTCTTTATTCCCTTCAGGAAACAGTTACAAGTTCAGCAATCCCTCCAGTACAGGCTAAAGGAAAGGCCACAACTCTTGTCACCTCACAAACAACATTACAGTCACCATCGCAGGTGTGTCAGTGGGTGTGTCAGTGGGTGGGTTAGTGGGTGGGTCAGTGTGTGCGCCAGTGGGTGTGTCAGTGGGTATGCTAGTGGGTGTGTCAGTGGGTATACTAGTGGGTGGGTTGGTGGATGGGTCAGTGGTTGTGTCAGTGGGTGCATATACGTAGTAGGAACTTGGCAGGATGTGGAAGAAACATCACAGGGAGGGGGTGTTTGGAGTGTGCCCGTTTGCATGATCACCTATGCATGCTGCATGTACGTACATATGTACATACGTATGTAGATGTTTCTATCTCAACCTGACTTTTGCTAGCTCAGTCAAATCACATCTATTTGCTCGCATTTCCTCTGCAGATTCTTCTCAAACAAGCAGAAAGGAACTTTCTATGTATCCACAGGCTATTGCATGATGCGTGTACTGTGGGTGGGGCACACACATGCATATATACGTATGTACGCACTTACTTGCGTACATGCACTCAAAACCATAATATTCTTGTACATGTGTTTGTACGTATGCGTTGTCTTTGTATAATGTCATACACACGTACATACATACATACGTACATGTGTGTGTGTTTCTGCTGCTCTTGTCGTCTCCGTTACCTCCTGAGCTCCTTCCGTCAGTTGTGGACTGCATTGTTCCAGTACAGCTTCTCCTCTCCTTCTCCTCTCTCTCTCACTGGAGGAGCACAGACAAGAACCGTAGGGAGAGAAAACAGAGTAAGTTTTTATATTCTAGCTCGCAAGTAAAACAGGACAGTAGACTGTAGGGGGGAGGGGTCACTTCCCAAAGTAAGTAAGGTTGTCAAAGATTACAAAAGTTTAGCCTATGGATGTGCAAATGACAAAGAGCCCTTTGAAAGGTGATACGGCTATAAACTTCATTATAGTATTGTTAATTTATTTCAATGCCTTTACAATTAGCACATTGTCTACAGTCAAGAGTTCCATCTGACAGGAGCCCCTCCCCACCCACACCCACCCACATTCACTAGCCAGACTACAGGCTGGGTAACTCGTTACTAGAAAAATCATTTTCTGTGCAACTAAGAAAAGTCCACTGTCTGTTTATACATGTCTTCATGTACACAGGCTCCTCCTCCAACCGTGGATCTGCCAGCAATGTTGCCGAGACTGTTGAGCCTGAAGAGCCATCTCAGGCCCCTCACTCCCAGCTCTGTGGGTCGCTGTGTGTGGAGAAGTATTCTTGGAGAACCCTCAGTCAGGGGCACCCTGTGTGTGTGTTGAAGACCAAAGCCACTGCCACTTCCTTACTAAATCTACCTGCTGGGTGAGCCTCAGCATGTGTGTTTGCAGGCATGCATAGGCAGACGAGATTACACACTCATGACATACATATATATGTGTACACACACACACACACACACACACACACACACACACACACACACACACACACACACACACACACACACACACACACACACACACACACATCCTTTCCTTCATTCTCATTATTCCTTTTATCATTCCTCAGTCGTCACTGCTTCCGGTTGATAGCATCATCCCCTCATGCTTATCGTGTGGACGTCATGTCCAACCAAATGTTTGTACTAACAGATGAACTCACTGTTTTCGAGCACATGAGAGAGGTAAGCATGTATGTATGTTTGTGAGTGTCCGGCATTTTTATATAGTACTTTATTATGTATACTGTGACGTACACACACTCCGTACATGTGTACATTTACACGTCCAGGTGTTTACATACATAGAGTACCTTTATTGTCTTTATATGTACATACATATATATGTACATATGCACGTGTATGTATGTACATATGCACATGTATGTATGTACATATGTATGCATACATATGTACGTATATAGTGTATGTATGTATGTTCATATGTACAGGTGTACACATGTTCACTTTTTGCGTGTTTACTGTTGGCTATTTGCCTGTGTGTGGTTTATAGCACACACACACACTCACACATGCACGCACACATGTTTGCACTCATGCATGCACACATGTACATACACACACACACACACACACACACACACACACACACACACACACACACACACACACACACACACACATTGCAGACTGTTCCTCTCCTTATCACAGAACAGCAAGAGGTTCATTGCACACGGAGAGAAGGTTTCCACCACTGTGGTTCAGGTCCTCCAACACTTCCCTGACCTCGACATCATTGAGAAGGAGCTCTCTAGGCTGGGGAGGATACACAAGGCCAAGGATGTACACAAACGTCATACACAGGTTTGCTAGCAGTGTTACATCCATTCATCCTGGTCATGTATGCTGCGACCACACCACTCTGTCTCCCCTACTACACTTGTAAGTACTTCGTACAAGGTTTGAGGATGAAGGCAACACCACACACACATTTGCTAGCACTGTTGAGTCTGATTTATCAGTGTGGGTTGTGTGTGGTGTTAGTGCACTACATCCATGTCCCTTACATTCTGTGTTCCACTGTACAGATCGTGTACTCCAGTGTGTCCCACTGTACATATCATGTACTCCAGTGTGTCCCACTGTACAGATCATGTACTCCACTGTGTTCCACTGTACAGATCATGTACTCCAGTGTGTCCCACTGTACATATCATGTACTCCAGTGTGTCCCACTGTACAGATCATGTACTCCACTGTGTTCCACTGTACAGATCGTGTACTCCAGTATCTCCCACTCACTGTGGGAGCTCCAGCGAACTCACAAGATCCCATTCAGTGTTGTTTCTGCTGTGAGGACCCTCCTCCAGCACTCCATGCTGGTCTTCAGGGCTCATGTCACTGGAGAACTCACTGAAGGTCAGTTTTTGCTGTAATCTTGCAAACTACCCTGTGCAGTGTGGAACCTCTATAATCTGATGCTCTGTGGGGAGCAAATTTGTTTCAGATGTCAGAGGCGTCGGATTACGGAGTGACTCTTAGCATACTTTAATATGGTGACTGTACCTCATAAGATGGTCAGATTAGAGAGAATGTCGGATTATAGAGGTTCCACTGTAAGCGTGCATATGTACATATAAGCACAGACCTTGTACATTGTAGAGAATTGAAGAGTACATGTGTCTTATTATGTACATGCGTACGTATACCTGTCTGAATAATTATGTGTCGCTTTGTTAGGCATACATACGTATGTATGTATGTACAAATTTTTACATGTTCATTTATGTCTTGTGTGTTCCTACTTTTCGTACAGTTATACAGTGTAACTTCTCTAAACCGAACACCTTTGGCACCAAAGAAATGTTTCAGTTTAGAGAGGTTTCCGGATTAGAGAGGTTCTGTACGTACAACAAATATAGAGAGCAGGACTTGAAAACATGTCCAGTTTAGAGAGGTTTTCAGAATACAGAGGGTTCGGTTTAGAGAGGTTTCACTGTACTGTGCATTTGTGCATATTAAAACTGGACTGTACACATATGCATGTATGTAGCCTACTGTCGTTTTTCTTGTGTACGTATGTGTGTTGTGTGTCTTTGTAGGTGATGACATTTCACAAAGGGCTCATGAATTGAGGAACGTCACTGTCCCTGAAACTTGGTATAAGAGGTACGTACTCCATGTATGTACCTACGTGTATGTACGTACGTACTCCATGTATGTATGTACGTGTACCTATGTACGTATGTACTCCATGTACATATGTACATGTATGTACGTACATACTCCATGTACGTATGTGTGTGTACCTATGTACCTACATGTATGTACGTACGTACTCCATGTATGTGTGTGTGTGTGCGTATGTACATACTTAATTGCATGCACACTTTCGTACAAACATATGTACATTCATAAATGCTCAGAGTACTGGAGTTGAACATGCCCACATGCCCTCGCTCCAGGGAGCAACGGCTTTGGTCCTGTTCCTTCTTTATAGGATCCCGTCAGAAGAGGAGAGTTCAGCTGTTGTCAGGATCCAGCGGTCATGGAGGAGGTTTTTGGTGAAGAGACACACACGGTCTTTTGTAAAGGGATTTAAGGAAATGGAAGAGCTTGAGCAGAACCTCAGCACAGCAGTTGAGGTCCTCTCACCCGTCACCTCGCACTGGGGAGGAGCTATATTCACGTGCGTTAACAAACAACAGCACTTTGCTTGTTGTGGACAGGTAGTGTCATCTTCTCTTCTCTCCTAACCACTCATGTCTTTGCAGTACATTGTTCAAGTTGGAGCCTCCTCTACTGGAGAAGTTCCTGTTCTTCACTGACGAGTGGTCAAGGGCTTTCTTCCAGGACTATGAAGGTTCTTATAAGGAGATCACGCCCAACAGTTGGGGTGTCGTTTGTCGAGAGGTGTTCCACTTTGAGGAGTCACAGTTTGTCCAGTTTCAGATGAAGCTTCCTTTCACCACCTGCTGTCTCAGAGTGTTTGACAACGACAATGGGGAAGAGCTCCCCTCAGTCCTACGCTGGACTGCACCTCGTGTGTACACGCCTAACAAAGTCAGTGTATATATGTGTGTATGTGTGTGTGTGTGTATTTGTGTGCATTTGTACAGTACATTGGTTGTCAAACAGTTACTGCGTTTAAGTATGTCTCATCTTTGCAGATGAAGATGTTTGTGTATATGTACGTACATACACATGTACTAACATATGTATGTCATCACCCTCCCCTCACCTCAGCATGGGTACACAGTGGTTGTCGATGGATGGGCAGGCTCTGAGCCACTGCCATCTGGCCCCTACATCCTACGCATCATCAGCTCCTCCCCCACCCTACCCCTGAGGGCCCACCAGGGGAAGGCCAGTCAGACTGGAAGTGGGATCGAGAAGATTGGAACGTCCCTCGTCACCAAAGCCATGAAGGAGTACTATCGTCCCGACAGAGATCTTATAGTGTTTAGGTTGGTCTGGTGTGGTTTGGGGTTGGTGTACTGTAGGGTGGTTGTACTGTAGGGTGGTTGTGCTGTAGGGTGGTTGTGCTGAGGGTGGTTGTGCTAGGGGTGGTTGTGCTAGGGGTGGTTGTGCTAGGGGTGGTTGTGCTGTGGGATGGGTGTGCTGTGGGTGGGTGTGCTAGGGGTGGGTGTGCTGTGGGGTGGGTGTGCTGTGGGGTAGGTGCTGTGGGATGGGTGTGCTGTGGGGTATGTATGTATGTAGGTATGCTTATGTACATACATACGTATATCCCCCTCCCCCCATCCACACCTGCACTTGTTCACAGGTACTCACTTAAGAACCAGAAGAATGCATTGATCAGTGCTCAGATGTCTACATCAAAGAACTCTGCTTTAATCAGAATGGAGGTACGTACGCTTGTATGTATCGCACAGTATGCACATGTGTGTGTGCACGTGTGTTGTGGAATGGGCATGTCATTCTGTTGCATTGAAGAAGACAAGTTCAACCAGTCAAGTACAGTGACACCTCTCTAATCCGACACTCAATGGATTTTGAAAGAAGTGACAGATTAGGAGGTTGTTGGATTACATTGTGACTCTTAGCATACTTTAGTATGGTGACTGCACCTCATAAGATGGTCGGATTGTAGAGGTGTCAGTTTACAGAGTTTTCACTACACATTTGTATGCATGTGTCCCATTCTCTGCAGATTCTGGACCACGGCAGTCCTGTGATGTCTGCCGAGGGGAGGGGCAGCTGTGTCATCCCCGCCTACCTCCTGAGAGCCTCTGAGAGTGAGACCCTACAGGAGAACAGCAGCTTACAACACGAAGACACTCGCTCAAAACATGAGGTACGTATACAGCACGTGTTGAGTGTACCGTACACGCACATATAGAGTGTACTGACGTATATATGCATGTAGAGAGTACTGTTCACACACATACAGTGTAGCGTAGGTGTGTTTTATGCGATTGCATCACATCATATGAATGTACGTACATGTATGCTTGCACCTTTGTACTCATCCCCTCCCTGCCCAGCACCACAAGTACGCACTCAGGGCTAGAGTGCTCAGGGACAGTTGGACAGTGGCAGAGAGTGCCTGGAATCAGTTAGGGGAGGATGGATTGGAGAGAGAGGACTGTGAGTGAATGTCTTTGTGCTTGTGTCTGTATGTGTGTATGTGTGTGTGTGTGTGTGTGTGTGTGTGTGTGTGTGTGTGTGTGTGTGTGTGTGTGTGTGTGTGTGTGTGGTAGTACACACAGACTAGCACTGATAGTACCTCTGATAACCAGTGATGATGATGCGTCCCATTAAGGGTACATACTGACGTTAGTACCAAGCAAGCTCAACTGACGTCAGTACCAAGCAAGCTCTGGTGTATGTGCAGTTTACATCACATATGTCTTCTTGTCCTCTTGTCATGTTGTCATGTGCATGTATGTATTTACATGCTATCAAATGTGTCTACTCCCCCTCTCACAACACAGCCCGTCCCAGCACCTCATCCAGTGAGAAGCCACCATCAGGGAAGGGTGGAAAAGGAGGCAAGTCGTCAAGAGCTGGAGGGAAAGGTAAAGCCAGCCAACAGCAGCAGGTTAGCAGTCGTCTACTGAACAGTGCAGCTGTGTGCTGCGTCTGTGTTGGAGCCCCCCACCTGTCCAGTGCAGTGCCACTATTCCCCTTGTCATTTCACAAGTTTGAGATATTTTGTAGAGGAAATCGCATAACATTCATGTAGAAAAGTTAGGGTTTGTCATGTTATGGGCTTGAATTCACACCACTGTTCCTTTTACCTTGGGGAGATTCAAGAACCCTCCTGTAGCACCCAGGGGAAAAACCTGCTGTAGTTTCCAGGGGAAACCCTCCTGTAGTACCCAGGGGAAAACCCTGCTGTAACAGTACTGTGACACATACATACGTATGTTAACTATGTCCTTACAAACAATTTACCTCAAAATGTCAACTATAATCAGCATGCATACATGAGGTTCCACTGTGCACAATCAGCATGCATACATGAGGTTCCACTGTGCACAATCAGCATGCATACATGATACAAATGGATTCGCTGTTTATATGTGCTTGTGTTCCTTGTTTGCACCTCCTACACACCTTCCGACCACCTGCGTGCGTAGGTCCAGTTTGACCCCTCAAAGCCTCACTGGATCCTCTATGTTGTGACCTCGGCTGACAGCAGTGTGGAGGTGGAGAAGGAGACAGAGAGGGAGGATGAACTGAAGAGCATGACTCAGGCCTGGGAAGCCGAGCAGCCAGGAAGACTAAAGAAGGCAAGTGTGCATGAGTTGACATGGACAATGTGTGGGTGTACATGAACATGCATGAGTGTGCATCCCTCTGTGGGCTGTGTGCATCTCTCTGTGGGCCGTGTGCATCCCTCTGTGGGCTGTGTGCATCCCTCTGTGGGCTGTGTGCATCCCTCTGTGGGCTGTGTGCATCCCTCTGTGGGCTGTGTGCATCCCTCTGTGGGCTGTGTGCATCCCTCTGTGGGCTGTGTGCATCCCTCTGTGGGCCGTGTACATCCCTCTGTGGGCCGTGTGCATCCCTCTGTGGGCCGTGTGCATCCCTCTGTGGGCTGTGTGCATCCCTCTGTGGGCCGTGTGCATCCCTCTGTGGGCCGTGTGCATCCCTCTGTGGGCTGTGTGCATCCCTCTGTGGGCCGTGTGCATCCCTCTGTGGGCCGTGTAAAGGCATACAATGGCGTGTGCTGGTTTACATTTGTGTGTGGGAATGTGTGGTTGTGCTTGGACAGATGGATTACCACTGTACACTCTCTGACTTGTGGTGAATGCTCACACACACACGTGTACACATGCATGCACGCATGCATGTGTACACGTGTGTGTGCACGGGAGTATGATATTGCTAGAGTGCTCCATTGTGGTTCTCATTGCGGTTCCCATTTCCTCCCCTAGGGAATGGAATCAAGGAGGAAGTTTCTTGAGTCTAGGGCAGTCCCCAAAGAGACTATCAGCAAAGGTGGGCCATCCAATGTCAGCACAGGTTGTTACCTGAGTCTCCCTACTGGTACTCATTGCTCTTCTCACTCACTCTCCCTCCCCACTTCACTTCCCCTCTCCTTCCCACTTCACTCCCCCTCCCTCCCCCACAGTCCTCAATGACGGCAATGTTCAGCTACCACCTCGCAATCCACTGGATATAACACACATCGACACATCGCAGTACAGAATGTACGTTGGTGTACATGTGTGTGTGATGTGCGTTTTTTTGTATATTTACGTATGTGTGTGTGTGTGTGTGTGTGTGTGTGTGTGTGTGCCATACATACGTAGGTGCACTCATGGTACATAGTTGACATCTCGTGAGTTCCAATGCTACCTACACACGTGTCTCCATTTCACTGGCAGTAAGAGTGAGTCACCAAAGGTACTAACGTCAGAGGAGATGGATGAAAGAACAGCTCTAACTCAACATGCTATCAAGGACTATCGAAGCAGAAGACAAGATATTCTTGCGGGAAGAGAGGCAGAGAGAAACTACAGGAATGAACTCAAATCCAAGCAACTTGAGTGGGCGGAAGAGCTCATTGTGAGGACTACTCCTATGCTATGATTCCATTTTCATTCCAAATATTATCAGATTTTCATTTCCATTTCAGATTCAAATGTCTTCTGAATGTGATTCACTCAATGCAGACAGGAACGCCATCCGGGAAAGGGCGTTGGAAATCAAGAGGAAAGCAGAGGCTGAAGCAGCTGCAGCCTTGCAACTCCAACAGCAAGAAAGCTCTGGAAGAGAATCCAAGGCGAAGGGGAAAGCGGGAAAGGGAAAGAAAAAATGACCTTCCAACTGTTTTACTTGCATTTCAAGTCTGCTTGTGTCGGCTCCGCTGCACTGTGCTCTGTAGTGTGTATTTATATTGGATACAACCTGTAATTTTCCATATAATACACAACAATATGTCGCTATTTGGGTGGTGGCAATCAGGGGCCAAAGAAGACGCGAAGGAGGACCAAGATAAAGACGCTGTACGAGAGGATGACGGTGGAACGAAAGGAGAAGATGTTGAAGAGCCTAGTAAATCCCCAGAGACGTCAACTGCATCTTTCTGGAACATGACGTTCAACTCCGAATCTTTGTCGAAAGGAATGAATGGTGTGTACTGTGTTTCATGTGCATGAGATGTGCTGGTACGCAATGCATGTGGACATATACGTACATATTCCTGTATTTAATTTTCGTCTGTTAAGACCTCGTTTCTTCTGTGAAGAGCTATGCTACCAATCTTTCTACCACTGTTGGAGATGTTGTGAGTCACATGACTATCACGTGCTTATGCATTCCATAACGTATACACTGTGGTGATAGTATTTTTGCACATGATTTTACTACCATGAGCTTGTTTACCGTTTGCAGTCAGTTTTCAGTGAATTGGAAAGAGAGCAGGAGAAGTTTGCCAAGAAGAGAAGACAAGAAAAAGGTACGAAGAGAAAGAAGTACAAATTGGAGAATGTTTAGCAAACCCTCTTAGAACAAACTCTCGGGGTGAGATTTCTCTTACGATGAAAAAAACAACAACACAGTTTTCCATTCAAGGATAGAAAGCAGTATGAATTAAGTTCTACTGTGATGACATTCTCTGAAGATACGCATCAAGTGTGGCCCCTTAGATTTGTTTCAAGCTGGTAGGTGGGTAGGCGGGTGGGTGGGTGGGTGGGTGGGTAGGTAGATTGGTAAGTGTACTTGTGAACTCTTTGCATGAACCTTTGGCTGACAAAGGGTGCGAGGCAGATTGTTGAGGTTGTTCTGTGTTTCAGAGTGGAAACTATAGAGTGTAGTGTGTCATATGCCACTCCTCTCCACAGATGCAGCTGTCCCTCCTTGGGTGGGGTATAACGAGGAGGAGGAAATGAAGAAACAGATTATTGACTTATCGGCCGACCAACGGAATTTCCTACGTCCACCACCATCAGGGGTCCAGTTTCATTTTGACTTTACCCACTCCTACCCCATTGCCATGGCGCTGCTGGAGGAAGACAAGCGTCTTCAGAAAATGAGATTTGAATATGTTCCCAAAAAGTATGTTAACTAGTGACTTCCTCATTTTGTCTTTGGCTTATCCTTTGCTGTCGCTTACTAGAATATCGGAAGTGGACTTTTGGAGAAATCTTTTCTATCGAATATCTCTAATCAAGCAGGCTGTGCAGATTTCATCTGCAAATAAAGGTTGTTTGATTGTCTTTCAGTGTATTGTTTCACTCCTTTATAATTGAACATCTTTTGTGTGTAGAAGAGGAAGAAGACAAAGGAGACCATGAAAAAGTGGAGGGTTAGTTTGGCACAGGATTGTCACATGCTTATCATGAAACTATCACATGTTAATTATGTACACGTTTAGCTCGTCACACAACTGTCACATGTTTGTCACATGAGAATTGCATGTTTAGTACATAACTGTCATATGACAGTCACATGCTTATCATATGACTGGTAACCTCTTTCCTTCAGTATGGCAAGAAGAGAGTCCACTGGTTCCTTCAAGCACAGAAACTGGTCACAGTCCTCAACCGGAGTTTGCCAGTGATGAGCTTGTGGTCAGTACAGAAGGTGTAACAAGTGATGCGATCAAACAAGAACTGAAGGACCTCGGAATGAGCGAGACAGATGGAAAGGAGAAGGAAGGTAAAAAAAACTGAGTGATCTGTATGTCGAGTTAGTGATGTCTCAGTGTGTGTGTGTGTGTGTGTGTGTGTGTGTGTGTGTGTGTGTGTGTGTGTGTGTGTGTGTGTGTGTGTGTGTGTGTGTATGTGTGTGTGCACACGCGCGTGTGTACCTACTAGTGATGGTGTGATGGATATTCTTGTACTTGTCACAGGCTCCAACCCTGCTCCAAAAGACACTGACAACATTGAAGATTGGGAGGCAGCTTTACAGGATGAGCTGGACCAGATGACATTGGAAGGAGATGGGGACGTCCTCCCTGAGGACACCGAAGGCTGGGAGAAAGAACTAGAACAGCTCCTTGAAGCTAAGAGCTGAGAAATCCAATGCTCCAGAGCACAAAGATTTTTTATTCTGCAAGTGGAAACCCATTCCCAAATTGTAATTCAAAGTGTAAATTTGTGTATTGCCGCAAATTGAATATTATTATGTTTTAACTGTTTGCATTTTGCTGGAAATTGTGAAGGACACCGTTGTTTGCGGTTATCACATATTGTGGTAGCACTACAGCTGTACTTCACGTACAGTCTTATTCACTCCTGTGTGCTTTTATTGATACCGTAGATGCTGATTTTTTTGCTAGGATGATATTTTTGCTAATTAGCAGGTTTAGGCTGTGATCGCAAAAATTTAGGAGTCATTTGCTGCCATTGTCTGTGTAGGTATTGTATGTGTACAGTGTCAACCGCAAAAATTAGATTGCAAATGTTCTTCAGTATGCAATATTAGCAAAATTTTAAGCCCGTAGAAAAATCCGCATCTACAGTACAGCGTGTGTTTGTGTGTGCATGCGTGCGCGTATATACGTGTGTGTGTATATATACATGTGTTTGTGTGTGTGTGTGTATATACATGTGTGTTTGTGTGTGCATGCGTGCATGTATATATGTGTGTGTATATACATGTGTGTTTGTGTGTGCATGCGTGCGTGTATATATGTGTGTGTATATACATGTGTTTGTGTGCGTGTGTATACATGTGTGTTTGTGTGTGCATGCGTGCATATATACGTACATGTGTGTGTGTGTGTGTGTGTGTGTGTACATGCATAACATAATAAACACTGCATGCATGTGTAACTGCACTCGACTGAAAGGTCTGTTCATCTCCTCAAGCTTCTGGACCTCCATTCCAGGACAGGAAAATGTGGATAACGTCGTTCCGTTGGATTCTGCACACAACTCCTCCGCCATCTCAGAGAAGGTCTAGCTGGTGCAGGCACTTTCCAGAGATGGTCAACACACATGCATGTACAGTATAACTTGGCTAGTGGTACCATTAATCATGGACGCACTAAAGTTCCATCAAAACATAAAAATGGTGTTCTCTTGCATGTCATTTCTAGTACACAATGTATGGAGAGATCTGTCTGCCCTTGACGGTACTACAAGCCCAGCTTGCTTGTACTTGAATCATGCACACATCAATTCACTTCAGTTGGACTAACAGACAAAAATTACATATACGTACTCTGAAACTGCCAAATCACTAGAAAATGATCTCTCAACTAATACCCACTGTACAATGTATGGCGTTAATACAGTGTGAGGTTTACTGTTTATTCTAACAGATCCTACCACCTACGACTGGCTAGCGAACATCACCCAACAAGGTTGATTTCAAGTTCGATCTCTCCCTTGGGCACGTCTTCCAGTAGAATCCTCTTCTTCCAAGGACCTGGTCCATCTGCTAGAAGCTTCGATAGAGGTAGTTTAGCACATCCAAGGAAGTCTGAGAGAAGGAAATCCGAGTATGACGAAGGAATTCATTACACCATCGAACCATGTTGACACACCCACTTACACATGTTGACACACCCACTGATACATGTTGTCACACCCACTGATACATGTTGTCACACCCACTGACACATGTTGACACACCCACTGATACATGTTGTCACACCCACTGACATGTTGTCACACCCACTGACACATGTTGACACACCCACTGACACATGTTGACACACCCACTGACACATGTTGACACACCCACTGACACATGTTGACACACCCACTGATACATGTTGTCACACCCACTGACACATGTTGTCACACCCACTGATACATGTTGTCACACCCACTGACACATGTTGACACACCCACTGACACATGTTGACACACCCACTGACACATGTTGTCACACCCACTGACACATGTACCAACACATGTCAATGCATACCTATACTCACGTGCCACACTCACACACACACACACATGCATGCGCACACACACACACACACACACACACACACACACACACACACACACACACACACATTCTCACACACACACACACACACACACACACACACACACACACACACACACATTCTCACACACACACACACACACACACACACACACACACACTCACACACACACACACACACACACACACACACTGCACACATACCATTGGGAGAGAAGATGTCTTTGTCGAACACAGTAATCTCAAGTGTGTCACTTTGAGGATTGTGGACTTGAAATACAAACTGTAGTAAAGACCATGTCAATATGATACACCACCCCGGGGAGGAACCATGGTGAAAATATGTACATGCACATTAGCATGACTGTTATGTCATTGTTTATTGAAAACCACACATGAACCATGCACATGTATATGAGTACACACACACACACACACACACACACACACACACACACACACACACACACACATACAGAGAGAGAGAGATCTTAACCTTCTCGTTCCACTTTGGGCTGCAGGTCTGAGGGATGTGCTGTGTTGATTGTTCCTGATTGGCAAACTTGATGACACAAAACGGGTCACTCTTTCCTGTTATGTCTGCTCCCTTCAAGTCAGCTGCCTCTATCACGTGAACCTCTAGGGTTGCCATACCGACTGATGAACGTCCTGAAATCAACAAGATGCCAAATTAAATATTCTGTACACAGCTTTAGGCTACTAAGGACGCAACCATCCAAATATGTATGTACGTACACACACTACAAACGGACACTGAGTATGGTACAGCAGACATTTTAA